>OZ034972.1:43444337-44021837 GCA_964030785.1 Siderastrea siderea
AGATCATCATACAAGACTAACAACTAAAATGAGCTTTAGAAACACGGCTTCTACACCTTCGACAAAACAACCATTAAAAGATAACTTAACTTTCAGTAATGTTATCACATCATCTGTCCTTATCCAATAGGAACAAATGTACAGGACTGGAATATGATGGCAACTTTAAAAAAATATATATTAAAAATAAATTAAATCCTTACCAGATTATCATCCTCCATTGCGTAAATCAGCGAAGCACAGGTGTTGAAAATGTCAGCAGCACGAGATCTTGTTCTGATGCTGTACAGCTGGGACAAAATTATAAATAATTATAACTGATGACCTAGATCCATAAAGGACTTGTTAATAACATTGGCCTGTGTAACATAGCCATTAGAAAAAGCTCAATTTGGTCAGCAGAGGTACATATGAGCTTTTCAGAACAGTGGTCATTTCTGATGGATTTTCTAAATTTATTAGGAAAACTGAACTAGTGATTTAATTTGAAGTAAGATGGTAGAGATTTTTCTCTACGTTAATTTTTTAGACAATGGAATATATTTTCCTATTACTTTAGTTCTGGGCAATTTTCATTTGGGCTGGTCAGTAACAGAGAAAAAAAACTGCCCTCAAACTCAAGCCTGAAGATCCCAGAAACAAGGTGTTACTGTACAATGACATGTACCTAAAAGGAAGATGCATATTGCATTATTCAGTTCTGTCAGCCTGGGATAACTGGATACCTGATTTAGTGACTTTTGAAACCAGCACTGAGCTATGCACTAAGAAGAAAAAAGTCATGGTTGCATGCCTATTTTTGCCACCTTATTCGCCACTTGGTGATCAAATTACAAACAAACAATTTGCATTCTACACAGTTGTTTTGCAATTTTTGTTTCCAAGCCAGGGCTTTCCATTTGGGAAAAATTTTTCATAATTTTTGGTGTGAGCCCTCAGGAGTTGTCTAAGGATTTTTTGGGGTAGATTTTCATGATGGTTGGAATCCTGGATGTACATAATGAAAATCTGTAAGTACTCAGAATCATAGCCTGAGAAAACACCTGATGTTTTGCGAGGTTGTCACTTGAACCCTCGCAAAATGATGTTTGAGTAACAAGGGCAGAAATTCCATACTGATGACGTGTCACTATCCAGATCTAGGTAGTGCTTCTGATTTGTTGAAACGCGTGGGAATTTCCTTTCAACCAATCAGAAGCACTACCTAGATCTGGGTAGTGACATGTCATCAGTATGGAATTTCTGCACTTGTTACTCAAACGTCATTTTGTGAGGGTTCAAGTGGTGACCTCGCGAGATGTTGGCTGTTTTCTCAGGCTGTCAGAGACATCACACAGAGTTCATTTCCCGACGTACCTCTGCATGGACGAATATCTTGTACATTTCCGGAAGAATAACTGGAGCAACATGTGGCATCTGGAGGTCTGTGACCTCACGGCAAAACTCTGCAGAAAGATAGATTATTTTTAATAAATGAATATTTAAGTCAGCACAAGTGTTCTGGCATTAAGTTCATTAAATACTTTGTGGCATAGGAGCTATCAGCCATCAGTAGTGGTGTGGTAGTTCACAACATCTTGAGAACTTCAGGTGAGGATTAAGGAAATTCAGGAGCAGGAGATCATCAACCTAGGACGGATAGGAGCTATCCCCCTCCCCCTCCCCCTCCCAACCTGATAAATTTAAAAATCTACCATAGGTTCTTTGAGATGCTGTCTCTGCATTCTGGGAACATTAATTTGTGACAAAACTTCAAGTCTTTGGATAACAGATTTTGTTAGGTTTAAAAAAAATTTCAGACTTTGCATATAAGAAATCTTTTAAAAACAAAAGGAAGGCTGTGAGACCCTTGCCTCCCCTCACCCCAATGCCTCCCCTCACCCCAATCCCTCCCGCCCCCCCATGATCTTAAGGTCACTGGCTGGTTTCACAAAGCCTTCTAAGATATAATTGAAAAGTTGAAATATACTCTATCATCTACATGTATGTTGTACTGTAGGTTAAATGAATATCAGGTCAAAATGATTTCAAACTACAATCCTAGCCATTAGACCTTGGGACACTTGGTAATGCTTCAATGAGAAGTAAGCAAATCTAACCTAGCTCCACTGTAATTAGAAGTCTTTCACAAGTTTTATGACTATCTGTGCCCCCCTCCCCACCTCCCCAAATAATGCTGAAGATCAGTCATCAGTTTCAAAACCGGACTTCAACATTGTGCAGAGGGGAGTGGGGCAAGACAAGAGTATTTTTCAAATGATGCTTATGGGGCGCGATTTGAGCAAAGTGTCCCAAGTCTAATGACCAGGGTTGTACACACATAGTTTGTTCTGCATTTTCCTTTGTTTTAGTCTTATGATAATGAGTATAAATAAAGGAAATACAAATCAAACTAGTTTGAAGTCATTTTAACCTGAAAATCATTTTAACCTACAACATCAGATGTAAGTTATTTAAATATTATTATAATTCGGTAAATTGTGATCGTCCGGTTGAGTGTAGTCCTGAGAAGGACTACATGTCTCGACAACCTATATTATTTCTAAAGATTAAACAGCTGAATTACAATTTTGTACCTGTTAACACTCTCATTGCTCCATGAACCAGATTCCCATCACCACTTGTTAAGGCCTGCATCAAATGTCCAAACAAATCGGGCCATGCCTCCGGCCAATCCCAGTGAGCAATGGCAGAAATCGCATAAGCCTGGAAAAGATTCAGTAACATAGGAGTAACTTACAATTTTAAGAACACGTACATGGTGTGTGGGTCCAGAAAATATCCATACCTTCCCCATGGATGGTTTTTTGCTTTGAGGCCCCCTACTTCTCCAGAAATTCCAGTTCAGCTTCAAACTTTCCTTTAATTTTTTGGCTTTTGAGACCCCTCACACCCCTGGGATTTCCAATGACCATCCGTGGGGTAGGTATGGATAATATCATATTTTCTGGAATCATATACATTTCAATTCTATCTTCAAAATTTAGTATCTTGTTACCAGGACTGTCACCTAAAGCCAAAGATAAGAGTTTTCTTCAGGCTATAGCTATTATAAGTTTGTCCTTGACCACTTTATTATTGACTGAGAAAACATTTTAAAAAATCCTAATAATGCATGAAATAATGAAAAATATACATGTGTACACACAAGTGTTTCCATTTCACTGTCTGTTACAGTGTATACAGTTACATGTAAGCTGTATTGAAATTGGAGCAACACTACACATACTTACCACACTTGATCTAACTTTACTTATTGATTCCTGTAGCCCACCAGGTAAAAGACGTCTGATTTCTGCCTTAGCCTAAAATTGATGATAAAAAGACTTACCATTAACAGAGTTTTAACAAAGTTTAATAACTAATTTAGAACAATGAGTAACTTTGTGAAGACATCATCATTGCATTGAAAAGGATTCCATAGTAACAGTGTTATTAATATTACAGTTGTATAAGTAAATAAAGATCTTTTGCTTATTACACTGTACTATTGCTATTATAGCAACAACTAGTTAATTATTTCCCCCTGGTACTTACAGCATCTGTAGTCTCTGGAGGTCTAAACTTCTCTGCATGAATTGTCCAGTGGGCTTCAACATACTGCTTTAACACCACTGATGCAAGCTGAAAATTTTCGTCAACAAAATTAGTTTGAATAGCAGAATTTAGACATTGACCGTCAAGACAGTTTATCAAGTTAATGAAATACAAGCAAAGGAACCTTACATCAATTTAGTCATTTTTTGTTGCTGATAATGAAATGTTACAACAAAGAGCATTAATTTAACTCTCTCCTTCCACAAGAATCAAACAACCATTATAATCATGGTAGTTGTGTCACCAATAAAGGACTGTAATGCATTCACTTTTTTGGTGTGGTTTATGTTCAACTCTGTAGGATTGACCTCTAACTGTGACCAGTAAAATTAACCCCAAGAGTGCCTAAAATCAAAATTCAAGACAAACCCACATTTAATTTTGTAAAATACTTAAATAAAATAGTTTCATGTGAAAGAACTGCTAAAGAGGTTTCATTTGAATGGTCACACCATAGGATTTCATCCACAGACTCAAAAGATAAACCATCTCAAATGTCTCCGTAACTGGCTCTGGGGGTGAAAGGCTTAAGCTCAAAAGGACTGAACTTTTATGGCTGACCTGTCTGATAGCCAAGGCACCTTCTCTATCAACAGTGAGTTCTGCTAAGTGGACACCAAATTCTGCAAAAAAATAAATAAATAAAATTGATCTGTACACCAGTTGCATATTTGGGAAAAATTAATGTTCTACCAAGTGGCACTAAATTTTTGCGGGAGTTTAATTTTGTGGATTGGCAATTTTTTATGTTTTGCAGGAACTATTTTTTTTGTGATTGGAAAAGACTGGTTTTTCTTGCTGGTAATTAATTTTTGCAATTTTCTAGAAGTCGCGTTCAAATGGAACTGATAACAGTTTTGTTTTTTATTTGAGTATTTGTAATCGAAATGCAGCTAAAACAACATGGGAATGTAAGACAGATTAACTCTTTTACACTACAATGGATCAATAATAACCAGGGTACCACTTGATGTATTATCCGCCAAGTTATTTATGGCATTTTCTCCTACAAACCAGGATTTTTGTATATAATTTCTACAGTGGAGTAAATTTTTGTGGGAGGGGGGCGGGGGAAACTTGCAGTAATTTTATTTTGTGGGAACTTATTTTTGTGGATTGCGAAAAAACCCGCAAAACTCGCCAAAATTGGAACCTGCAAAAATTTAGTGCCACACGGTATTCCATCTCTGACTACTATATTGGGATCTTGTCTGGTTGCCTGAGACAAGCAACCAACATAAATTACTGGTAAACCAAAGCATTCAGATGCTTGTCTGTGTTTCCACGCAGGGAAATCAAGAGATACGCAGACAAACCGCATTTGTCTCAACTTCCTCTGTCCAAGATTGTGGGTAAGAAGAGGCTGCTCCTGTACAAATGTATCTGTGAATATCTGTCAGTTCCAGCAGTTTCCATCTCCCCCTACACCCCCCCTCCATGTCATATCACTTGTCATTAATGGGGCACGTCCTTGCATTGTTTGTTAGACAGATCATTAGTCTAACCCAAGGTATTTGATGGCCTGTGATATTTCTGACCTCACAAAAAAGGGGCTTTGTTTCACGCGACAAGTTTATCAGCCACAAAAAGCACTTTCTACCAACTGGCTCTAAAGAGGATGAGATGGCAGATTCCCATAGAAAATTAAACAGGCATGAATTAACTTCTGAAAGTGTACAGATAACCCCAGAGGCACCTGATTTGATTTTTTTTTCTTTTTTCACCGTACCACAGAAAATTTGAAACTTGTTTGTCCTCAATATGGGGTGTTTGCCAATTTTTTTTTCAAAAAATGTTTAAGCATGGGGGTTGGCCGTGGAGGAGATGGGCAATTCTGCAAGTGACCATAGTTGAATATTCCCATAGTTTGGGACTATTTCGGTTTCTGCTCTTACATTTAGTTTATTTGGGGGCTGGGGGGTTAATCTTCGATTCGTCTACTCTCCCCACCATTTGAAAATCCGAGTAGCCCAATCTGTTGGAGCCTAAGCTCGTAACCCTCACAGGTTTACTATATAATTTCAAAATGTATAAAGCTTTATAAGTTCTTACGTTAACTTAAGCTAAATTAAAAGCTTAAGCTAAAGTTAAGCTCAAATTTTATCTCGATCATGTAAAAAACCTAGTCAACAATCAAAAAGCGTCAAATGTGCAGACAATTGCAGTCACTCAGATGTCAATTTCACGAAATGTACAAGATCTCCATAAGCTGCCTGCAACACGTTTTCGATAGTCTTTGCACATGATCATGGAATTCAAAGCAGATAAATATCCTTACCCTCTGTGACTTCTAGAACCTTGAGCTGCTCTTCTGCCATCTGCCGAGCCTGTTGATCGGGCGATAGAATGGCAGTCAGGCTTTCTACCAGAGCCTGTTTTAGCGAACGGTTTCTGTCTTCCGCTGCGGCGGCCATGTTGGAATCGGAAAAGAAATACAGCTTCGCGCATGCGAAAATTTTGGCGGGAAAAATTTTAAGACGCCTTACGTCATTGCCATTGTCCGCTGACTGAAAGTTCTCGGAAGGGACCCCGGGCTAATTATGGGGACTCTGCTAATTGTCCGTTTCAAAGTTCTTGTAGTTTCCCACCTATGCGGGATTTTTTTCTAGCAAAGTCCCCAGTATTTTAGGGGGAAGCCAAACAACCAACAGTTATCCAACGCTCGAGATAATGAACATTCTGACGAAACTGATTCAACGTTTATTTTTTTTGGCCCCGAATAGTCTACAAGCTTTTCGAAACCTCTCCTATTACAACTGTATAATTATGTATAGCCAAATGATAATAAAGAACACACTATAATCAAGGCTATAAACACGATGCACTTTACTTCACAAAAGATTAGACCTATACTTAGGCGCTTCATTTAAGTTTGAACAGTTCTTTCTTTTTTCTCTCCTAAATTCTCCGCTAGCTGTTCTACTGTTCTGTTCATAGATATATTTGGCGGATGGTCTATTTCATGCAAAGAAAAAATAACCGATGGACTTTAACGCACACCTTATCGTTCTCCTCGGCAATTTTTCCATCAATCGAACGAAAACACAAATTGCTCCCAATGTCGTCTCACTTTGCCAGAAGCAGAGTCCCCACTTTTTTCCCCGAGAGTAAAGGCATCATAAATCTAAGCCCCCACCCCCCCCCCCCTCCCAACACTGGTTCAAATTTGTTGCAAAGTTCCCACAAAGTCCCCAAATCCCCCACATATGGCCCAGGGTCCCCCTCGGGGAAGCCGATGACAAGTGCATAACGGGGCATGGCTAAGGCACAGGGATAGGATAGAAGGAAGTGGCCTTATTAAATTTTATTTATCACTTAGTCTACTGACTGCCTCATTTTAAGAATCTATTATTCAACCACACACAGTTTAAGCAATTAAGGACCCGTACCTCCCAGAACACCAGTTCAATACACTCAGATTCTCGCAGAATCAGGTTAAAAACCAGAGACTGATGGCATCATATCTATTTACATGTACGATTCACAATTCACTTGACTCTGGTGATGATTTACCCTCAGATTATCCGGAAACGTAAGTGAACAAATCAATATCATCGCAATATTACACTCACCCGGCCGATCACACTTCACCCACTTATGATATAACTCCTGGGTTTAAATCATTTTTTTTTACAGTGAATAATAAGGAACTTGCAAAGAAAAATCTCAGATGTGCAGGTGCCTATATGCTAAGAGAAAAAAGCGGAGAAAAAGAATAGAAAGTTATGACAAAGTCGCAGTGGTATTTTGAATAAAACAGTAACAGACGAGATGAGCTTGTCCGGAACCCATAAATACCAACTCGCAAAACAACTTACTTTTCCTTCAATAATTTGTAAAATTAAGCACGTCAAGTCACACAACACGCAATTAATATCCAGTGTCAGCTTTTTGTATTCTCAGTTTGTCTGTAAACTTTCTTCATGGATGTGTTGTTCTTTCTTTCTTTCTTTTTTACCAACTGCTAAATTTAGCATTTAAGCCAATAAACATAACTCCTAATTTTTATCTAAGTGGATGGTGATATCACCCTCGCAAAGTGCAACGCCTTGTGTTGAAGGAGATTGTCTAATCGTCGTGGGTGGGTGGGTCGTGAGTAGTGGGTGGTGGGTCGTGGGTGGTGGGTGGTGGGTGGTGGGTTCCCCATACGAAATTAACACGCCATATATACATTCCTTTTATTCTGTGAGTTATCAGCTGTCTTTGAATTTTCATAACACCTCAAAATCTGTGGTGCTTGCAAAAAAAAAAAAAAACCAGAAAATTCACCAGCGTTGTCATCCAAGGCGTTACCCTAGCATTAATCGCTATAATAATGGTGCAAAAGGCTTTTTTTTTTTTGAAGACTAAAAACTCTCGAAACAGACAAAAGCTTGAGAGCGATGTTATCGAAAATGAAAACCTTGCTTTGGCGTACATGGATCGGTTACGTCCTTATTTATGTCAATTGTAAATAATTGGAATACTTATCAAGGAAAAGTTTGCACGTGGATATGGATAAGGTAAGCACCGGATCAACATGTGACTCAATCCTTTATTCGATGCTCACTCCAATTTTACAAATCAATCAAACGCATCTCGAGACGATGATTGTTGAGATGTTGAGGTTGATATTGATGGTTCGACTAAAGGGGACTACTTCGTCCAGACCGCTAAATGGACCACCGGCTCGCGAACTTAATAATTTCGCAGAATTCCCTTTAGTATAAAACACTAAATAAAAAGATTACTGTTTTGTACTTACTAGGAACGCTTTTCCTTTATGCTTAGTGGACAATTTTGGGTTAAAAGTTTACAAAAGTATATGCTTGACTTTGGCGCGCGCGTTTGTCCAGAATTCATGCGTTCATTTCAAAACTTCATTGAACTAGCTAAGATTGTGTGTTCCGCATTGAGGAATATTGGCCTCGTTCTTGATTTGCAAGTTGATCACCAGCCAGCCGATTAACGCAGGGGGGGGGGGGGGGAGGGGGCGGAACCCACGTTTGCCATCTATGTAACCACCCACAGCTTCTCCTGGGCTTTTCAATCGAAAACTTAAGAACAACAACCAGACAACTGAGATTTACTCTTTTTTCACCATAGAATTTAACTGTGTTAACTGTGTTGACGTATTAATTTCGTATAGGGGTTTTGGAAGCAAGACTCACCACCCACGACCCACCTACCCACGACCCACGACCCACGACCCACTAACCACGGGTTAGTGTAACCATGTAACCATTTTACAAGCTAATTCGTCCGTTCCATTCTACACTAGGACTGTACTAGATAAGAGGATAACAGTACTAGATAAGAGGATAACAGTACTAGATAAGAGGATAACAGTACTAGATAAGAGGATAACAGTATTAGATAGGAGGATATTGGAGGAAATATCTGTAAGCTTGTCACCTTTCGTCTTTCGTTTTGTTTATCGATTTTTCTAACGATTATTGTAACCAACCGCTGATGACTCAAGGCCGTTTGAAACAGCATTTTAATAGGAATGTATGTATGACGTATTAATTTCGTATAGGGGTTTTGGAAGCAAGACTCACCACCCACGACCCACCTACCCACGACCCACGACCCACGACCCACGACCCACGACCCCCTAACCACTGCCCACGACCCACGACCACCAATCCACGACCCACCCACCCACGCCATTTAGCCTCGCCCGTGTAGAAGCAGCTGTTATTTCGAATGCGTAAGTCGAAAAAACAAAGAAATAACTTTTTAAAAATGGAGTATTGAAATTAAGTAACTTTCTAGAACGAGGTGTTTAAAAAATTCCCTCTATTTCTAGAAACGGGGTCCAAGCCCATAAATGGGCGGTATACGCGGCATCCCCCAACATTAGCTTGCATGGGCTGCCTGTGTCGATACAAAATGACGTCATGATGACGTCACGGCAAAATCAAATTCCTCAAAGATGGCTTCCATGGTGGTGTAGTAAACAACAGTTGTCGGCGAGAAAATGCAAGAAAATGATCCCAAACTATTGAGGAGCATTCAATAATGGGGACAGGAGCTAGTACAGCATCAAAGCGGCAATGGACGGCTGCAGATGAAGATAATTCTACCGTGGAAGATGTCAGGCCGCGTACGGCAGCAAATGCAAATCTTCCTCCTGCGAACGACATGACGGGGCTAACGAAACTCGTGGAGGCTAAAAACAGATTTATGAAGATCAAGAATAAAGAGAAGAACACGGCTTGCTTCCAGAAACAGGTGATTGACTTAAGTATGTTTTCAAAATGAATATAACTCTCAAGCACAAGTTTTGCTGGCGTGAAATTCGGTTTGCCAGGACATGTTATGCATAGTTTCCATACGAAATCCGCCCTTGTACAGTACATTAAAGGTTTGTAAATGTTTTAACTGATTCAAACTTCAAGGTTCTGAAAGACTGGAAGTGACACGGCATTTTGTGTTTGACCGCTGTGAAGTAATGTGGCAGTTGCACTTGAGTAGATTCTTTTTTTTTATGATAAAAAGACTTTGCTGTCATCTCTTTTTTCTTCACCCTTCAATCCCACACTTTGTTTTTCTTCCATGGCACTTTTTGAAAATTTTTGTTTAAGCCATTCCCTTTTCCTTTCCCTTTCACCTTTTTCCCTTTTACTTTTAAATTTTGATTTTTCCCACCTTGCGTGTAGCCGGAACCTGTTCTGGAGAAATTCATTTAGCTGGGCTACATTTCAATTGATTTTTGCATGCGTGTAGTATGGGCCATTTCAGTCATGGAACTGTTCATGTGGCAAATCTATTTAATGCAAATAGACCTAAACAGTAAGATTCAATGTGAATGTGACAAGTTCAATGTTTGAAATTAGCTTAAAGGGACCGTGTCATGGGGATTTTTACATTTGGGGGTGAAAAATGTGCTGAAATTTAAATTAAATGCCTTTTCACGTACACAATACTCCTAGAACATCAAAAGAAGGAAATCATTGACAAATGATGTTCTCAAAGGAAGAACAAACCATAGTCAGTTACCAGCGATTTTTCGACAAAACAAAGGAATATTTAAACTTGAATCCATCAGCCTGATGCTTTCAAGTTGCAACCATTTTCATACTAGCGATCCACCACCTGAAACACTTAATTATAGTCTCAGAGAACCGGTAGAGTAGTTTTAAGGGAAACTCTACCAGTATTTTTGAGTTTCCTCTGATTAGAATATGTCTTTTAGCTTTTCAAAGTTATCCCAAAAATTGGTGACAATACGTGTCCAGGCTTCAGTATGTTAATAATACTAACTTTTTGTCATCTTGCTTTTCCCACCCAAGCTTGATGGGACAGACGTTATCAAAGAACTATATAAACGCATGGATCCGACAGTGACACAGGCTGACTCTGGAGATCTACGGGGTGACGTACAACTTTCCCTAAAGTATAACCACAAGCAACAGCTGTTACTTGTCAAAGTTATCCGAGCTAGAGATCTAGTGCCCAGAGACCTTAATGGCAAGTCCGACCCATATGCTGTATTGGATCTTGTTCCTGATGTGTAAGTCTGTGCTTGTATTTTCCAGTTTTATTTCTCATCAATTGAGCAGTAAATAGCCTTGGGCAGAGAAATTTTCAGCTGTCAAATGCAATTCACAAGTTACATTTGGTGCATGTACAATGTAACAGATTCACAAGCGTTTTCAATAATACATTCTTGGTCACATTGGAAAAAACAAAATAACCGATGTTGGTGTCAAACATTAGATGTTTTTTCATGGCACATTTGAAGTTCTGGTAAAGTTTGAAGCTTTGTCAGGGGGACTTTTGCACCTTTAACTTCCACCAGAAATGACTTTGTTTTACAGTCATGTTTCCGTTCAAGAAAAAAGCAACTTTCACTCAAACCTCGTAACAAACAAATTACTTTGAGTGCCAAGCATCATGTAACAGCCTATCAAACTTTGAGTGTTTAATAACAAGCGGTGTATTGTTTGACACCAAATAAGGACCATCTTTTTTTCACAATGTGACCATGTATACAGAGCCTTCAATAAGCACCGATGGCCGACAGAAAGCATCGGCTATTTCACTCAGAGATGTCGGCTACCTTTTCCCCTAAATTGAAGTAATATTAAAGGAAGTTTCTTTCAAACCCCTTGTTGATACAGTCGGTTACTCTACTCAAACCAGCTGCCTACTTCAAATTTTATTGACACCCCTGTGTATAGGAGTTAATTTAATTTAATTAATTTAATTTAATTTGGGTAACTGTGTGGTGTAATGTTGGGGTCACTGTACTTTTGCTTTATCTGTAGTTAAGGGTCTACTTAAACTTAGCTTCAGCTAATGACAAGCCCCTGGATAAATGTTAAATAAATAAATGACCCAGTCATGTGTACATGTACAGTGTACATGTAGGCACAGGAGATGCTCTTAATGTAGTTGTGCTTTGATTGTTGAATTACATGTAGGTTGCTAATGTGTTACGTGACAAAAGCTGTGCAATTTATCTTCCATTACAGTATCAGAGAAGGGCAGAAAAAGACTGCATACAAGGCCAAGACTCTGAACCCTGTATTTAATGAGATCTTTTCTTTCCAACTGGAGCAGTCTCACATAGCAGAGACCAAACTTCGAGTGGCTGTCTGGGATCACGATTTCTTTGGTGAAGATGACTTTAATGGTGAAGCTGTGGTGGATTTGTCCAGGATAAGCCTCAATGCAGGAACTCATACAGATTGGTTTATGCTGCAGCTTGAGGTAAATTGTCTTGGCGGGGGGGGGGGGGGGGTCAGGGGGGATGTGGGAGAAAAGAAAGCTGGAGGTCTATGTGAAATGGAACAAAAGGAGGTGGGAAGCGTGATTCTCAAGATGGTGAGAAGTGGGAGTAATAGGAATAAATAAAACAACATTGAAAATATTTTGTAATCAGAAAAGCACAAAGTGGTGGGAGACAACAAAAAAGACACAGTTAGTTGTGTTAAAGAGTATGGGAAGCTAGAAGTTTCAAACCTTTCATCTCCCCAACTTGTCTTTAAATCTACATGTATGCACAGTTGCAGTGTTACTTACAAAAGTCTGACCACTTTATGTTATTTTGCATACTTTCAAGTATGACATCAAAATGTCCAATCAGACTTTAAATACATGTAGCTTTCAGAAAACCAACACAGAAGCTCAGATGAAACTAAGGTGGTTTCTTAGGAACTGTCCATTCATTTTGTTTATTTCTGTGTTACGGTAGGGTTTCACAGAACAAACAGAATTTTGTAGGTTTGAAGTGTTAGTAAGTTACTGTTAAATTTTTCAAAATTTGAGCTTTTTTTAACTCGGAGTGAGGCTCATCTGTAAGTGCAGCTTATACTGCGATGTTAACACCAATCACAACAGACTCTGGCCAATGACAACAGACTCAACAAAAATAATGGACCAATCAGAACTCAAAGCAAATACGTGAACCTGGTGCCAAGTGTGGGAAAAAAATTGTTTGAGCAAGCCATAGTAAGCATTTCGGACAACTAACAGAGCTGATCATACAAAGCTGCTTCAATTACCCACAGTCTGCGTGTGTGAATTAATGTTGTTTTTGCTGTACAATGAAGTTTAATTCAGTACAAAGGAAGAAGGATTAAGACAGATTCTGCTCAATGTTCAGGGAAATTAAGTGCAAAAGAATAGTAACTAAAAAACTACTCACAGCACAGTAACATTTTCAATGCTATTTGAAACACCTCACTCTAATTTACTTCTCCAAGTGACCCCCCGATGAAGTTCTCAAGCATTCTTGAGAAAATTAATGTCAAATCTTGTAAAAATAATACTAAAAAGAGGCCCGATTTTGTTTTGAACTGACATGAAGTGTCTTTTTTATTGAAATAATGGATAACTTCAAATCCAATTTTCTCTCACGGGGTCAGCCTGGGAGCAAAAAGTATCAGCAAGTTCTTCTTATCTGTTCTCAAAATGTGGCTGTGCTGCAAGAATTTTTTTGGTAACTTAGCTTTTGCACTTACAGTACTGCTCAAACATTGAGCAGAAATCATTGTAACAGTCTAAATTGGTGCCTTTCTTTGTCATTTTAGACTGATTTTAGCATCAAAGGAGAGCTAGAAATAAGCCTGGAGTATGAAGAACCTGAAACTCTGATTGTAACAATTCACAAAGCTTACAACATCAAGGCTGGTAACACTCTGAGGAATACATCTGATGCCTTTGTGAAGTGTGCAATTTCTGGAATGAACTTTCACCATGAAACCAAGGTGAGTGGCACTGAACATGATGGTGTCATTGAATAAGACCCTGCACATAACAGCAAAGCTGATGAAGATAGTGATAGTGATGGCTACTGTTTGTCACAGCCATGTAGTGAGAAAGCGGTATTCGGTTTGTCACCAATGCATAACTGTAAAAGCACACTATACACTGCATGCCTCTTTGGCATTAAACCCTTGAATTAATTCTGAGTCGCTGATGGCATTTGAGCCTATGACACCCCTGACACACCTGTCAGTTGACCAAAAGTCAGCAGGCAAAAGACCAACAGTCGGGTGGCAATCGTCCAACAGTCGGCTGACAAATGACTGACGATCAGGTAACAGTTGGCTGACAAATGACTGACGATCAGGCAACAGTTGGCCGACAGTCATTTGAGGGGAGCTGTTACTCACAGTCATCCTCTTTTCTGTGAGAAAATTAACACTTTTTGATCTCATCTTCAGGTTGTTAGTGGATCCTTGAACCCAGAATTTGAAGAAACGTTTGAATTTCAAGTTCCACAGGAAGAGTTTTCCTCAAGGTATGGCTACATATTTGACTTCATTAACACAAATTTTTTTAATTTTAGTTTTTTGTTGTTAAGAAATGCCAACAAGAAATAATTCAGGATTGCTTTGATATTATACACAATTTACATTATGCTACACTGTTGGTAGAAAATGTATTTCAAGGATAATAGTAGTAACTGACCATCTTCAACTACAGAGAGATAGAAAGGGAGAGGCTTGTGTGTCTTGCAGCAGAGCTTATACAAACGAAAGTGAAATAATTATTAAATATTGCACACCTGCAGTTAACTGTATGCTAACGGCAGGTGAAAGTTTTAATATGCATGTATGAAAGAACATGTATCGCATATTATTGATGCAACTAAAGTGGTTGAAAGATTTAATACATGAAAGATCGTTGCATCAGTTGCAGGAAAATTTAGGTTAAAAACACATGAATGGTATTGACGCATCACTGTTGTTGTTGCACAAGTTTGTGTAAGTCACTGAATTCCCATGTCTTTTTTTACAGAGTTGTACTTTTTCACTTGCTTGACAAAGAATTAGTGGGAAGCAATAGTTCACTAGGCCAAGTACATATAGAACTGAAGCACGTGGACTTGGATGAGCCAATCAGACAGCGCTACCCTCTAGCTGATCTTGTAAGTCCTAAACCCTATGTGCTAGGAAAACAAATTACTGTCCTCAGTGGCAATAATTTATCATAGAATACCGTGATTCACTTGCCTATGTTGTGGGCCTCAACAAGAATATGAGGCAGTGTATGGGACGGTGCAAAGTTCAGGGGTATCCAGAACTCAGACACAATCCTCTTCTCTCTGTGGGCCTGTATGTCAATAAAAGAGGCCAATGGTTATTTAACAACTGAAGGGCCCAGTGGAAAAAGGGCGTAAGTGAGAAATCGAAATTGCTCCTATTTAGCTGAACATTGGCACACAGGCTGGTTTTCATGTGAGGAACGCTGTTGCGCACTTATTTCTTGACCTGAGATCTAAAATGTGAAGAATTAGCGTATTACTTTTGCTTAAAACCACAGGACACCCAAGCATAATATTTGAATATTATTAAAAATGGCGTTTCAAAATATAAGACTTTGTATGGGATTTCGAAGCGAACATTTTGAGCAATACATAACAACGAACTAACTGAATTAAGTTCATGAAACATTACATGGTGTTGTTTGCTATCCTTACAAAGCATTTTGGGCAATTTTAGGTCCACTTACTTAACTGTGTTAGTACATGTATAATACATTGACAAGGAAGGAGTCATTTGGCCCAATTTAGCCACTATCACCGCTCGACACGTTTCGGAATTCGCTCGAATTTACCCACAAATCTAGTTCAGGCTCCCATTCTGACTTAGCGACTTGACAAAAGGAAGACATACAAGTGATTTTCTCAAAACCAATTGCACATACCTCGTGTCCCAAAAGAATTATCCACTGCACAAAATCATAATAGCATCTCAAAATAGGCCGCCATGGATCCGTGAGGATCCCGATAGCCCCGTTTGACCGCGGTCGGCACTGGACACCAGTCAAATCATGCCCTTATGGGGAGGGCCAGGCTCGTTTTGGTCGTGTTACAATTGTAGTAACTATGACCCGGTACGGACACAAAATTGTCGCTCCAACGTAGTCTGGTTCGCGCGAGAATGGTGGAATCGCTGCGCGGGACTCCGTGACCTTATGGAGAGAATTAAGTTATCGAAAGAAATTAAAACGGTCTTGGCCGTTAGAAACTGAAAACGAGTCAAGAAAAAGAGAAAGTGAACCGTGTTTCTCCTTCCTCCTATATTTCTATTCATGCGGTGTTTTGGAACACGAAGAAGATCGTTTACGTATAGGGTAAACAGCACAGGTCCAAGAATGGACCCTTGCGGTTCAAGACAGTTCACCCATTACTGTTCCAATTATTACCAGTCTTATTAATAGCTCCTTCTCTTCAAATATTTTTCCTCAACCTTGGAAAATAGCTGAAGTTGTTCCTATCCATAAATCAGGTGACAGTGAAGACCCCGCTAACACCCGTCCTGTATCTCTACTACCAATTGTATCTAAAGTTTGTGAGAGATCCGCACACTCTCAGTTCACGACCTTCCTGAATTCAAATGATATTGTTCATAACCTCCAAAGTGGAAATAGAAAATTCCATTCTACTGAATCTGCTTTACTACATTATACTGATGAACTACTTAAGAATATGGATGATAAGAAGATATCCGTTATCGTTTTGTTGGACATGTCGAAGGCTTTTGACAGTATTCGCCATGACCTGATGCTGTGTAAACTTCATAAATTAGGTGTGTCCGATACTGCATGTGCCTGGTTTAAGAGTTATTTATCACAACGCAAGCAAGCCGTAAAGATAGAGAACACCTTGTCTGAGACCTTGCCCTTAACAGTAGGAGTACCGCAAGGGTCCATTCTTGGACCTGTGCTGTTTACCCTATACGTAAACGATCTTCTTCGTGTTCCAAAACACTGCAGAGCTTTAGGTTATGTGGATGACACTAAAATTTTTTTGGCGCTTCCTTCATGTCAACTCTCCGACGCTGTGACTGCTGTTAATCAAGACCTTAGAGATATTTCGAGATGGTGTTGTGCTAATTCCTTATTGATCAATCCAGACAAGACAAAGTTGTTACTTGTTGGAGTCCCACAGCTCACGAGAAACATAACAGCCGTACCACCTGTAATGCTGCTTGGAAAGGAGGTGAAGCCTGTTACTGTCGCAAAGGATTTGGGAGTATATATCGACAGCCACCTTAATTACAATGAACACATTACAAAAACTGTCTCGACTTGCATGTATATGCTAAGTCGAGTTAATAGGATAAAACACCTTCTGGACAGTAAAACTCTTATTTTTTTAATAAATGCCTTTGTTTTTAGTAAATTATATTATTGTTCTACTGTCTGGAGCAACACGACAAAAGAGAATATAAGAAAGCTCCAATTAGTTCAAAATTTTGCATGTAGGATTGTTTTAGGTTTGAAAAAGTATGACCATATTACTGAAGGCCTCAAATCTTTGAATTGGATAAGTGTAAAAGATAAATTGCTTTTAAACGATTTAGTAATGGTTCATAAATGTCTACATGGGCAAATGCCAAATTACCTAAGTGATAAATTTATAAAACGCTCAAAAATACATGATAGAAATACTAGGAAAAAAGATGAATTGAATTTACCAAAATGTAGATTAAAAATAGGTCAGCGGTCGTTTGCTTTTCGAGGCGCCAAGTCATATAATGACCTCCCAGACGATATTAAGAAAACTAGGGACACAAAGCATTTCAAGAAGAATTTATATAACTATTTATTAAAACTTTAGAGATTTCCCCGTTATTAGCTTTTATTATTTCGAAATTTTTAATTCTTACAATAGTATTTTATATTTTTTAGAGAAGATTAGTATTTTCTATAATTTATTTTTTGTTATTAGTTTATTATTATTTGTGTATTTATAGCGGAAGAGCCCCTTTGGGAGCTATAATAAAGTATGTATGTATGTATGTATGTATGTAAGTAAGCCTTTATTTAAAGAGGGTAAAACACATAATAGTATATACATACTAACAAACTTGTGGCCCTCTGTACTAAAACTATATAATATAAAAATACATATATATATACACGTAACTATTTAAATTAAATTGAACATATTTGCGTTGATGTACAAAACGTTTGTAATACAGGTCAGTCTACTGCGTTAATTTTAAATACGTACTCTGCGTGAATTGAATGTGTTCAATTTTTTGGAATCCTCGATAGGTTTTATATACCACTGAGGTATATTTTTTCGAACCGAAGTCGGCAAATTCATTTAAATTCATCTCCTCATGCGCGTGAAAATGTTTTATTTTAAAATTGTTATAATTGTATGTACAATATCTATTTCTATATTTGCATGA
Source organism: Siderastrea siderea (assembly GCA_964030785.1). Classification (NCBI taxonomy): domain Eukaryota; kingdom Metazoa; phylum Cnidaria; class Anthozoa; order Scleractinia; family Rhizangiidae; genus Siderastrea; species Siderastrea siderea. The sequence goes on from OZ034972.1 coordinate 43,462,577, forward strand.
AGCCGGTCAGGTAACCTACTTATAAAAAAAACAAGAAAATATACACCCTGAAAATGGATATAAATTCAGAAATGGGAATGATTTATTTTTGCTATCCGCTTGTAATGACACGCAGCGATTTTCTCACGCGAACCGGACTACGTTGGAGCGACAATTTTGTGTCCGTACCGGGTCATAGTTACTACAATTGTAACACGACCAAAACGAGCGTGGCCCTCCCGATAAGGGCATGATTTGACTGGTGTCCAGTGCCGACTGCGGTCAAACGGGGCTATCGGGATCCTCACGGATCCATGGCGGCCTATTTTGAGATGCTATTACGATTTTGTGCAGTGGATAATTCTTTTGGGACACGAGGTATGTGCAATTGGTTTTGAGAAAATCACTTGTATGTCTTCCTTTCGTCAAGTCGCTAAGTCAGAATGGGAGCCTGAACTAGATTTGTGGGTAAATTTGAGCGAATTCCGAAACGTGTCGAGCGGTGATAGTGGCTAAATCGGGCCAAATGACTCCTTCCTTGTCAATGTATTATACACGTACTAACACAGTTAAGTAAGTGGACCTAAAATTGCTCAAAATGCTTTGTAAGGATAGCAAACAACACCATGTAATGTTTCATGAACTTTATTCAGTTAGTTCGTTGTTATGTATTGCTCGAAATGTTCGCTTCAAAATCCCATACAAAGTCTTATATTTTGAAACGCCATTTTTAATGATATTCAAATATTATGCTTGGGCTTCCTATGCTTAAAACTGACACAAAGAAAACAACAGGCAGAGAACAAAAGAAATCTTTCACGCATCACTTGAGCGAGTTCAGTTCAACAAAACTTTTCACGCAAAAGTAATATGCTAATTCTTCAAATTTTAGATCTCAGGTCAAGAAATAAGTGCGCAACAGCGTTCCTCACATGAAAACCAGCCTGTGTGCCAATGTTCAGCTAAATAGGAGCAATTTTGATTTTAACCTCAAATCATCACTTATGTCCGTTTTCCACCGGGCCCTTCAATTATTTGCTGAAGTGGAGGTGCAGTGTAAATATTTTCCACCCTTCACCAACACTGAAGTGAATACTTAAATGATCAATTTATGCATGAAGCTGACTAGCTTCCCTTGTTTGTGGTAGAAAAATGAGTCTTACAAGCGAGCAGAGTGGGCACAGAATGCTGTGGCACAGGAGTTCAGGGAGGCCATGTATGCCCATGCATTGTACAGACATCCTCTTTTCTTGCGTAGCATTGAAACCAAAGGAAGAAAGGTATGTGATTCACAGACCTGTAAAAAGCAAGAGGGCAAAGTGAGCTGTCTTATCACTCAATTACATGCAATGGAAAACAAATAAGGGGATGCAAAGATTTTTGCATATCTCTTCCATTGTCCCATATAGCCCAGGACACTTTGGAGGAGTTTTGATCTTGCAAGTGCTTTGCAGTTCAAATTAAGTTTGGGATTTATAAAGGTTGCATGTATACAGTGTATTTTCTGGGGAGATTTTGTTTTTTTTTTATTTAAACCTTGCAAAATTTTGAGTCTGGACTGAAGCTTGCAGGGGCACTTTTTGTTATCAGGCATTGTTTGAACTCATCTTGCCCATGCAAAGTGTGGATTGAGTGATGCTGTTGAGAACTCTCCCACATTTGACAGATACTCCTTTCTAACTTGGTCCAGTTATTCAAGATCAACTGCTACATGTATGTGTAGCTTTTCAAAACCAGTTATTGGCTGTGGTCACGTCAAGTTTATTGACTTTAGTTAAGACAGAAATAACTTTTGCTTCGGCGATCCAAAACTATTATTAAGAACAGTACCGGTGGAGAGGAAATGAGGAGCCAATCCGATTGTAGTCTCTGGCCTTTCTTTGCCATGTTTGCATGCATGTTTGCTTCATGAAAGTAAGAAACTACTGTAGAATGATAATTAGACAATTTTTTTTCTCCATTCCATCATGTTCCACTTTTCTGAAACTGAATACCAACTTCAAAGTCTGAATATATCTTATTTTTCTTACTTCGTAGGTTTAATTCTTTTAAATCCCGTTTTAATTAGTCTCTAAGTTTCATTCAGTAGTATTGTATTATAATTTTAGGTTTCTCAGGTGATGAGCCACCTAAAACCGTTTAGTCACTCCCAAGAGTACCTAAAATCAAAATTCAAGAGAACTCTCAAATTTCATTTTGTAAAATACTAAAGTATAAATGTGAAAGTACTGCTGAAGAGGTTTCATTTGAATGGTCACACTGTAGGATTTCATCCACAGGTTCAAAAGTTAGAATTACCTTAAAGTCTCCATAACTGACTTTGGGAGTGAGAGGGTTACACTGTCTCTTTGTTCCGATCCCTGTAATTATGTTTTTGCCCACCTTGTTTCCCATACAAGACTATTGAAACAGAAATACAGTACCTCTTCAGCAGTTTTGTAGAAATTAATCTGGCCCTCGCTTCTGTCTTGCAGATGTATTCATTGAGCAGTCGGAGTGCTGGTTCCTCTGCTAAAGTATTCCTGGTCAACGGCATTCCTGGCTAAAGATTCCGTTAACAACACCCCTCTAGGGTGTAACACCGCTTGCTAGGCAAAGAAAAAGAGGTGCCAACTAAGGGATGATTTGTTGAGTTTGTTGGTCAGTGCAACTGTACATATGTACATAACGCCAAAGTGTTTTGCTCTCACTCGTGAACTGTAAATAACCATCATAAGGCATCTTAAGAAGTAGAATATATATTTTTGTAGATTGTATCCTTTACAAAGTTCCTTTAGCCTTTTACGTGAATCTTTTCATCTCTCGCTTACTAATGGTGAATCTGTTGCTTAGTACAATATGAATAAATAGGAAGTGGCATACTATTTCCCCGTTGGTTAAGAGTTTATGGTTTAATGGAAAACATTGTTCAAGAGAAGAAAACTCATTCCTGAGCTTCAGCAAATATTAGTGAAATTCTTCTCTGTAAGAGACAAAAGCTCATGGTAAAATCCTTGTCCAGCGGCATCTGCCATTAAAGGTGAGCTTGTGAAGAGGCTCTCGCAGTTGTTGGGGATAGAGGGAATAGGATGATCCGATCACCGATTTTGCGCCCTATATCCTACTTACGAGCCTACAAAGGCGTAAAGTCTCGTATAAAACATTAGAAACCTGCTGGTTTTCATATGACGTCATCAAAATTCTAAACATGCACCCTGTAGTCTAAGGCCACCACAAAGCTGCTCTTTTAATATGCTCAACATACTAGTGAGATAAATCTTCAGGAAAGTTTCATGTTGATACATTTCTTCGTTTAACAAATAAAACAGTGTTTGATCAAATTCGTGGAAGTTCCGGCGAAACACAGAAATTCTCAAAAGTCTCAAAACCGATATTTTTTGTGTTCCTTTTCAATTTTCAAGTGTTGTAATAAAGTAAAAATGTCATTTCTATAGGTGTGAAGAGAAACTAGGAATGTTGATATCATTTGCTGCCTGATTCCTTGTACTGACTTTGTTGGCGGCCATATTGGTGCCCCGACGATGGAAACCAACATGGCGAATGGATACTGCGTCTTTTTTCGGAAGAGTACTACACCTAATTGCAATAACGTTGTCATACAAAAAGGAAAAAACCAATAAAGAAGAAAGCCAAATAGGAATTAATTAGCCTTGCAAATTACATTGTCAGATTTTAATAATACTCAAAGCACTTATGCACTACAGTATAATACATCAATTTCGTATCAATGGAGTTGATAAAACGTAAATTGGCCTCCATGTGGACTTTTTGAGCGGCTCTGAGTGTAGTTAGCGTGCCTATTTTAGTTCTATTTGGCTTTTTCCTTTTTCTCTTTTTTTTTTCATTTTTGTATGACAACGATATTGCAATTAGGTGTATATTGATGAAAACCAAGAATACTAGAACCTTTTTGATACAAACAACGAAGGGTGTGGGTTGAGTGTCCATAGTAGGGAGATGCCCGTAATTCAGGTCTTAAACGAACTGTCCATAATAGAGAGGTGTCCGTAAGGAGAGCTTCGACCATACTAGATAATAGTTTTTGGCTGTCATCAATTTATAAGCTTTGTACATTCAGATAGTTTTCACTGTTAGGCATTATACATACTCTTTTAGTACTAAAACCCGTATGACCCTTAACAGACCGTCACCATCATACTGTCGTCGCATATTTTTTTTTGCAATTATTTATTTTTCATATTCGTTGTATTAAAGTAATATTTTGAATTTGGCAGTGTTTGTTGGCTCTTATTTAAGACCTCGACAAAAGAGTTTAACATTTCCTTTCAACACTGTTAAATTCAACACGTTAAATGCGTTTGGCCTCCTTGTTGAAGGATGTTGATTCTGTGTCTTGTTCTCAGGTTGAACAACAGTGTTGAATTTGGCCACCTCGCTCAACATCCAATGTAACGAAGTTGTATTCAACAATGTTGAAAGATAGAATTGTTCGAGGCCTAAGGTCGTAAAAATGCACATGTAAGAAAAACGATGTAAATTGATGATTACAGTGGTCTGATCTGGGTACGAGATTAGGGTACTACCTTACGACAGACCAGCTAGTTTAAGGCTGGTTTTCACTAACGGCGGAGTCCGAGTCGAAGTCGTAATCAGAAGGGCAGAACGTTTTGATCTAGTGAAAACAACGTTCCGATTCCGCTTACGAATCCATCGCTTACGATCTAATGAAAACTAGGTTGTCGGAGTCGGACGCAGAAGCGGAAGAACTAAACCACTCACCGGCAAAGCGTGGGAACGAGCACTGTGATTGGTTTATCCTTCCGCTTCTGCTTCCGACTCCGACAATCTGGTTTTCACTGGATCGTAAGCGACGGAATCGTAAGCGGAGTCGAAAGAAAATGGAAACGTTCTGATTCTTGCGACTCCGATTCCGTTGAGCTTATGACTCCGCTTACGACTCCAACTCCTACTCCGTCGCTAGTGAAAACCAGCCTTTACAGGCGTGCCACTCAAACAACTGAAACAAATATTGCGAGTGAAACATCACATGGTTAGAATCCCGATGGTTAAGAATCTACTGAGAGGGTAGCGGTAATTTGACTTTGGGTGCTTTCAAATTGTCACGTGAAAATTAGCAGGGTAATGCTTTTAACAAGGAAGTCAGAAACGGATAACATTTGACCCAGGGTTGGCTCAACAACCGGGCCCAGAACAATGGTTAATCTACTATCCCAAGTTTTAAGAGCCAATCAGAGTGCACGGAAAACATTGTCCACTGAAGCTGATAGCCATTGAGGAGCAGCTCTGAGCTGGTTATAATTTCATGTATAGCTTGAGTGACAGGCTTTTCTGGGCAGGAGGGGACTTTCGCCCAATCAGCCCAACATCCAGAAATTGGACGTTCGACACAAGCCTCTGAATCGTTCTGTGTCCAGTGGTCCTTTCCCTTCTTTCCCTCCTCCCCCTCCGTTCTCCACCCTACCTCCCCTAAGGAAGGCTTGAGTCTCAGGTTACGTCATCTAAGATGAGGCTGAGTGGAAATAGGAAGAATAATTTGTTCTATTATCCAGACAGAACCTGGAGTTTCTTTTAGCCTGCGTAGGAAGCGTTTCCTTAGGTTTACCGCCCGTTCGAGGCATTTTTCGAGTTTTGGCGGCGCGAAAATTGAAGCGAGCGCAACATTGAAGGAATGAGCGAGGAGGGGGTTCAAACCTGCGGAAAACCCTACGAAAACGCTTGCTACGCAGGCTAAGTTTCTTTCTTTTTTTTCACCATTTATTCAATAAGGGTGTGTTGGATATGATGTGCATTGATCATCGTCTCAAGCCCAGTCTTCTCTCGGTCGCTTGGTTCGGATTGTCCTTGAGCAAAAGAACATCCAGGGGATGAACGTTTCCGAAACATGCCCTACCAAAATTTTTCCCCAATGAACTCCCCTTAAGTATGCTTCCAACAGTTTTGGGTTTAGAGAAGCATGAAAAAATGCGTTACATGCCCCGACTAGAGGGGATCCCCGGTCGGAAGTAGTGCATTTCCCCTACGTGCCATCATCCATGCCAAAAAGTGCCTTTGATTTTTAAGATCGTTGAAAATTAGACCCACGAGGGCATTTGCTCATGCCTCTTATGTCTCAAAAGAGGTTTTCGCGGCTCAAGAGAGGTCGTTGATCATGGTTTGGCATTAATATGGCCAAAAACAATGCCCATACGATTAAAACTGTAAAGTATTAACTGAAATTTCACTTTCCAAGGCGTTGGAGGCCGCGTGATACGATCGAAGCTAGCGCGTGGACATGCGCGCGAAAAACGCCCCTGGCGCGTCGGGTAGTTTGCAAGATGGCATGTGGTGTGACCTTCGGATTTGCAATTCAGTGCGGAATGACTCAAAGAAACAAACTGAAAAGTCCGCTCTTTTTCGCGCCAATTTGCGAGAGCAGAAGCTTAGTCCAACACTGAGCACAGTGGAGAGTAATATGGACGAAGTCGCGGAGCACATTTCGAGGGTATCAATGGGGTTAACCCTCAACCGTCAAACAGCCCAAAATTTAACCGTCAACTGTCAAAAAAGGATAATTCTTACCGTCACTCGTCAACGGGAGCAGTTATTTCTAGTCGTCGTTCGGTCTTAAATCTACGATTTCAGGTCATTCAGCAGTTCCTCTCTCCAGTGTTGCATCGTTCAACGTGAAGTTGAAGTTGACGATTGTAAAGTTGAAGTTGACGAATATCGCAGAACTTTAAGGATTTTTTAGAGCGTAAGCAAAATTTTGCTAATTATAAAAGGAATGATAGTTAACCCGCGAAAACAAAACGACTTCCTAAAACACAAGAGTTGACATTGAATTTAAAATCATCCAGGAATTTTCTTTTCATAATTGCCAACCGTCACAACATCCAAAACCGGCAGCCATCAGAAATCTATATTTTTAACTGTCCAACGTCAAACGTCTCTTTCGCAGCCAGAGTCGTATTTTTCCGACATTGGAGTCGTAGACATTGAACCACTTGTGACGTCATCATTATCTGACGACACCAGATTGTTTTGAAAAGCAGCTAACACAGCAAGGACAGATCCATCCATACGTTGTCCGTTTTGAATATCGACCAAATTCTGGCAGAGCCATACCAGAAAAACGTGTATAATTTTTGGTGCGAAATTGGTGGTAAAATAGGCCAAGTCACCTAGTTGATCAAGGTTCCATTTCCAGATTTTTTGAAGGGCTGAGGCCAAAACTTTTCCAGTGGATAGAAAGGGGATAAAGGGTAGAAGATAAAGAGAATAGAAAGGGAGAGGAAAAGGAGAGCACAAGAAGCGAGAAAAAATTGGAAATGAATCAGCAAAAAAGTCCAAATTTTGGCTTACGTGCAAGCGGTTAAAACAAAATATTACACAATTTACAACAGAAGCTAGTCCAAAATCTAGTTAAATTGTAAGAAAACGCTTTTGTAACAAAGTTTAGTGGCATTTGGCAACATAACACTCAAAAAACCGCTTTTACGGTAAAAAAAAAAGCGTTAAAAAAATAAACCGTTGGCCGAGAAGGGTTAATACCGGCTTCTTCCAGTAGCGGCACTTTTTTTTTTTTTTTTGTAATTTGTTAATTTTTTTTTTGCAACAACACAATACAGTACTTAGGATACATTACGTACAGCCACTTAACTTACAAAAAGCGTTACAGTACTTACAATACATTACTTACAGTAACTTACTTACAATACACGTTACAGTGCTTACAATATATTACTTACAATAGCTTGATTACTGTACACGTTACGAAAAAATTAAATACAAAGCAAATAGTTGTTAACTAAAAGTAGCGGCACGTTCTATGCATTCCTCTCGCATTATCCCTTCCATCCTGACTGAATACATAAGCAGGTATTGACAGCATTGATTTCATGACCATGTTAAACATGATTCAGTTTTGGTTTATTGGACAAAATGTCTGCCCAGCATTCTGACGAGGAAGAGCTGCTGTTGAATATCGCGCAGCGCACCGAGGGAGATCGAGTATGATCGCGACGAGCGTGGGTCAAAAGTTTTATTCTTTAAGTTGAAGAGATGGTTCTGCGGAAAAGTGGATTTGCACCATCAGAGGAGTGTAGAAGAACATTTGCAAATCACAGAGTAAATCAAGGACCTACGGAGGGATGCTGTTGCGTCGCTGTTGGTCTGGAACCTCTCCACTGAAGCGTAAACCACCAACTGTACGGGATAGCCCTAGTGATGGAGAAACTAGTCGAAATCTTTTCGTAGAATCCGTAAAGTGATGAGAGGGATAATATGCATTTCCTACGTATACGTAAACAAAGAAAGCGTGCGAATGAGAAACAGGGTGAAATCGAGTGCTTTTCAGTTTTTTTTATTTCTTTAACCGCATAATTATGCTAGTTCCGCAAGTCATGCCACAATCCATTCCGTTAACTCACCACTCCTTAAGAGCGGTTATCCGTAACTTTCACCTAGGACCATGCAAGATAGAAAAATCGAAAATTGCGAAACTTTGTCACAATAAAGGTCTTCCCAAACCATTTATAAAAATATAAGTTTCAGTTTATTTCGGTAGATATTTTACCGTTACGACGGCTTTATCATTCCGATGGCTCGGGAGCGAGTAAAAACGACTTGAAAGTGTCACTTAAATTAACCGCTCGTCTTGAATTGTGAAGACAGAAATATCAATATCAAAGCCATGTAGTATAAGTAGGATATTCCCTTGTCATGTTTGCTTTGTCAAATTTGAATTCGATCAAGACCAGAATTTTTGACAGATTTTTAAAATTTAACCGTTTCGAGCGGCATAGTCGCACGCTAAAAAATGGCGAAATTCAGGACCAAAAAGCACTCTGGTATATGGCTTTCGCTGCTGAGACTACACTTGTTGGAATAAGCAATCTTTCCTCTACGATTTGGTGAAAAAAATTTTTTGGGTAAATGAAATGGTAAATTTTGGGAGCGCTTTATCTACACCCTATTTTCCAGGCGAAGACGACCTTTTGACCTTGACAAGCAGGGAAGTAATGACCAGCGTTTTCAAATAACACGCGCTAATTCCATTTTTTAAAGCAAAGTTTCACAATGTTTGGTACTTACTAATTAATAGAACCTCAAATAAAGTCATCAGCCGAAAACAGGACATGTTTTCACTGGCAAATACGTTTTTTTGGCCAAGGGAGACTCTGGTTGTTAGTGATTAACATCGGCAAATTTGCATAAATTTGAAACATTTGTTTTTCACAAGAAACTCGTTTTACCTTCCTTGTTTCTAAAGTAAAAATACTAACGAAAACCAGTAAAGCATTACCTAACTATCTATGTAGCAAATCGTACCTTAATAACCATTTTCTGTGAAGAAATGACGAGATTTCTACTAGCCGCCCATGACAACTGATGACAACCGTCGAACATTTTTTTGTAAGTGATGGATATACTGTCACGCAATACACAGTGGTCTTAGATTACAAAACCACATGGCCAGGCAAATGCCAAACAGCTGTCAGCAGCCAATCTCCAATGCGCAGGAATGGACGAGAAACAAAAAGATGTCTAAGACTTTGCTGCTAGTGCAATGAATTCGTTTAAAATTCAAACCAGTCTTTATAGCATTAGTACTGTAGAATGTAAAATTATCCCAAAGTTCTTAACCAAAGAAAAATAAGAGCCAAATAAAGTTACCGGTCATTATACCTGAAGTTGCGAAATACTTCCACAATCATGATGTAACAAACGTGCCTCGTGTCAAAAAATCCCGACACAAATCTTGCACGTGATTTGAACTGTTTGGAACGCCACCAATCTGTCAAACCTCATAAACTACCATGGCTTTGTGTGGGTATTCGGAAGTAGTTGGAGGAAGTTGTGGGGCTAGCTAGTTCAGACAACCCAGCGAATGTCCAGTGTGTTACTTACTTCTTATTAACTGAGCGCGAGGGTCGTACTGGGAGAATATTGCCCGAGGTCGTACAAGAACGACTGAGGGCAATATTCTCCTAGTAAGGTCCCGAGCTAGCGAGAGTTAATAACAGGGTGGCGAGGTATGTTTTTTCATCACTGATCCCATTTTTGTAGGCAAATTTCTGTTCCTTGATTCCAAAACCGTGACCAATTTTCGTCCCTGATCCCACAAAAGTGGTACAACCTGATCCTGATCCCTATAAGAAACTGCTGATCCCGATCCCATGGTCTGTGATTCCTGATCCCAGGGCTGTGGTCCTAGATCCCACCCTTCTGATCCCCGATCCCACCCCTTTGATCCCTGATCCCACATACCTCGTTACGACCCGGTAATAAGAAGTTTATTATATGGCTATGCCTAACACTTTATTACTTGAAAAGTGAGCCGTGGCGGATTGGGATGAATGAAACAGTTTACCGGAAAGCATACAAAACTCAGCAGTTTTATTCCACACAAGAAATTTATAGCGCACCCGGGGGAGGGGGTGGGGTACTCCCTTACATAAGCTATATAGGTGTGTGCGACGCCAAAGGTATGGCTTTTGAGCCTTTTTGGTCTGAAATGGGACATAGATTTTGACCATGTTGGTCTGAAATAGGGTGAGGTTTGTGCCCGGGGGGGGGGGTACCCCCTTATATAAGCTATATTGGTATGTGCGGCGCCAAAGGGTATGGTTTTTGAGCCTTTATGGTCTGAAATAGGGAATAGATTTTGACCATTTTGGTCTGAAATAGCGTGAGGTTTGTGCAGTCTGATATGGGATCTGGTAAGGTTCTTACAAGGAGCTATCTTTTTATTAGTTTTCTTCTTCAAAGAACTGAGTTTTAATTAACATTGGGAATTTGAAGCCCTTCTCGACTGTTTACGCAAACGAAATAGGGTAAGGGTCTCGTCTGAAATAGGGTATCACATTTTAAGTCAGGTCTGAAATAGAGTAGGGAAAATCACATATCTTGGTCTGAACTAAGGTAAGGGTTTCCAGAAGCGCGCTGCACACCGCCACCCAAATCTTCGGGAAGTACCCCCCGGGGATATCGCACAAGAAAAAGTAAAAACTTTCAAAGAAACTGTCTCTTTTCATTTAGCTTCAAATCATTCCAACTATTTGAATCAAATGTACTTTTACAATTTCTATATTTCCGCTTTACTAGCCGGGCATTAACATCGCATTACGGGAAAATCTGGCCCCGAGTATTGGCCAATCACAGCGCGCGTTATATATTTACAAGCTCTAGCCATATAATAAAATTGGGGAATGCAGTAAAAACATCAAAGGACACCTGAGAAGTTACAAGGTGTCGGATGCCTCACTAGATTCAGAAGCAAAGCTTTTGTTGGCAAGAGCAGGTAACTGTACTGTTGAAAAATTTGGGTACTTATTGCTGTAGACTGCAAAATACTTTTTGCTGTTCGCTCTCTTTCTCTGCCTCAAAATAAGAAAAGAAAAGACAAGAAAAAGAAAACTCGCGGGGGCACGAATCTTCCGAAAAAGGTTAACTCGCTTGGCGCGAAGTGCCGAAAGCGTGGATTTTCCCGCGCGAGCTACACACGTCCCGCGCGTTCGTATGATGCACCAAGAAATATGTAATGTCTTGCGCTCGGTCTTTAGCTTGGATACAACTGTACATGCCGCCACCAGGAGTTGTAAAATCTTGCCTAAAGGCCAAATAACACGGAAAACATTCGTGCAACTATTCCCGCAACGATGTTGCGCTTATTATCACCTCCCCGTCGCGTGTTCAGGTTGCAGAAAGTTAGTTGTTTCTACTTTTCAAAAAATAAAGTTTTGTTGCGTGTATAGGTGAGAACACTCTCAACTTGTAACGCATCCTTGTTGCGCAACACGTTGCACGAAAATCTTGCGGGTATTACTGAAGCGAAATGATGAAATTACTCATGGTATCCACATTTGTTATCACCTGGGGCGCAACACCCCTCTCTCCATCTTGGGGTATATCCATAGATAATTGAGGGGTAAACGAAGTTCTGCACTGCCCAAATTAAAAATTCTGTTAAGATACCCGCCTGTTACAATGAGACATATTTGGCAGCTAGGGTGGGTGAATACTTCCACGGGATATATTCCTTTTGACCTAAATGAAGACAGGAAAACTCAGTGTACCTTGGCACAGATTCTGATGTTTGACGATACTCGGAACTGTTTTTTTTTTCTAATTTTTAAACGAATTTTTGAATTCAATGAAGTTCTTTTGGGTTTAACAATATGCCCGCGACACTGGGAAAGGTTTGGAATCCGCTGGAGATCCTACAAGAAAAACTGCAGCTGTCCAAGTGAAGTGTCCGTTAAATATTTAGGTCCAATTTGCAGTAAATTATGTGGTTGGCCAGATAGTAGAGAATTACAGTAATCGATCCGAGAAGTTGCAAAGGTGTGTGTTAGTATTTCGCAGTTTTTGTGTGACAGGAACTTTCTGGTAGTAACTAGATTACGTAGATGATAGAAAGCTGTTTTGTACAGTTAGTTCACTTGCTTGTTCATAGAAAGGGCACTTTCAAACCATACACCAGTGTTCTTGGCTGACTATTTATATAGCAGCCGTTTATATATATGTAATCGTCGGCAGTATCGTGGAAGCCATTGAAGCACACCCGGGGTGGACCGGAATATCTACGTTTGTTTATCAAGAAATGTTTTTAGGGCAAGGGGCGCCCAGCATACCCCTATGAATGATATTTTTTTCTGTTTAGAATGGTTAAAAGTAAAACCATCAGCATTAAATTTATCACAGGCACTTCTATTTAGAAAAAGTGGCAACCAAAAAAAAACACAAACAAACAAAAAACAAGTCATGCCCAGAGATTGTAGCCAGACAGCATTCCAGGAGACAAGAGCATTAAAAAACATCGGACAGATTCTGCCGCAGGCTAGCAATAAAAAAAAAAAAATTAAATCCAGGCATTTTATCTTATGAGGTCCTTTTAACATGTCCGATGATCAATCTCGTCGCTTTTATATGCCCTTCCCCGCATCCCCTCCCCTCTCCAGCTCTATACTTTGCAAGTTGTTGAATACTTTCAATAGCATCTGAGCCTTTTCTGCTGCCTTGTCTTTCTGTGAACTGCCCACACTTTTAAATTGAGGATCGTATGTGTGGCTCCAAAATAACACGGTAAAAGCCAGGATGGGACCTGTCTGGTTTGTAATTTAAGACCAGTGTGTATATTGCGTGACAGCAACGTTTTCGCGACCACCCAAAAATGCTCGACGGTTGTCTCGCGCGGCCAGAAGAAATCTCGACGTTTCTTCATCAGAAAAGAGTCATTAAGGTAAGATTTGCTTTATAAATAGTTGGGTCACACTTTATTGGTCTTCTTTACCATTGTTTTGGAAAAAAACTGAAGGCAGAAAACCGACTTTGTTGTGAAAGAAAAATGTTTCAAATTTATGCAAAATTGCCGATGTTAATCACCAACAACCGAAGTTTGCCTTTGCCAAAAAAACGTATTTGCGAGCGAAAACCTGTCCTGTTTTCGGCTGATGACTTTATTTAAGGTTCTGTTAATTAGTAAGTACCAAACATTGTGAAACTTTTCTTTAAAAAATGGAATTAGCGCGTGTTATTTGAAAACGCTGGTCATTACTTCCCTGCTTGTCAAGGTCAAAAGGTCGTCTTCGCTTGCAATAAAGGGTGTAGATAAAGCGCTCCCAAAATTTACCATTTCATTTACCCAAAATTTTTTTTTCATCAAATCGTAGAGGAAAGATTGCTTATTCCAACAAGTGTAGTCTCAGCAGCGAAAGCCATATACCAGAGTGCTTTTTTTGGTCCTGAATTTCGCCATTTTTTAGCGTGCGACTATACTGCTCGAAACGGTTAAATTTTAAAAATCTGTTAAAAATTCTGGTTTCCATCGATCTCAAATTTGACAAAGCAAACATGACAAGGGAATATCCTACTTATACTACATGGCTTTGATATTGATATTTCTGTCTTCACATTCAAGACGAGCGGTTGATTTAAGTGACACTTTCAAGTAGTTTTTACTCGCTCCCGAGCCATCGGAATGATAAAGTCGTCGTAACGGTAAAATATCTACCGAAATAAACTGAAACTTATATTTTTATAAATGGTTTGGGAAGACCTTTATTGTGACAAAGTTTGGCAATTTTCGATTTTTCTATCTTGCATGGTCCTAGGTGAAAGTTACGGATAGCCGCTCTTAATTACTACTCTCATCGCATAAGACTCGCATAATGAGTGCTTTTCCATTTGCAAAAACTTGATTTTAAGAGAGAATCGTTTCGAGAGTTTCTTTTAGTACGGGAGCAGAGCTATAAAGCAGTTAATAGATGGATATGGTTTGAAAACCGGTCGCCCTTCTGTTTTTTTACCTAATAAATCAAGGTTGCTTTGGCAATTGGTCATTGGCAGGAGTGCATTGCCAATTGGGCATTTGGGCATACGGAACACAATGCAATGCTTTGCTTGAGTGACCGCCAAACAATAGCTTCCCAATACGCAATTGCCCAATACCCAAAGCAACCTTTATTGAATTAGGTATATCTCACGAGACCTTGCCATTTCAACCGTGAGATGCACAAATAGAATTGTTTTTAACTTATTCGAACTGCTAATACACCTAATAGGAACGTTCCAGTATAGTCACTCGACTTTAACTTATTGGCTTATATTATTGCCTCGTCACAGTCGTTCCATCAATGGGTCACAGCGTCTTTTAATTATTTTCCCTCTTTGATGTCTGACGGGTCTCCAAACCACCTCAGTAACCACCTTAGTATTCGTTTTAAGCGATGGGTAACTAAGCATGATGTGTGAACCTCAAATTTGCATACAGTTACTTTGTTCAACCCTGAAGCATGTTTTCAGGTCTTTAACATTCGGTTTGCCATTTGCCTAGGGTCCGCACGAAGTCTTTGGTGCGTTTTTGCCTGTTGTCCACACTATAACGATGGAAAACGCTGATGAAAACACAGACTTTCGAAAACGGTTTCAAAAGTGGAGAATATAAAGGTCGGGTGAAACGGAGATTTTCGATCACGCTATAGTACGTGGATGATTGAAACGGAGACTTTCGAAAACCCTGGCGACATTTTTGATTGTTTTAATTACTTTTACACACTATTGGACAAGTTGATGCCACCATTCGGACGAGGAACCAATGCTGTTAAGAAGTCCGTTTGAAAGGTAAAAATGTGTTATAATCTAATACAGTTTATTATAAATGTTTAACATTCATAGCTTGCAAATATCGGTAAATTCTTGATGAGTCCACTCGAGTCGGTAAAAACTAAAATCATATAAAGGATCTGTTTACTAGGATGCAGGGTAACCGTAGTGCTAGGCTCTCTAGCAGCCGAGACAAAGTTGTCCGGGTTTTCAAGCAACTTTGGCAGCTAGGAGAATGTCGGAGAATGTCTTCTCGGAAGGCCTAAAATCTCCTGAGATATTCGGATTTAAATCCAGTGAAAGCTAGAGACATCACCTCGGACATTCATAACAAGAGGACTTAATAGTTCCTATTGTTTTCGGAGACACAAATATGTCGTCTAGTGTGCAAAATAAGGTCAGCTAGCCGGATTTTCGGAGAGCCATCAGTAGCTCGGAAAGGCAGGATTCTACTTCCTAGACCTTCCTAAAATTTTCTGCGGCCTAAATTTTCATCTAAAAACGCCGAACAGATGAACGTGCCGTTCGCTTACACAAATATGCCTTCAGAAGGCTCTCAAACAATCCAAGAAAGCAGAAAATGATATTTCAGGTATTTTGCTAAAAGTGGTCTCGTTGGGTGCCTCTGATTTTTGTCTGTACCTGAGTTCAAGTTATCACCCTTTAGAAGTTTATATTTCAATTTCCAAACCAGCGAAAAATGTTTAGGCAGGCTAGACTTTCCGCAAGTTTCAACCAAAATACAAAACATCTGTTACCAGTCATACAATACTTCTCCGTATGGTAGAAGTTAATTTAGTTTAAAATAAGTTAAATCCTGGCATCAACGTGTACAAAAAAAAGAAGAAACGTGTGAGGGCTAGAGTTTCCGTTTTGCTAGGTGATCCTGGCACTAGGGTTAGTACCTCCTTGTAAAGAGGCGCCAAGACTCAGTGCACCAAGAACATGAGAAAAGGCTTGTCGCGACGAGCATGGGTGGAAAGTTTCATTCTTCAAGCTCCTCGAAGAAATAGTTCTACGGAATCGAAAAAATGATTTCACGCTATCAGAATAATTTAAAATTTGCATGACAGTATGTTCAACCAAGCCTGTCACGCGGTTTCCCATTTGTGTCAGGTCCACACAAACGCGTTTTCGTTTGAAAAAGCGTACTTTTTGATGCGCTTTCGCCTATTGTCCACACTATAACGATCCAAAACGTTGATGATGCGTTGGTGCACTTTGATGAGTTATACTGCCCCATCACAGTCGATCTTTACTGCAGTCTTTATTTCCGTGGACGGGTTTCCAAACTGTCAAGCAACCAAGCATGTTATGTGAACCTCAAATTTGCATACAGTTAGATTGTTCAGCCAAGCATGATTGCAGGTCTCCAACAACCGATTTTAAAACCACTTGCCTTGGGTCCACAATAACCCTTTGTTACGTTTTTGGCTATCCTGGTCCATACTATAATGATAAAAAACGCTGATGAAAACTGGGACTTTCGAATACGGTTTTGAAAGTGGAGAATTTTGAAAACGTATCGTTTTCAGTGCGGTCGAGTGAAACGGAGATTTTAGCCTGCGCGGCAGAGGTAAACCGGGAAGGGTCAGTTTCAGAATTTCTTTGTCACAGTCTCTAGTTCCTATAAAGGAATGACTCAAATTTGGGGCGAATTGTTTATATCCAACCTAAGTTGGCAAAAATGCCAGTCGATCGCGTGCAGTATTTCGCATCTGTTATCAGGGCGACCCTAAAACGCGGAATGGCGGGATGACGGAACGGCGGAAAATCACCCCAAATCCTAAAACGCGGAACCGCGGAAAATCACCCTTAATCCTAAAACGTGGAATGGCGGAAAAACACCCATAATCCTAAAACGCGGAATGGCGGAAAATCATCCATAATCCTAAAACGCGGAAAACAAAAATAGCTGGCACTGATTTCATCGTGACGAAAAACAGTCACGCTAAGCCAAATGGCGTGAACACTCGTCTCTCGCGCTCAGTTATTAAAATAACGCCTGTAATGCAAGCTACAAGTCAATCATTTGGTTCAAAATGACAATGCATTGCATGCTATGAACATACATGTTCTTCTCCCTTTTCAAAAGTGTGGAATTAATTGCCATAATTATCTCTCTTCTTTGGTAGTCATGTTTTAGTGGGAACACCTTCGAATGCCTCAAATATCAAATGTCCTAAATTTTGTGTGAAGAATCCCGACGGGGGTACTCTATAAATTTTAGGGTGGGGGTGTGCCACTGGGACCCTGACACCCTTGACCTATAGCAGACCATGTTTAGCTGCAAGGTGTCACAGCAGTTTACTACCGTAAATCACAACAAAAGACATCTGCAGATCTTGCACTTCTCTTCCTGATTCTCTTTTATTCAGTTGTTTATCATAAACATCGTTTACTTAGTAACCACTCGGGTTAAAGGGGTCACCAGTTGCATGGTAGATATTCTCAAAGTCAGAGAGTCAGAAATAAAATAATGAAAACCATAATTTGGACTTAATTTCCACGATTTAACTGTTTTTCTGTGGTCACTCAATCGTTTGTCAGTCGATTCATTAATCGAGATATATTATTCTTATACTAAAATGCTAAATACTTATACTAAAATCAAAAATATATTTTGATATTTTTATACAGTTGATCAGCCGTGACCGTCTCTACTAAAACAAGGTCCAAATCACAATAATAAATCATAAAAAAAGCATAAGAAATCACACTGAGCTAACCTTAACGTAACACTAACATTAACAGGAATTTATATTAACAGCATCTGTCCATATATGCACTGCTTAGTGTTTCGTTTAACCTAAGCCTCAAAAAACAACGGATTAATTTTGAAAATTCAATTTAAAATATGAAAGGAAAAAGTCGAGTGATTGAATCTGGCTAACTGTCAATTCTGTCGCGTCGTTGACAGTGCGATCAAATTACATTTCGTGTCTTATATCACTGTATCACCCGGTGTAAAAGAAGGCACGAGTTTGTGGAATAGCATAATTATGACTGTGGAGTGTAATTTATACGTTACATACTCTGCTTTACTTGGGGTTTCTGACAACATAATAAAAATAATGCCAGTACATAAAAACCATGACTTTTTGGCAGTACGAATGTGTGAACTCTGGGTACCCGTGTACAGGTATCTTGTTTATCAATGTCTTTTCAAAACCACGCCATTGCCGTCTATATTCTTTGGGTCCAACCCATACAATTTTCTACCCATCTGTTGATGACAAGCATTGAATCAATTTGGGGGTCGCTACGATCGGGGGCATCGTTACTTTTGGAGGGTCGTTACTTTGAGAGAGTTATTAGCTTGCTCCAATGGTTAAAGTTCCGCATTTTAGAATCATGGATAATTTTCCGCCGTTCCGTGTTTTAGCATTTGGGGTGATTTTCCGCCATTCCGCGTTTTAGGATTATGGGTGATTTTCCGCGGTTCTTCGTTTTAGGGTTTGGGGTGATTTTCCGCCGTTCCGCCGTTCCGTCATTCCGCCATTCCTTCTTTTAGGGTCGCCCTGTTATCACCCTGGCGGCTGGAGATTGTATGCGTTGCAGTTTGTCCTTTAACGTTTTGCCGCAGGTATCCCAAAGTGGGGAACAAGGGTCGAAGTGTGGTTGGACTAGCGATTTATAAATTACTTCCAGTGAGTAGGTGAGAAAAAGGTGCTGACACTTTTATGACCCCGATACCAGCGCTCTCCTTTTTCATGTTATTAATATGCTTCTCAAAAGTACGTTTTCTGAACCCCAAAGCAAGTATGCAAATCGACTCGTGACACTTTATTACTGTCTATAAGAATATCGTGCGCGTCTGACAAGGTTTTATATTCACATTATAGGCCTACCCGATAGTCATATCATAAGCTTGGTTTTGGTGGGATGGAATTGCAACTTATTAACCTTAAACCAATCACAAACATTATTCAAATCAGAGTTAATCATTGTCGTAAGGTCATGCATATATGCGGCAGTTGCAACTGCATAAGTTGCGTTAATAACTGCGAGGATCTTCTTTACATTTATTTCTTCATTCCGCAGTTCAAATATATGAATTTCATATATTCATAATTTCATCTTCATCTTTCCCGGGTATATTACGAACCAATTTAATGACCAGCTCCCAGTTGGCTTGTTAGCTCAATTGGTTCGAGCGCTGCACCGGTATCGCAGAGGTCAGGGTTCGAATCCCGGCAAGCCTGATTTTTTCAGGCTTTCTTTTCGCAACTGCATAAGTTGCGTTAATAACTGCGAGGATCTTCTTTACATTTATTTCTTCATTCCGCAATTCAAATGTATGAATTTCATATATTCATAATTTCATTACACACATTAAAACCAAAAAAGTTATTTTGATTAACAGAGAATGGATAGGTTTTTAGCACGTGGTTTTTTTCCGACCGACGCGGCACGAAGAGTGCGAAACTAGAGTGGCAATATCTCGTTTGATTCACCACGTTGAAACGACATTGGAGTTGCTGTGAACCAACGTTCGATTCCTCATGATTTCCAATATAAGAATAAACTGAACTTAAAAACATACATTTTGTAGTTTGGACCGCAAACCAAGAATCTGATGTCGGATTTTCAGCTAACTAGGTGAGATGCCGTAACTCAAGTTCGTAACTAGCATATCTTAGAGAAAAAACCCATAAGGCTTTGAACTGTGGACAAATCTTGTGTGGGACAATTCCTTCATGTCAAATAATTATTTTGCCGGGTTACTCTTTCAAACCATTTGATCATATACAAGGAGTCAGTGGGCCATTCCCCATCAGCGTTAAGAGTGATCTTCAGGCATAGTCCCCTACGCAGCCTTTATTCTTGGTCGTCTTGCAACGTTCGAGGGAGAGGAGCGTCGCGTATCGATCACTTATAACAGCTGCGTAGGAGACTACTCCTGGCATGGTAACACACAGTTTAATTTTTTTGTTAGTTGTCATGATCGACTACGAAAAAGTTAAAACTGGAGAAAATAGGGAAAACCCTAAGACAGGGGCAAGCATCTTCTCCATTCTATCGTACTGGTGGCTAAACGGGATATTTTCCACTGGGAGCAAGCGTCCTCTTCAGAAAGATGACTTGTTTCCTCTGCTTGAAGGAGAAAAATGCAAAGAAGTAACTGAAAAACTGAAACGGCTGTGGGATGAGAAGAACTTCAAACGCGCACCAAGGAAGAAAGCCAATACATGCACAGGCTTCCCACGCATGCTCTCGTCGTGGATCGCCTGTGGTGATAGATGCCGCTTGTTTTGGTCACTGCTGCAGTTGTACTCGTGGAGTGACTATGCCCTTGTGTGTTTATTAGCGTTGTTGTGTGGTCTGGGGAACGTTCTACAGCCCGTGTTTTTGAGCCTGTTAACAGAACTGCTGAAGCCGTTACGTGGCGATTGGCCTGCGTATGTCTATGCTGCGGGGATCTGCCTTAGTTCCCTCCTGCGCGTGCTGGCATCGAATCAATTTGCATACAGAGCCTGGACAATACCTCTCAGGTGGAAATCCGCTGTGGTTGGAATGATTTATGCAAAGGTTCGTATATATAGCCTGCAAACACGCTTTATTGGGCGCGCTTCGTCGTTGGAAAAAAAAAACAGGAGGGACAACCCATTTTTCCTGCTGACTGAGCGCGGCCTTGGCAGCGCCTGTTCGCAGGCAAGCCTGGGTACCAGCAGGAGCCCATATGGTACCAGGGAACGGTTAAGAAATCCTGCACTAATCCTGGCGCGGGAGGGGAGGGGGAATCCCACCATCGATGGGCTAACATCCCGTCCGGTGGAAGAGTAGTGATCCTCCTAATCGTTTGATGCCGACACACACCCTATAGACCATTTTTCGAAAGTCGCATCCGAAGACTTAAAAGTGTTTTTAGAGTCAACCGCAAAGGCAACCCAATTATATTACTGCGTGTTGTTAAAGGCGATCAAAAGTACTGTAATAGTACCGATGGTGTCCGCCCGCTTTAGGCTTGCATCAATGTTTTGTAATGCTTTGCCAGATCAATTTTACAATTCGCTGAAAAATACTTGGGTTATTTCTACTTCTCAATCACGTCAGTTGCGCTTGTTTTCAAACATTCAGTAACAATCCCAAAATCAATAATTAGTTTTAAAATTGCTGGTCGTAACTTGACCCTAAACCTCCGCTTAATTTGCCACACATAACACTACTTGCATGTTTTTTCTAGTTTACTTGCCATGGGTTTTGTGATTTTCCTTCGATTTCTAATTGGTTCAAGGTAAAGAAAGACAGGAAAATGTTGAATATGAAATAGCCAAATGAACATCTTTTTATCTTGTGGTTAGGTTCTCGGTTTCACCCAGTCACAGCTGTCACAAATTTCCAGCGGACGTGTGATGAACCTGATTTCAGGTGATCTTCAGCGGTTTGACTCTTTCATGTATTCCATTGGTTGTTTGTTGCGGACTGTATTTGAGGCTAGTGGGATATCAATTCTCATCGCATACCTGTTCGGATGGAAGGCTCTAGCTGGCTTGTCACTCTTGCTATTGCTTACTGTTCTCTACGGGATCATGGGCGTTGCTTGCGCCAACCTGCGTTCCAGAATTGCCACCATAACAGACAAGCGCCTTCGATTAATGAACAACATCATTTTGGGAATCCGGACAGTAAAAATGAACGCCTGGGAATGGTTCTTTAGGGATAGAGTGCTTCAGGTTAGAAGGTAATGATATTATGAATGTTTTTCTGCCAGAATATGAATGTTTTTGTTCTTTCCACTCGATAAGGCAAAACCAAACGTAGTTCTGGTAACCCACTTGACTTTATGTTTCTAAGGCCCGGGGGGGGGGGGGGGACGATGTAACAGAGTGTGTGATACTTCTCTTAGTCTTTCTTAAGACGAAACTGTGACGCGAAATTTTTTCTCGGGTGAATTCACATTCAAATTTGGAAGTTGCGCGCAATGTTAACTCTGATGTTGCAGCGTTTGTTTGGGTCGATTACTCAGGCTGCCCAAGGAACGTGCGCTCAAAAAGTGGCCGAAATGCACAAAACAAAACTAAGAATAAGCCACTTTTACCAAAATTCTGTGTTAAGTAGATCAGTCAGTGGATGATGCAATCGCAACAAGGCTGCTCGCTTTGGTTTCTAATTCCAATGAGAACCCTCGAGGGTAACTCCCACCTCTTGGAATTTTTTAACCTCTAGTACTCAGATCTCTCAATTGATCAGAACAATAATTCGAAATTTGACTATAGTTTGTTGCAAAATAAGCGTTGATGTATTTTGCCGAGAAATAAACAAACAAGACAAATAGTGCGGAACGGGATGTGCAACTTTTTAACAGCTCTATCTAAGCACTTTGTTGCAACTTCTAAGCCACTTATAGAGCAAACAAATGCACAAACAACAACAACATTCGAAAACGTTTTGGCATAACCAGTGCGAAAATATTTATTGCTTGCAAAAAATGCTCCAGCCCGTTTCCTGTCTCTATACTCATCAATTAAACACATTTTACCCCCTTTTTTCTTTATACAGAAAGGAAATCAGATTTATTAGATTTAAATCCGCGATTTTGGCCACATACTCAGCACTAATGTACTCCTCGCTTCCTGCTACGGTGTTGACCTCCCTTGTGACCTTGTCAGTTAGCGGAACTGAACTCACGACCTATAACATTTTTATGATTCTCTCCTTGTATGGTACGATACGAGTGGCAGTGTGCTAGCACATTGCGCAGACTACCATCTCACTAGGAGACTTCTCGGCATCTGTTCGACGCATTCAGCTTTTTCTGGAAACCTTCGACTGCAGTGCAAAGAAGAGACTCCGACGGTCCTTCTTTGAAGATTACGATGAAGCCCGTTACGTTAACAAGGAACAGTTGGGTTTGAGCCAAACTGAAATCAAAGGTGACTGCAAAAGCGGGAGAGAAGTGAAGATCCCTACGAAAAACGTCGTTTGCAGTTGGACGGGTAACTACAAAACTCCGACTTTGAATTCTGTCTCTTTGACAATAAAGGACGACGAATTAGTGTTTGTTACGGGTTCGGTTGGTTCTGGCAAAACATCCCTTCTACTCTCTCTTTTAGGCGAGCTCACGGTCTATATAGGTCAAGTGACAAATTGTGGTAGAATTGCGTACGTTGCCCAGCAGCCGTGGGTGTTCTCTGGCAGCGAGCAAGACAACATATTATTCGGCCAGCTGCTTGATATGCGCAGGTACAACATGGTCATCGAAGCATGCGCATTACTCAAGGACATACAAGCGTTCCCGGATGGGGACGCGACCATGATTGGAGAGCGCGGTATTGTGTTAAGTGGTGGTCAGCGCGCACGCATTGGATTGGCACGCGCGGTGTATTTTGACGCGGATATATATTTATTGGATGATCCACTAAGCGCGGTTGACGCTAGTGTTGGGAAGCACATCTTTGAGCGATGCCTAAATGACACGCTATCTGCAAAACTACGACTCGTTGTCACCCACAGCTTGCAGTATTTGAAGAATGCGGAAAACATTGTCTTAATCAACGAGGGAACAATTTTGTTGAATAAAGGCAATTATCACGACTTAAAAAAATTCGAATCGGTGGTGCTTGGGGATGGGAATCGATAACCTGCGATCAGGCTTTATTTTTCTCGCGGCGGTGTAGTCAACGGAAAAATGAACGCCTGATACAATTACTTGTCGAGTCGTCTGTAAAAAGTCCAGAATCTGGACTTTTTTCTGATTGGTCGGGAAACAAAAGGCAGTTTGCACAAATGTTTGCACACTTCGTGCCCGCTTCGCGCCTCTGCTGATTCCCGCCAACGAAGCGACTTCCGGTAAATTGTGATTGGCTCACTCTTATCTGATGGCATCGCTGACACTCTCGTTGACAGACACTTTAATTGGGGGGCGGCAGACGATTCAACAAGTAATTGTATCAGGCTTTCCTTTTTTTTTCGCCCTCCCTCCGCCGCGAAAAAAAAGAAAGCCTGATCGCAGGTTAGGGAATCGACAGAAAAGAGATTTAAACCAAGTTTTCCCCCTGAGCGTTGCAAAAGGAACTAAACAGTATGCGCTTTGTGAAGACACGTACAGCTTGGAAACTGCTGAGGAAGATCGCATTACAGGCTCCGTTAATTGGCAATCATACTGGGACTATCTTCGACCCGGGATATCTGTCAGAGTACTTCTACTTTTGGCGACATTTTTCACTTTAGTTCAAGGTATATATGTACTGTAGAGCATTTTTGCTATTGTAATTGCTCGTACTACTTAATTTAATTGCCTAATAGCCAGGCCCTCGCTAGCTTTGAAAGTGATCACTATTCTTTCCATTATTTTTTGCGAATCTTCCACGCCCATAGCTATTTCTTAAGTGAAACATGAAAAAATATTGCGAAATTTGAAACATTACTATATATACCTAATTCAATAAAGGTTGCTTTGGGCATTGGGCAATTGGGCATTGGGAAGTTATTGTTTGTGGTCACTCAAGCAAAGCATTGCATTGTGTTCCGTATGCCCAAATGCCCAATGTCCAATTGCCAATGACCAATTGCCAAAGCAAACTTTATTGAATTAGGTATATAAATATATAGTGCCATCTTCCTCTAAAACCGGTCCCCAGGCATCCATCCATCTATCCATCCATCCATCCATCCATCCATCCATCCATCCATCCATCCATCCATCCATCCATCCATCCATCCATCCATCCATCCATCCATCCATCCATCCATCCATCCATTCATTCATTCATCTGTCCCTGTCCCCACCTTGCTTGCTTGCTTCTATCCTTCCTTTCTTCCTTCCTTCCTTCCTTCCTTCCTTCCTTCCTTCCTTTCTTTCTTTCTTTCTTTCTTTCTTTCTTTCTTTCTTTCTTTCTTTCTTTCTTTCTTTCTTTCCTCCTTCCTTCCTTCCTTCAGGCAGGCAGGCAGGCAGGCAGGCAGTCAGTCAGTCAGTCAGTCAGTCAGTCAGTCAGTCAGTTGTTCATTCATTCCTTTTTCCGTTGCTTTGGGTAACAGGATCTCTGATTGCTCCCGACTGGTGGCTGCTTGAAATGTCCCGGCTCTCCCCGGATCAGAGAGACGACAGTCGGAACTTTCACATCTACGGCGGACTGGTTTGCACAACCTTACTTCTCTTCACCACACGAGCAGTACTTATCTTTGAAACGCTGGTAAACTGTTCTAAGCGTCTGCACGACAGAATGACAATTGCCATCTTAAAAGCCCCGGTCCTGTTTTACGACACCAACCCCGTTGGCAGAATAATGAACCGTTTTTCGGGTGACGTTGCAATCATGGATGAGTTGTTGCCTTACGTGTTCGTAGACACTGTACAGCTATTCTTGCACAGTGCGGGGACGGTAATCTTTACGAGTACGCTCAACCCGTGGATCATATTCACCGTTGTTCCTCTTGTGATAGTGTTCTTCATGGTTGGCCGACGCTACAACATGACGTTCCGGGAACTCCGGCGGTTGGAATCCATGAATAGAAGCCCTGTGCTCTCGCACCTCTCTGACACCTTGGAAGGGTTGGCGACAATTCGTGCTTATAAGAAGGAGACAAGTTTTCTTGAGGAACTTTACAGGTTTGAAACATTAAGTTACTTCCTTGCGCGTCTGTGACT
The DNA here is from genome assembly GCA_964030785.1 of Siderastrea siderea. NCBI lineage: Eukaryota > Metazoa > Cnidaria > Anthozoa > Scleractinia > Rhizangiidae > Siderastrea > Siderastrea siderea. Next base: position 43,488,213 of record OZ034972.1, read on the forward strand.
CCCATTCACACAGTGTTGGCAACATAAGGGACTCCTAGATAAGATATCAGTAAATGAATATGCCAGAGACAAGGTACGAGTTCGTCTTTAATTCAAACCATTCAAATTTTGGGTAGAAGCGAAAACACTGTGAGCACGGTCAAAGCTTAAAAAAAAAAAACAGAAATTGGCTCCATCCCACCGATTTTCCACTGCTATATCTTCCTCCTATTCAATTATCCGAAACGTTGGTCCATGTCTGTATTAAATCTGTACGGGCGCCATGGAAACACCCTTTTTAATACGTGGCGTTACCTCAGGGGTGGATCCAGGAATTTCCGAAGGGAGGGTTCTGTATGGCAGCTTGTACTTGTTAATTCAAAAACCAAGAATGGTAGTTCATCTTAAGCACATACTGATAACGATCGATAAGATTTCCTAATTATCTTGGTCTACAGCTCTTCAGTATTTTCTTTCTTTTTTATTTCTTTCTTTCTTTCTATCAAGATTTAAAAGAAGATAACAGGTTTGAAGAGGGGGGGGGGAGGGGAGGGAGAGTCCGGATTCCCTGGAAAGGCTCTCTAGATCCATCATTGAACTGTGCAAATTTTTTTACTGATCCAAATTTGCTTTTTCTGTATTTGAACCATGTTAACAGTTTGGACTGAGCACGAGGTTTTTGCGAGGGTACAGTGTGAATCTGTGCCAGTTTTTTAGCAGGACCGTCTAAACATAGCATGAATTGCTAAGGACGGGTGAAAAAATAAATATTTGGTACTTTTGGTTTGCCAGGCGTCAAGATACACACATAGAAACGTGTTTCATGATTCGGGCAGCCCCCAGATGGCTTGCAATTCGCTTAGATGCGCTAAGCGTCACATTCACCGCAGCTGTAGCATTTATAGCCATAGCAGTTCAATCCGGACCAGGTAATGTCTAAAATTTACACTTTAGAATATATATGATATTAATAGCCACCCCCTGTCGCGTAATTTTAGCGGTGCCACATTTCTGACAAAACAGGCACGCCGGGCCAGCATGAGGCCTGAAGCGGCACTCTAGGAATATCTTTTGTGTTTTTAATTGAGTGAAGCTCAAACTTTGCAACATAACAGGATTTTCAATTGCAAACAATCATATGATTTTTGTTTTTCGATTTTAACGGGTTTTGGCGGGGAAATGACGTCATACAGATGTCGTCAAAATTTTATTTTCACCGTATGACTAAACTAGTACACGATTTGGAAAGAATATGTTGAGACAAATTCAAATGTGAAAAAATAATTGAAAAAGCTTTAATGGTTCAAAAGATATTGCATTTTGAAATTTGCCAAAGTTCTAAATATAGTAACAAACGGGAAATTCAAAATTCAGATTGTCGTATCTTTTGAACCAATAAAGCTTTTTCAATTATTTTTTCATATATGAATTCGTCTCAACATATCCTTTTGAAATCGCGCAATAAGTCAGTCATCAGGTGAAAATAAAATTTTGACGTCATTTGTATGACGTCATTTTCCCGCCAAAAACCGTTAAAATCGAAAAACAAAAATCATACGATTGTTTGCAATTGAGAAGTCTGTTACGTTGCAAAGTTTGAGCTCCACCGGATTAAAAACACAAAAGTTATTCCTAGAGTGCAGCTTCAGGCCTCATGCTGGCCCGGCGTGAGGAACCTATGATTCCTCACTGATATACTTGAATGGCAGCGGCGATACGGGCAACCACCAAAAATATGTCACTTAGTTAGTACAGCTTTGCGATTTAGGAACATTTCAGATCGCAATACGACGCGTGCGACTTTCGCAAATCTTAAACTAGTGACGTTCCCAAGTCCCATGCTTCTCCCTGTTGTCGGTGCTAGCTAATTATTTTTTACGCCCACTTCAAGATGGTGGACGTTGGCGTTTTTCGTTATCTTGAACAACCTATTACGTTTTCAGGACCATAAAGCGCCAAACATTTAAAATTAATCACTGTTTTCCTGTTACGTTTGGCTTCAGCAATAGGTCGCAATTTATGTTGGGAAAAATATACCGCGTTAAAAAAAAAGGATTGTTCTAGAAAGTAACATTACGGTAGTATAAATTTAGAGAAGTAGGAGAGAATTGGCTTGAAACCAACCAATTTTTGAATTGTTTGAACAGCTGTTGTCTTTCTTCTGCTAAAAAAACGTAATCGACGGACATCTTGAAGTGGGCGTAAAAAGAAAATTAGCCCGGTCCTACAGAGAAGCAGCCCTGCAGGCTTGCACTGAGGCTGTAACGGAGAGATTGGTTTGAGACGTGTTATTCCAAAGACACGTAAAGGGAAGCGTGATAAAGGGAGGCATTTGCCCTCTGAAAATGGGGAAGGGACATAGAGAATGGTACCTGCCAGAAAGGTAGCAGGAGAAAAATGATATGCGTGTAAAGGGAGGAGCAGCGCCGGAGAAGCAGAAAAATATTTCAAACATTGCGTACTATTTTGTAGTTGCAAAAGCATAAATAGTCAGCCAAGTAAGGGGAAGGAGCCATATAGGGAGGAAAGGTACCCACGCATGGAGGCATTCAGGAACCATCAAGGAAGAAGCGGGAGCCGTCAAAATCGGGTGGGAGCCATCAAGGTACGGGCAGCAGCCATCAAGGTAGGGGCGGGATCCCGCATGAGCAGTCAAGATAGCCGCCACAGCCATTTAGTGTAAAAGTTACGGGGAGTGAGAAGTTTAAACATTCGTCCCCTTTGTTAATTAGAAGGCTCAAGCTAACTGAGATATTTTTCCTAAAGGAGTCACGGCTCTTTCTCTTGTCTACACACTGCAACTCACGGTGGATGTATCCCAGTATGGTGTCAGCCAATATTCCGAAATGGAGAGCTACATGACGTCCGCTGAACGCGTCATCACCTACACGAGGATCCAGCCTAACCTGGGTATCAAAATCAGTCCCAGCCTCCCACCGACTGGCCTGACCGAGGAGAATTGACACTCCAGAATCTGGGACTAACTTACTACAACGGAGGTCCTGAAGTGCTTAAAGAGGTGAACTTTACTGTCAATCCTCGTGAGAAAATCGGTATTGTTGGTCGCACCGGAGCAGGGAAGTCTTCACTAGTGTCAGCGGTCTTCCGCATGCCAGAGCCTTCGGGTGACGTAGTCATCGATGGCGTAAGCATCACCCGAATTAACTTGCAGAGAGCGCGTGGGGTAATGTCGGTTATTGCCCAGGATCCCATTTTATTTAATGGTTCCTTGCGGATGAATCTTGACCCGTTTGATAGGCACTGTGACCAGAAAATCTGGACCGCGCTCGAAGAGGCCAATTTAAAGGCGTTGGTTGAGAAGCTACCGAAGCAACTTTATGAAGAGATCAAGGAAGGAGGGGCGAATTTTAGCGTGGGGGAGAAACAACTGATTTGCTTAGGTCGAGCCCTTCTGCGAAAGAGCAGAATAATAATTCTGGACGAGGCCACGGCGAATCTAGATTACAAAACGGATCAGCTTATTCAAGACACAATTCGGAGGAAATTTAAAGATTGTACTGGGATTACAATTGCTCATCGAGTTAACACTATTATCGACTATGACAGGGTCTTAGTCTTAGACAATGGAAAAATTTTGGAGTTCGATCAACCCGAGAAGCTTTTACAGAACGAAGGGGGACAATTTTGGAAAATGCACCATCAATTTTAGTAGAGGGACAAAGAGTTTACGAAAAAGGGATTGAATTTCCTTTAAAACTATACACTCTTTTCAAATGATAAGGAAATTTTCATAAGAATATTGAACCCGAGGGAGCTAAAAATTTAACGAACACACTAAGAACAAACTAACGGCTAAATATTTTTTCACCCATGTCAAGAACCCTATCTTCTCCATTAAGTTTAGCAATGAGAGGCACATGTACAACATTGAACTTAATAGTGAGCGTTCTTCGTTGGAATTTATTCTAGAATAACCGAAATAGGTAAGCCGTGTTACTTACTATAAACTAATTGCGATTTTGAGACGGCAATTCTGCATTATATTGACGGCTAGTTGGAAGAAAATGTATTCTCCGTGTTGGGCTCCGTCGCGAAGAAAATATATCCCGTATTGGGCGGAGTTGCGAAGCGACGAAGCCCAACGCGGAGAATATATTTTCTTCCAACGCCGTCAATATAATGCAGAATTGCCGTCTCAAAATTGCAATAAGCTTTGTATCACGAGTAAGTCGTTTTTCGGGGGGAAAAAGCACAACTGAGAAATTCTTGTTATGACTGAAAGATAAATTCTTACAAGTCGTTAAGTGTTGAACACGATTGTTTTTATTCGTAATCAAGTCTTTGTTTTGCAGAAAAAAAAAACAAAACTGCGGACTTTCCTCGCCATGTGTCAGAGCTTGACACACGGGAAATTCAAAATTGTATCTTAATGCAGTCTTCTTAAGTTCCAGACGTCGACAAAACAGGTAAAATAACGCAAAATCGACGAGCTTTTCTAAAACGAATAAAACTGAACACTTTAAACGTCTTATTACCTTGGCTTTTCGATAATATGGACTATAAAGTTGAACGCCGCTTTCCTTTATCTTTTAAATGACAAAGTAATTTACCTTTCTGGTCGCTCATTTCAGAGAAAGTTTAAAATTTTGTTTTGCCCGAGGTCTTTCTGGTACGGACCTACCGAAGCGTGTGCGGTAAAACAAAGACTGAGGGCGATATTCGCCTCTACGGTTCCAAGCCAGGGAAAGTTAATAAGAAGTTTATTGTATGGATGTCCCTAACAAATTGTTGCAGTGATGCACCAACTTAGGAAGTTGCAATTTAAAAAAATCAGTCTTCAACGGGATTCGAATCCATGTCTGCGAAGTTCTCTTTCTCTTTAATTCTTTCCCTTGCAGTTCATATGAACATAGTTACACACTTCTTTAAGACATATATATTCATCATTTCACTAACTTGCAAATGCTACCAGCTTCCACTGGCATTTAAGCTCCATAGCTCAGGTAGTAGTGCATTATATTTGGATCGGTATCGCAAAGGCCATTGTCTCTAATCTAGTTGCTGTAGTTGAAGCCTAAATTTTTTGACAGGCTCTATTTTAGTTACTGCGATATACCTCTTTTCCACAGTTCTTTTTCTTGCCGTTCGAATGAATTCAATTCACACGCACTGTCAGGCCGTAAATTATGTATAATTCAAGCCGAATCCTAACAACGAAATCGGAAAATTAGCATATTAAAATTATGATGCATGCAAATTGCGTAAGGGTAAATAAAGCGAATCATTTCTTGTACATGTTTTTAAAATGGCGGGCGAAAGAGAAGGGAAGACCCTTTCTGTGTCAAATAAGCAGTACAAGGACATTCTTCTAAAAACTACCGACCAGTTGAGAAAAGAAGGGGTTCTTTGTGATGTTCGTCTACTCGTGGAAGGCCAGAGTTTTCTCGCTCACCGAAGCATTTTAGCTTCAAGCAGCCCGTATTTCCGAGGTCTATTCACAAACGACATGAGAGAGAAAGCTCTGATGGAGTGTAAACTCGAACAGCTACCGTCTTCAGTCATGGAAGGACTGCTTTGCTATGTTTACACGGGCAACGTGACGCTTACGGAAGAAAATGCTGAGGATCTCGTGGCCGCTGCAGATTATTTGATCATTCAAAGCCTGAAGGACATCGGGTGCCAGTTTCTGGAAAGCCTTTTATCGCCCACAAGATGTTTTAGGTTGAGAGATTTTGCGGAAAAATACAGCTGTGAAACACTAAAATCTTCTGCTACAAGTTACATTGTGAAGCACTTCACGGAGGCTTGTGACACCGAGGCTTTCAAAGCCATCGACGTCAAGGTTTATTCTAAAATTATCGCGCGTGACGATCTCGAGGTCTCGCGCGAGGAGGAGGTTTACGAGACGCTGATCACGTGGGTGAAACATGATTTGGAAACTCGCGGAGAGCATTTTGAGGAACTATTCAGCAAAATTCGATTGTCATCGTTGTCGAAACATTACTTGGTGGACCAAGTGGAAAAAGAAGAGCTTGTGAACAGCAGCTTTTACTGCACGAAGCTTATAGTGCAAGCTTTGAACTCGTTCGTTCTGCGCGCACATGACGATCGTGGACCAGCACGAAGAAATCTCCAAAGACATTTGGATGTCATCACTGTGTGCGGTGGAAACCTCAGCAGAGAGGCAACATGTTATTCACCGGAGAAGAATAAGTGGTTGCCACTTGCAGATATGCTCCGTACACGAGATGAGCATTGCACTGCAGTACACGATAACGTACTGTACGCGTTTGGTAGCACCCAATCGGAAAACGGCCAGTCAGTCGAACAGTACAACGCCCACACTAACACCTGGTTAGCGGTTGCGAACATGCCGCAAATGCGCTGTGCAGCTACCGCTGTAACATCCGGAGATCACATATTTATCATTGGAGGAAGAATCCCAAATGGGGGCTCCACCAAACAAGTCATGCGCTATGATGCGGACATCAACAAATGGTTCACAGAGACACCCATGTCGTCTAAGCGAGCCGGTCTCTGCTCAGCGGCTTGTCATGGCTTCGTGTACGCAATTGGAGGACTAAGCGACAGAAATGAGTTCTTGCGAACCGTTGAGCGGTACAATCCTCGCAAAAAAGTATGGACCGATGTTTCACCAATGCAAGCGGCGCGGTATTTCGCTTGCGCCGTAGAAATGAACGAAAAAATCTTTGTAATCGGTGGACAGTCTTCAACAGGGGCCTACCTGTCTTCCTGCGAGGCGCTTGATCCAGTAAAAGAAGAATGGGCTTCACTGCCTAATATCTCCGTTCCGCGCCAGGCGGCGGGTGTCACCAGGCTCGCAAACCGGATTTTCCTGTTTGGGGGTTGTAATAACTCAGGAAGTTTAGACAGCGTTGAATGTTATGACGAGCGCAAGAGAAGCTGGGAGACGATCACCAAGATGCCTTGTAAGCGGTCTTGGGTCCAATGTGGCGTGCTTAGAGTGGCCAAGGATCTATTTCAGATTAGCTGATAAGTTCCCTTTAAAAGATAATTCAAAAGCTTGCACGCTAAATACAACTTGGATGTATATGTCTTCTTTTTCTCAGTTTACCTCGGACTAGATCAACATTGTCCACTGCGAGAGATGTTGAATTTAGGATCGTGTGATTAGGCCTTGTTCAAACGTCGTGTTATTGCCGTGCAAGCTGGCTCGACTCTAGCACAACTTGATTTCCATAGCTCTCAAGTCTCACGCATTGAGCGTGAGACTCACGCAACTTTGGAATACAGTCTTACGCTCTCACGCTGAAACTATTATTTCTCACGCATTTAAGGTTTTTGATTTAAACATTTCATTTTGAGACCGAAAATTACTGCTCAAGTTAAGTGACTGCGTAATGTTCCCTTTGTACCGGCTTCGAACGCTTTCCAACAGTGGAAATTCTCGTTTCGAAGGGTCACATTTCCGCTCAGAATAAAGGAAAACAGGTCTTAGCTACTTCACTCATTTTTCAAAAATTTCCGGGGGAGCGTGCCCCCAGACCACCCTAGAAAGGTGATACCTTCGGCGTCACAATAGACGGCTACGCGGTACAAAATCTTACTCCTTGGGAACAAGTCAACTTGAGAGCTCTGGTTTTTAGACGTTTAATTTAATTCAATCGAAATTAATGAAGCAAAGGATATAGTTGATGCCTGCAATAGAGCCTCTGAAACAAAACTCACTGAGTTTCACGAATTGATCAAGCTTTTAAATAATCGAATTATAATTTGTGAATTACTAAGTTCGGGACGGCAGTATCCCGACGTTTGAAAACAAGTGTTGCCGAACGTGCCGTGCTACATGATGGCAGTAGCACGACTTGGTTTCATACGCCGTGCCAAAGTTGAGCTTAACGCGATCTTTTTGGTTCGGCACGGCAGGAGCATGACGACTGAAACCAACCTTATGACCAATGTTTGAAAAACAATTATTCAGTTCGCAGTTTTCCCGTATTTTTGCAGTTTACGTAAAACGTGATGTTTAATATAATCACCCTTATGATCAGAAATACCGTGTTCAACGAGTTGTTTTCAGGAAACACACGAAACTGAATCCCTTGGAGGAACGGTTTAAGACAAAGAAGACAAAGTTCCTTGAACGTACCCCACACTATCAGTCGATATGGCGATTTCATCGTTGATTTATAATTAGCTGTCAAAAACGTCAGTTAGAGTAATATGAACTATTTCAACTCGGTAATTAAAAATTACTCAGCTGTATTGAGTAAATCAAAACATTTTCCGCCGTACTGAATTTTGCAGTTGATAATATCCAAACTGACTAACCATAACACGTACAGTATTAAAACTGATAATGACGGATTTTTGTGAGAATTTCAGAGGTCCGTTGTACGTAGCGATTTTCTTTCTCATTGAGTCTACACCCATATACCCACTGTTCCGTTATTTAAATAAAATAATCTAAGTGCTTAACCCGAAAATTAGCCCCTTTCTTGAACTAAGTATATAAATACATACATACCTAGTAAGTGTTTCCTTTATTTTTTTTAAATAGCTGTTCACAGTGCGTGCTTTCGAATTGCCGACCTCTACAGAGTCTATTGGAGGTGTTTCAGTGGCACTACTCGTTGTTTGTATATACCATGTTTACTCAGAATGTGAAAAATATTTTATTTTACAACAGTTTTTTCAAGTGCATATTAATTCGCTGGAGGTTTAAAGTTAAATTTGTGAGTTGACAGAAAAAGTGAAGTCACTGTCCTAAAACATCTTCATTCATTTTATTCAAACACCGGAAGAAGAAATTATGTTAAAGTGTATGCTTTAATACACAAATAATTTTTATTTCTAGTAATGCGTAATAAAGCTGTGTAAATAATGTACTTGCTGAAAACTTCACAGCAGTTTTTGCTATGTTTTTTACTCACGATTATTCCGTAATTAATACCATACGCTAAGTTTCACGATAAACTCGCTAAGTTGAAGAAAACATTGGAAGTCACGAAAGTTGACAGCTCTTTACAAAATGTGTTAACTACAGTGTCCGTGCAAACACCTCTCGTAGACCACCACCTCCAGCCAGCCAACACTCTTCCAAAATACCAAAATTTTCTTAGTCAAGTCATCGTGGTTGGAACCTCTCGTAGGCGACGCCTATTTCCCATAAGCAAGCGCGACCACTGTTTGGGCTGACAGTTTGAAATACTCGATTGCTTTTAACCTCCCGTAACCGACCATTTGTCACAGGAGCCCAATTACACCGGGTGTAAATTATATAGATTGGCGCCGTGCAACTTTAAGGCCTAAGTTAAACAGATTCAACAGGATCCCAAAGGGGCTTAGGGCTCCAGGGCTCCAAGACGAAAAATTCCAGGCCCTAGGGCTCCATCGCTTTACTCAAGGCTTTGTTCAGCCAGAATCAGCTTTTCTGGTCTGGCTCAAAGTGAAAAAAGGCTTCGAGCTTCGGGCTCCATGACAAAAATTTCGGGCCTCAGGGGGCCCAAAAGACCCCTTTGAGACCCTGATTCAATATCATACTGATCCCATGTTGAATACTTTTTTATACGAATGTTTGATGTTTTACTGAGAGAGGAAGTTTAGAGCCGTTTTCTCGAAATTTTGAAGAAGTCAACCAATATTAAAGCGATAATTAAATATGTAAATGATAAGTTGATCATGATTCCAGAGTAAATTGAGTTTGCAAACTCTTTGTCACAATTTCGAAACCGAGAAACCTTGGTAAACTTGTTTTCGCGTTTTTTGGGGACTATATTAATTTTCAGCAACATGATTAATTTTCCATAATTCTTTCGAAAATTCCTATGATCCTTGAGTTAGAAAGTAAATTCCTCGATGAAATGGAATTCGAACTCACTGATTCATGATACTTTCCTCGGACTAATTTGCCAAACGATGTAATATGGCACAAAGGCACCAGTGGGGCATTATGCATCGTTTGCACAATTTTCTGCTCAAAACTCAGCTCTTTCGGTTCGCTCGGTTAACAAAGTGTGGTTCCAGAAAATATCCATATCCCAACCACAGAGGGTCATTAGAAATTCCGAGGAGGAGGGCTTAAAGGCCCAAATTGTTAAACGAAAGTATGAGACTAAACTGGAATTTCCAGAGGGGTTGGGGGTTCAAACCATAAAAACCCTTCTGCGGGGGGAGCATGGATATTTTCTGGAACAACACGAAGTGTGCAACAAACGCATAAACGTATTGGAGTTGAATTCGGTTTAGAAGTTTGTTCAGCCTCTAATTGAAAATACATTTTTACCAAAATATTCAGAAGATTAAGCAATTTAAGTTCAAGTCGAATATTTTTCATTTATTCAGCTGCTGGAAACGTCATGAAAACATGACAGAGATATTAATATAATCAACCGAATTTTAACTGTCCACTGCCTGAGTTTACAGGAACGTTTTTCCTCACAAATTCACACGCTTTGTTTCACCGTAGAGTAAACTGCGAGAAAAATGAAAGTTTTTCTCTGCTTTGCAGTTTTCTTCTTGTCGAATTTCCAGTTTGTCTTTGCGACTACTTGGTTTTTTAATAAGACATTACAGGAACTAAAAAACCTCAGAAGTCAGTACGTCAACAGAAAGGCCGATTTGGTGTTTCTAATCGATACCTCAGGCAGCTTATCGCGTCCCGCCTATGAAACGGAAAAAGATTTCGTCCGAGATTTGCTCAACGAGATAAGCGTGGGCACTGAGGCTTCCCGTGTTGAGGTGATTCCTTTTGGAAACACAGCGAGCATCTACATAGATCAGGTGTCTAATCCCGGGATAACCAAAAACAAGTGCACATTTAACGAAAAGTTTAATCGCATGGAACAAAAAATCAATGGCTGGTCGACAAACATGAAGGCTGGCTTTGAACTTGCATTCTCGGTCTGCTTAGGAAACTACAGCGGTCAAAAGAGAACTGATAGCGACGGCAAGCCAATCAAAACAACCGTTCTCCTCCTTACGGATGGTGAATGGAATTGGAATGCGAACCCTGTTTCCTTGGCACAGGATTTACACGAGGGGGGTGTGGAAGTCTTTGCCATTGGTGTGGGGCAATATCTCAACATGCCAAACCTCCAGCAGATCACAGCCATTCCAGACAGGCAGGCATTTAAGTTGGCGGACTTCAACGAGTTTGCTAAACTTGCGAAATATCTTAGAGGAGGTAAGTTAAATGTGGTTCTTTTTTAAAAAATTAGTTATTATTATTATTGAAACTTTCTTTTACATTGATTCCATTTCAAGAATGTTTCGACAACCTAAAAACAGAACATTTTTGCTGAATTACACAGTAAACTACATACACCTTATTCGGTGTTTTGGTGGATAATACGCGCGGATATTTTACGAGTTGTGTAGCATTTTTCCGAGCCCCTCAGGGGTGAGGAAAAATGCGAGCAACGATTAAAATGTCGGCGCGATTAAAATATCCAACAAAACATTGAATAAGAGGTTTATTATTCCACCGAATTTTGTTTTTGCTTTGTATTATTCCAGCAAAAAACCGGTCAAACTGGGATTGTACAGAATAATACGCTGGCATGTTATGCGCGTTCTCCTGCCCTTATACGGTAAAACGACAGAACAGTGGAATAATAATGAGTGTTTATTCAATTCAAAGGTAATGCTAATTATTTTGTTTAATACCGAAAACACAAGAATTAATTGACTTCCTACTAGTAATTGATGCCTGAAAACAAAATACTGGCTGATAGTTTCCCGAAAGTTTTATACAATGAATCTTTTAATGTCTCAGCAAAATCGTGCAAACATGCTAAAACCAAAATTAGTAGTTTTTGTAAGGTACATTAAGGTAATTCATGATTCCACTGACGTGGCATCACCCTGACATAGTTGAAATTCATAATGATGTAAAATTTCCATACGTTCTCTTTTCGTTCATTTTCGTTTACTAAGTATTGAACAAATTGAAATGGTAGACGGAAAGTTATTCCAAGCGATTGCTTCTCATCTGTAATAAATTTTTTCTCCGTTCCACCCTCTAGGAAAGGTTCAAGTATTGGTAGTTTGCGTTAACGGTCTTGTACCACAGCAAAACACATTTCCTTAAATCCTAATTATCGCAAAAAATTTTTAAAAATATATTTTTTCAAGTAGAGGCTACGACATTGGAACGAAGTAAGTACCTTTACCCATATAAAACACCAAGGCCACACGCATAACATGTTTCGTTTCTTATCGCCCGACCGACCTAATTTTTTCAAGAGTTAAACGAAATTTGCTTGATTATTATTTTTACATGGGTTAACCATTTCGAACTTTATCTTTTATTATGTAATGCCTTCCTTTTTAGTTTTTTAGTTAATACTAACTTGAATTGTCTAAGAGGCCCCCTTTTAAACAGCAACTATTCTTGCAAGGAAAAAAAGGAAAGAAAAGATAGACAACATACAATATTCCGGGAACAAAGATGGACAATACCAAGAGACGTTACCTTCAGTTTTAAATTTCAAATTTCAGTTCCCAAACACCACAGCAATTTGCATTTCCGAAGCGAGGTGAGTCGTGAGTCACGAGTGGCAAGTCAGATGATGACGATTTGAGTTAATAATTAATAAGCAATCACATCTGATATGCTTATCCGTACCGAACTCGTAAAACTCGTGATTTCGTTTGCGAGTTTAAAAGGAACCTCAGGATAAAATGCTCCCTTATAGCGAGGCCGATTTTACAGCACTACACAGATCGCGGTTTTCAAAAATGAATCGCCCCTGACCAGGAAATAGTGGAAGAAATTCGGTCATAAAATGAGTCCACACAATAAATACTGACTTTCTAAAATATCAAATACTGTGTGTGAATTTCCTTTACCATCTTCTAATCATCAGCGAAACAAGACTGACAAATAAACCCTTTAGCCCTGCTTGTTAAAACATTCGAGTGAATAAAAGAATAAACGAAACTATCCCCAAGGATAAGATGTCTTGATATTTAGACAAATTCCCCTTATACGAAGTGTATGGAGAACAGCAAGGAGAATACGCATTTTCATACCAGGGCTTAAGGCAAAGGGTTAACACAGACATCATGGCGACCGATTCCGGCAAAGCTGGCTCGGATCTGCACTTTGCAGGAACGTTATAGGTGCTTTCATCTTAGAAAATAATTATTACCCCGTAACTGAAAGGTGAGAATTACTGTTCGTTATTCGATCTCTGATCGATCATTTTACTGTCGAATCATGATAAAGAAACTGCAGGTGCCCAATCCAGTTTTAAAAACACTCATTCGCACTCTAGGGTAGCAGTCAGCTCGAAATCCGGCATTGCACATGCCTGCAATGCGGGCCGTTTATTACAGATGCACTTCATTTCCATCCTAGAGCCGTTTCTATTTGTTTGCAGAAAACTACGCGTAGTAGATTAATTTAAGTTTAAACAAAACTAGGCCTTTATTTTGGCTGTGTCTCCGGTGATTCCAACATGTCTAGCTTTTAGAGTTTTAACCCTTCAAGGTCTCACAGTGATGAAAATGAAATTTCTCTTTACATCATCACTACTTGTTCAAACAGTCAAGTGATGAGAATAAAGGAAGTGATCACCAAGGACAAGATGTCTTCATATTTAGAAAAATTATCCTTACTAGCTTGTTAAGAAATGCATGGAGAACAGTTTGGAGAATACGCATTTTCATATAAGAGCTTAAGATAAAGGGATAAAGTAATATTAAAAGAGGTGATATAGTTGGTTAAAGCGGGCGAAGAAGATCGTAACTTTCTGAATAGAACAGAACTTGAAAAAAAAATCAGACCATTATATGCACATAAGTTATGCAAGAATATGCATAGCACGTTTAAACTTAAAATTGTAGGACTCACCATTTCAAGACAAAATTTTTTTAATTGAGTTAGACCAAAACGTATTTCTTGCCTTTTTTTTCTCAAGTTGACAAAAAAACTTCCTGTTTCTACAAAAGACTTTTTTCCGGCGTGATCAATTGGTGAAAATAGACCACGGGAAATCCAATTGATCAGTCGATGGCAACCGTTAGCAATTAAACCATTTTAACAGTTTAAAACTTTTTATAACGCTGAGTCAGGAAAAATTAATGTTTTATTACTTTTTCGAAAATCATGTTTCCAGAGCAGGAAAACAATATTTTATCGATTGCTATAGGCCAGTTGACAAACAATCGACAGTCATAACAGCGCCATGAATATTTCTAGAACCTAATTTTTGAGCGCCGTTACAAAAACAGCTGTTTGTAACGGATTGGAACTTCCGAACTGTAGAGAATCTAAAGACTGTATTTTGCCGTTATTAGGTATTTATAAGATACAGATTACTCAGAATCTGAGAGAAATTTTATGGCATTCTGTCGAGGAATTAGCCGAGTCATATGTATATTCCTGAGTTGCAAACCTTCCAGGACTCAACAATCACCACCAAAGTTAATCTCCTTCTACAGGGTGGGGCTGGCATAAAGTTCTGGGATAATTCTCTCTTGAGGAATTTGATTCTTTGTCCTAAGATACCTTATTATAGGAAAATTAATACGTTCATTGTTTCTATTATTTTTACCCCAAATTCTAAATACAGTCCTCAGTTGTGTTTAGGCAAATCGATACCTAAAAAAGCCTTGCATAATTCAAGATCACGCTCGGTCCTCAGCGTACTGTTCAGTAAATTTCAGCCAAAATGCCTAAATGGAATCTCATGAATAACATACTTATTTTTCCTCGATAGAATACGCGACCTCCACACTCGCGTTAAACTTTTAAGCCCCAACAGTGATCAGCATCAAATTTCTCCTTATCTTATCAGTGCATTATAACACATACAGGTCACGAGAATTAAGAAATGATCACCAAAGACGAAACGTCTTGATGTTTAAGCAAATTCTCCCAGCTAATGCCATAAGAAATACAGGGAGAACAGTGAGGAGAATCTCCATGCTGATATTGGGGCTTAAGGGTTAATGTCCCTCATTTGGCAATTTTTTCTCTTCTTTACGTTAATTTCCTTTAATTTTAATTAATTTCACCATCATTTCGCGTTAATCCATGTTAATTCAAATACCTTTCTAAACACAAGCGTTAAATGATGACGTCACCATAATCACAAAGCAGGCTTAGCAAAAAAATTACTTGCTCTCTGGCGAGGCGTTCCAGACTTTAGCATCTAGTATACATTTACAAGATCCCATCTACCCAACCTCGTCCCCAGGGCCTTCTCCTCGTTCAAAATGGCGGTCGGAGAAATCCCTGGCCAAGGCTGCTGAAATACTCCACGAATCGTGGAGTATTTTGTCGCGTGACACATGATGAAATGGCTTTTCTGGAGGTTGTTTCCAGCGTCTGGCGGTCCTGTTTGTTTTCTGCAATCGGAAACC
The DNA here is from genome assembly GCA_964030785.1 of Siderastrea siderea. Classification (NCBI taxonomy): domain Eukaryota; kingdom Metazoa; phylum Cnidaria; class Anthozoa; order Scleractinia; family Rhizangiidae; genus Siderastrea; species Siderastrea siderea. Next base: position 43,503,507 of record OZ034972.1, read on the forward strand.
GTTATTCAAACAAAACGAAGACATTTCGTCGTGTTTGCGTGACGAAATTCTAACGAACTTTGGAGCCATTTTGGCAGCCTTGGCCAGGGGTTTCTCCGACCGCCATTTTGAGCTTAGGAGAAGGCCCTGGGGACGAGGTTGCCATCTACTAATGCGTTAATAAAACACACCTAATTATGGTATTATTTCCATTCATCCAGATCCGCATGAGCAAATATGGCAAACAACGGACGTACCAAAGATAAAATGTAACAACCAGTGTGATGACAATTACGCAACTTGCACTTGTGGTTTGGTGCTAGGTGACTACAAGTGTGGATGTTCAGCTGGATACTATGGATCTGGGAAGAAGGGCGATTGCAAACGTAAGTCAATTAACCAGTTTTTGAGGATTTTACTTGATTGGATACATATCATAACTGACTCAAAATTTTACGAAAATACACGTAAAGGATATTTAAGACTAAAACACAAACAGCGGGGATAAACATTGTGAATAAACGCATTTTGATAAACTTGACGTTTCGTATGCTAGTCAACATACATTTTCAAAAGTAACCGTTACAGTGTTTGAAAACTGTTTATATTTAAGACATTTGAAACTTTGTGTATCCAAGGCCTTCGCCGATCTTGAAATAGAAGCCTTAAATTAGGATTTATTATAGTTACTATGACAGCTTGAGATCAAGAAAACGATTGAAACGAAACTTGCGGGCTTAGCTGTGTACTTGAAAATCACATGGACATAGTAGGAAATTAATCATGACCTCTGGACTCAGCTTTTCGAGAGCTGGTTGACGCCATCCCGGGGATAAATGTTAATCTACGCTTCTGTTTACCTGGTTTGAAAGCGTTTTTACTGTCAAGTTATTTAAATAATTTTAGAACAGCCAAAGTCAAATCGTAGGTTTAAAGGAATTTACTGGAATCTGCTTTGTAAATGCGTGGTTTTGAATTTTAAGGTGGCACTTACACCGGGGTAGCTTAACCTTTTTTGAACAACCCGGCCCTGATCTCTTGAAAATGTGGACTTATCAGTGTCATTTGATTCTTAAAATCTCATTGAACATTCTACCTTTTTGTGCTGAACAGTCGTAACAAAGTGAAACAGCGTTTTCAATCGGGAGTTCAACAAATTCTTGGAGCATTCAGCATATGTTAAAGTAATCACACAGAATGAGTCGATTTAGACAGTCAATCATCTGGCAAATGATATTTTTATTTGACTCCAGTGACACTCTCAGGCCGAAATCTTACATTGTGACACTTTGGAGTTGACAGGGTTAAGGCACCAACACGACTTTCATATGGCAATAAGGGAGAAAAAAAACAAAACAAATAACTATCGTCCTAGAAATAACTCCTAGGAAATACTTTCGGAAGATTAAAACGTGTTTCCTCCTCAAACAAAGCTCTCAATTGATCCTTACGTTGCAACTAGCCCTGAACAAGAGAGGATAAAAAAAAGGGAAAAAATGCAGCTAAAGTTTTTAGAGAACGAATATCCTGCAAATCGTAGGACTCTTTCCTGTTCTTGAACTTGTGATGTTGTAAGAAAAACTTGCTGCAGATGGCCAAATGAAAATCTACATTTATTCACTTCGCTCTGAGCTCATACCGCACCGAATTAAAAACGATAATTTCTGCATGTTGGCGAGAGAATGGGACATTGCTGGGGGGTTGGGGGTTTCGAGGAGGGGGGGAGGGGGAGAAAGGTGAGAAAAAGATTGCATTAATTTTATCTAATAGAGCGGTTTCATTTGTGCCATAAGTAATTTTGTGTTTCCTTTGTACATGCTTTACTTTGCCCCGTGATTGGCCTATAAACTACCGCCACCTAACCAATCATAAGTATAGAGGCAGATCTAGGGGGCGGGTTGCGGGGGTTGCAAACCCCCTTTGGGAAGATTCCGAACTTGTCTGACTCCTCGCGTCTATCGCTCTTTCATCACAGCAATAATAGCATATTGTTGTTTTATACACAACTGCTGGTTAACAACTCTTTATTTACCAACCGAAGCTTTGGCTATGTTTTCTTAATTTTACACATGTGCGGAATACTGCTGGCATACTGCTGGCATACTACTGGCGGAATACTACTGGCTGGCGGAATACTGAAGGCAGGTCATATTCAAGATCTTCCCTTTCAAAGAAAGCTATTAACGACTGGTATATTGGGATGACAACAAGAAAGCCCATGGGCATTTTCACCGGCCTTTCTGACCCACCCCCACCCCGAGGTTAATGATTCCGTATTTTTATGTCGCTCAACATACAAACCAGCATGATGAAAAATGTGACCGTGTGACACAATGTTTTGACTATTGCGTTACTGGATGACGTAATGTTTAAACTCTGATGACTCAGGTTATCTTTCGTATCGCTTTTTATTTATTCTACTAAACGTAATGAGCTCCTGACTAAAAATAAAAACAATCAACTAAAATGTTGAATGTCGGGAATAATTTGCCCACAACTGAGAATGTTTACACAGAGACGACAAAATATTTACTGTTGGGCCTAGACCGTGAATACAATTACAGTGAGGATAGCAGTAAAATCAAAATATAACGGTTGATAAACACGGGCAGATCATCCGAGAAATGAAATTATCACTCCAAGCTCAAACACGTTGAGGCATATCTCATGACATAATGTTTAAATCCGGTTTGCTAACCCAGGAATCCCCTTGCAAAAGCAAACAAGTTGACTCGGAATTCATAACGATTTTCGAAAAGATCTTTTCTTAAAAACGAACAGTTAGCTTTGGAAATGCAAAAAGGTAGTACGAAAAAAACTAAACATGTTGCGAGAATTGGCGAAATTAGTGGAGTTCGTTTCTTTTCTTGGTGATATGACAACTTTGCCGTTAAAAAGCGGTGAAACATTCATTGAAACGAATGTGCCAATTGCGTCAAGACTAGCGAAATTAAACTCGTTTCTCTTCGGGTCACATTGTGACGAATCCGTCTTCTTATTCATATTTTGCTTTAGACAAAGTCAAATATATTAGGTACCATCAAGTCGAAACTCACTTGCGCATGCGTTACATGTTAGACATGTACCGCTACCTAAGCCGCTACAACAAGGTTAACAGCGGTTTGTCTGTGTCATATAAGTAGGGAGCGTTGACACATGGGTAGCAACGTTGTTATTGTGAGGTGACAGGTTCTGTAACAGGCTTAAGTTTTGTTTAACTTACGTGACGTCACATCGTATGACGTTATGACCGGAGCCAGAAGTTTAAGGCAACCGCCAAGAGAAAGCCGGAAGTTTACAAAGCCTGTGTTGGCCCAGATAAGACCGGATGATTAAGGCAAGTGACGGGAAAAAAACCAACCCAATTTATACACCGGCGGTCGCCTTATGGTGACGGCCGGTGAACTAGATGACAAACGAACATCAACAGCGGGTAGCTTCTGCTAAGAGACAACATTGACATTGAGGGTCCTTGCACTCAGCAGTTCCCAGCATAGTTCTTTTTGAGAGGTCTAGTCTCATGGGAGAAGCCTTGATTCATTGTCTCTCGACTGGCGTCTCCATTTTATAAAATGGACTAAACCCCACAGCTTCTCAAGACTTTCCTGGAAGAGAGCCATTACCGATGTTCATCGTGGGCTTCTCGAGGGCTTGATAGCAGTGAGGATTCCACAGATCTAATGTGGATTCAGTTTTTTATAACTAACCAATCCTGGGTCCTGCTGATGTATGAATGTGGTGTAACTTCCTCTAAGATCTCCCCATAGCCTCACTGGTCACTGCGACGATGATCATTGGGCTAACGTAGACAATTATGCAGAATACAGAGAAGGTAAGTCAGTACTATCAGTTATATCATACTAGGCTTTTGCTTTGGCTCGACCGCCCCCCCTCCCCCAACTTGCGCTTCTGGTACGTTGCTACAGGTGGTACGGGTTGACCCTTTCGGGTACCTCGACATGAAAATCTCTGCGCTGTTGAGCAAGTCAAACCCCGTGGCGGTGTGTTCCGGTGGTCTAACAGCTTGGTCAGGACATCCGACTTTTTCAGCATCTTCTTTGCTTCCTTAACGGCAGATTCTTCTTTACCGGTCGCCCTGGCATTATATTATGATCGGCTGATCAACTTGAAATTATAGGCCTAGGCAAAGCTCAAGAACTTCTGGTAGACGTGCTGTAGTCCATTGTCAGTGAAGTACTTGCCTGGCACGCCTTAAGGCGCAGTATGTGCCTTTGACACTGAGATGACATCGGCAGGAACTATATCCTGGTCTAGCAAGTCAACCTCAAACCAATCATTGTAATATATAGTCAACTGTAACCACATACCAACACCTTCCTTGCTTAAATAAGTCTTATGAGATTATCTTCCATGTTCGTGAGGAATCTCATGGAACAGCATTGGTTCCTTAGGATGCGCTGAACTGTAACTAGCACACAGGGGACAATTGACACTTTCCTGGAGAATCACAGGGTACATTCAAGCCCAATACACGACTTCTCGCACACGACGAACAATACTTTCACTGCCGTGATGGCCTTGATGAAGTTTCTTTAGCATCAGAGACTGAAATTTAATGGGAACAATAACTTCATGCGACTTGTATACAACACGTTATGGCAAATCGGGAGCTCAAGGTAGATTCATTGCAGCTTTTTATGACTTGTCAGCCAGGTACATGTGCTTTCTTTTTTTGTATGTCACTGTGAACGTGAACGGTGCATCTGAAGAATCAAGCGTTGAAGGCGTTTGGGGCGTCACCCAATGCTTTTTTGAAAGTGGTTTTCAACGGTTGATGGTCGGAGTGTACCACCGCATCTTGTTTCTCACTGAGATACTAGTAAAACTTCATGCACACTACTTTGATGGTCAAACATTCTTTCTTAATGGGGGCATGGTTGACTTCAGTTGCTGATAGTGTCGAGCTTTTAAACGCCAAGGACCGACCATCTTGTGCTCAGGTTCTCGCGAGACCTGTGTCACTGGCATCCACTTGTAACACACGTGGCTTATTGACATCAACAAACGTCGGTATGGTGTCATTTGCAATCGGATTCTTCGCCTCGCTAAAAGCTCTGTCATACTGTGAGGCCCATATCCAGACTACATTCACATGTGTCATCTCAGTAAGGGGCTTCACGATTTCAGCAAGATTTGGCGTTCATGAGTGAGACAAATAGTCACACATACATATGAACTGCTGAACCTCTTTTTCATCTTGCGGCGGATTCATAACCTAAGTGGTCGTCGGCCTTGTTAACAACACCTACTAAGCCTTCCAGTGCTTCGTCCTGTCTTCGCGGATGCTCTTCCCACCCTAAGCTAATGCCAAAAGGCATACGTGGCCAGTGCTGTCGACCGACTGGAGTGTGCATGGTTGTCAAGAATGAGGAACTTTCATTCATGTCATTGTTATCGAACCTTTGTGGACATCTACACAGGCAAAAACTTGTGCATTGCTCACCTTGGTCAATATCTCATCGACTGTAGTAATGGGATTATTTGGAATCTCAATGGATTGTTTATTAAGTCTGACTCTGTAGACAATGTTGGAGATCCATGCCGGTTTGCTCGGTAATATTTTCCAGTTTGCGTTTCTTTTGTAGGTCACAATTAGCCTCTGCTGCCTTTGCCTCTTTGGTGATGGAGATGTAAAGGGGAGGAACCAAGCTTTCTAACTCTGTATGGACATCTTTGGAGGCTTACATGACGTCATCTTTGGTCATTTTCCCTGGAGGGACAGGCATGGCGGACACCCCCATCTCGTGATCCATACTTGCAACTGGTTTATATTTGACTTCACTTACAGCATTAATGTGGACTTCACTAGCATTGTCATTGTGGGTGTTCCTGGAGCGGTGTTCTGGACTATAAATCAGATGCCCAAACATTTTCGGCCGAGTTTTTGTTCAGAGAGGGTAATCTATAGCCACTAACGGCTTGGGGCTTCCTTGATTGGGGCTTGTGTGAAGTTGACACACGTCTGACTTACTAGCACTCTAGATGGGATCAACTTCTTGCAAAAATAGAGTGTTCCTCCCGTTTAAAAGAGGAGGGTGTGAATCCAAAGCATCACCGCCACATAACAGGTGAAATTGAAGGTCGTGCGATGGAGCTTTCCCTGAGTCTCACAGACCATTTTGTTTCGATCCAATGGCTTTATTACACCCTCTCTAAAAGTGTGTAAAACTGCAGAAGAGGTTTTGGTTTGGCGATGGATGTCAAACTCGGTGGATTTTAACATGTCTTGCAGGTCATCCAAGCCCCTTACTGACAGTTTAATCGCTGCAAGAAACTTTGGTCCCTTCTGTCCCGATACACTCGTCACTGAGTGAATGTCTACTGTAAACAAATTGTTTCTTTTTCACAGTTAGACACGGACGCATTCAAAACATTCATATTCTGAGCCTTCTTCTGCACACATACTTAAAAACGACTTCACGACAATTTCCTTTGGATTGCCAGGCATAGCACAACAGAAGCAACACTTAGACTGTTTAGAAGACGACCCTTAGCTATTACTGCGACTCGGGAGTTAGGGCATTTTGACATTTATTTGGGGTGTTTTTCAGTCCAACTGACCTGCCCTTGATCTCCACGGACTTACTTCATTCGCCTTCGAGCAACAGTTGAGGATTCATAGTTCTACCTATTTGAACCACAGTTCAGATACCCACGTTTCGTTGTCATGATGACGATTAGTAGTTAATGTTCACCTTATAATGTTTCATCCACCAGACCTTCAATCAAACGGTCTCGATATGCCCGAAGTCCCCAACCTCACAATACTTAGCGCACTCCACCACTCGGCATTTCTGAGAACCAGGCGATGCGATTCTTCCTCGGTTTAAAACATGCAACAGTTCTTTCAGCTTGTACACTCACTCTGCCACTGAATCGCTTAACAAGTGCCTGGATGACTTTGACTGGATCGTTCTTATCCTCTTCAGTCAGCTCTATCGTTTTATTATTGGGGTTAATTAGCCTTTTCAACTTCCTTGAAGAGTGGTCCGCAAGGCAGGCGTGCATAAACTCGGTTTCGTCCACGGTAGATTATACCCTCCGGGCTGTGATCGTCATATTTACATCCATATTTCATTCGAAACCAGCCCCGAAACAGTACGATAATTGATGTAATTCAAAATGAATTAGTCAAGGGCTTCCGGTTTATCTAACCTCTCCTGCACCTGTTGTATAGGACCGTCCCACAAGCTAAAGTTGATTCGCAATAATACAAACAATATGTGTATTTAGTCAGCCAAAAGGCACTGTACGCTTGCATTGATAACTGACAAAATGGAGGCGACGAATCGAATTAACCCAACTAGCGTTCAACCAATACCGTCAAATCCTGCACAGTTCACAAAACTTACTGATTTCTGCAAGCGGTTCGCTCACGTCTGAAAACATGTGACCGTCACGGTGTGCAAATAACATACGGTGTGTATTTATTTATCTATTTTTTTAGTGTGAATTGTTGACTTTCACTGGGTTTTTCCGATAGAGATCCGCGAGTCGCAATACTGCATCTTACTTCTTAATGTCCGCGTTCTTTCCAATGGAAATTTAGCACATAACAAGAAACCTACAGACAAGTATTAGTATTTACTAAAATCATCCGGCTACTATCAATCTATAACATACAGCATAGCTGTTTTGGTACACTAACTCTGTTCCCAAAAGGCTTTACAGGGCGTTAAGTTAAAACACGATACGACTGCCACTTCATTGAAGAATAAATTAAGAGAGTAAAGGAAATCTCATGAAGTAAAACGCCAAAACAGCTACAAGAGCGAAAGAAGGAAACACTGGCTACGTTTTGTATTCATTTATTCAGCTTTGCTGCACAAACAGATTACAGGAATGGTTTAAAGGAAGAAAGAAAGAAAGAAAGAAAGAAAGAAAGAAATATTGCTTACAGATTAATTAGAAAGTACTCTAGTTTTTACTTGTTACAAAATTGATTTATTTGTGAAATATATAAATAAGAAGGGCGAGGAGACCTCCAGAAACCACCAGCCTTGTAATAACATTCAACCCAGCCATCCCTCAGTGTATACTGCAGGAAACGTCAACGGACAGATACATCACATCTCTTATGCATTCACTTCCACCAACCTCATTTAACAAACCAATGCATCAAATGCAAGACACAAAACATCGGTGAACCAAACAGCAAGTAAGCGACCGAATAATTTGGTTAACACATTCGTGCAGTCGACAAAGGCTGAACCGAAAACAGCTTCATCAACCTCTACTTTTATCTCGTGGGACAGTCAAAAGTCATTTCCCTAAAATTCATGAACTGTAACAAGTGTCGCGGAAATAAAGTGTAATGAGACAGTTTAAATGTTTACATTTATTCTTGTCAGTCTGTCATAAATCGAATCAGTTTGTCTTATCCTTCCTTTTGAAATTTCGTATCCGTTTGTTTCCAACCCCCCTCGGTTTTCCTTGATGCTGATCATGAACATTGAGCAGAAGTCATTCAAAAACCTGAATGGTCAATAAGATCAACAACAACCTTTATTGTACGCAACCCTCAGAAACAAAATCTACATTTTATTAATTGATATTGGAGTACCGCTTACTTGAAATAAATTACCGAGTCCAAGCAGCCAAAAACCTTGGGTGTGTGTGTGCTTTTGACACCGTAGTTCGTTCTTGCTCCTTAGCTCTTAATAGTTTATTTTTCAAGACTAAGATTGAAAATTGTCATTTTGTTGTTTTCATTCATTCATTCATTCATTCATTCATTCATTCATCCATCCATCCATCCATCCATCCATCCATTCATTCATTCATTCATTCATTCATTCATTCATTCATTCATTCATTCATTCATTCATTCATTCATTCATTCATTCATTCATTCATTCATTCATTCATTCATTCATTCATTCATTCATCCATTTATTCATTCATTCATTTGTTTTAGTATGTCCACCATCAACGTACAAGAATTTCACTGGAGAAGCTGAAAACTGTTCACCTTGCCCTGCTAACTCAGGCCACCAAAACAACGGCAGCTTTTATATTACGGACTGCAAATGTTATGAAGGATATGGTGGAGAACCAAGCAAGGGAGAAGACTGCGTAGGTAATTACAATCGTCACAATATTAAACTCTTCAGCTCTGAGCCAATTAACACACGGAAGATTTTTACATTTCAGGAGGTAAAAAGTTAATCATAAGTTGAAGATATGTTTTTTGTTTTTAAATTGTATCTGATTATTTTAACAGTAAAACGTTGCGACAAGATGGTAGCTCCTCACAATGGAAGGATTAAAGGAAACTGTGACAGAACATACCAATCCCAGTGTACATTTGAATGTAATGAAGGATGGGAAATGAGCGGGAGCTCTATTAGACAGTGCATTTTTAATAAGACATTCGATTTTGTGGAGTGGAGTGGGACTCCTGCGTTATGTAGAGGTAAGCATAGATAAAGCTTAACGTATTGTACTGCGCTTTTGATCATTTATTTAAAAAGCGCATTAGAAGTAAATAAATTATTATTATTATTATTATTGCTGACTGGTCCATGTGAAAATGTGAAAAAACCGTGGAAGGGTCTATTTCAACACAGGACACGAGCGGTCATTATAAGTAAACTCCGCTTTCATTTATAGCCAATTATTGCTTTTTATTTTTACTTGACGTTATGAGGATGATGACGCATAAGAATTAAAATTGCAAATTACGGGCTCCACTTCTTAGATACATATCAATTATGAGTTTTAAAGTTTGTATTTATTTCGAAATAAGTGCTTTTTCTTTTTATCTCGTTGCCATATAAATATGAATGAAAGCTCACGTTTACGTTCATTGGACATCGTCTAACAAGCGTCGCATTCGTGATTGTATTGTTTTAAACTAAGAGGTGTCAACAATCGAAATAATTGATGACAATCGATAACAGTCGATGATAATCGATAATAATCGATGTCAGTTGTGATTATCGATTACTAATCGATGAAAAATCTCGCAAATGTTGGCCATCGATAACTCATCGATTCCGCCTTTATTCGATTAATTGATAGCGATTTTCATCGATTATTGGTTTCATTGATAAATTACGCCAGGAACTATAGGCTTTCTTGAGGTGGCAGTCTGGTTTAATTTTTTTGTGAGTTAAGAAAGAAGAGAAGAGGGGTTATCCATCCATTAATTATTATCTTCAAATACACTTCATCAAATATTCAACTTCACTTATTGCCCTAATGCCTTTTTCTACACGGCTCCCAAATTCCCCTGAGAAATTCAGAGAGCTTCACGCGGTGAGCGTTCTGATTCGCACATGCTGCTGCATTTCTTTAACTGGAATTCTTTGACAGATAACGTTAAGAACTGCGATATGATTATAAAGGCAAAAAGATTTTTTCTCTCTTCTCATGAGTATTGCCATCACGTGTTGGAATTTTTCCTTTGCGTTTCGTGTAAACGAGTCTGCTGGAACTTTGTGGGTATTAAATTGTTGTTGTTGTGGTTGTAGTGTATGTATTCTAACAGTGTTTCCTTTTCTATTGAATTTTTTCATAACAATAGTTAATAGGGCCTCAAGTGTCGGAGTAGGTTTACTATACGCTATCGAAATAATGGTGTTTATCTATCTAATTTACTTCTAATCAGTGTATACATTTTTCTTCAGAAAAAACCTGTCCTGTACGATTTGTGGAAAACGCTGTTCCAACCAATGGCACTTGCACAACTGACAATCGTGCTTTTAAAACAAATTGCAGTTTTCAATGCAAAGAAGGATACAATCGAAAAGGAAGCGAAGTAATCACATGTCGACTGGACAGGAGTTGGTTTCCTTCTCCTCCTACTTGTGAAGGTGAAACTTGCATCAGGCCACTTAACAGTTTTCTAGACTTTGCATTTTGGCTCAGACAGAATAACTATCTATACCACTAAAAGAAGCATTTTCAAATGAACATACCTCGTGAATTATGGGTTTAAGTCTTACCGAGATGCAAGGAAATAATATGTAGCGCGGTTGTGGTGCCTTTTACACCATGTATGCGGGGTGGGGCGATGCCAGCTTTTCAAATCGATCCTATACGAGTGTGACCGATATTTGGAGTCTTATTCGATATCGATATTATTACTTTACAGACAAGATTCATATCGTGACTCTATTGTGACTATTGTAATACGTCTTTTTCGTACCTCAAATAGTTTAAGGTCAGTGGGTTTAAGGTCTGTTCGGAAAATATGGTTCACACTTAATATCTTCGGCTAGATTGCCTAGACCAGGTTGAAGTTTTCCCTGAATGTTAATCTTGACTTCTTCTTCTACCTCAACGCATAAGTTTGGTCACGTGACATGCCACGTGATCAAAATGGTAAAATTAAGCAAATCGGCGATATGGTGGCGAAATTTCTTTGTATAGTTAAATAAATTAGCTTTTTCGATGGCACTTTAACATATTTAACCTTCTGCGTTTGGAATGATTGTCCAAGAGTTTCAAAATTACAATTATAGAAAATCAAAGGTTGAATTTTGGACTTGAAAATGACCTTCCAAACGTGAAGGGCTGAAAATTTTTATTCTGCATCAGAAAAGCGTTTTTATTATGTTTTCTCTTAAACCCGTCACGAATTCGTCAAATATTTGCTATTTTAAGAAAAATGACCACGTGACAAGTCATGGGACTTATGGGAAAGCTTAGCATACTTCAAAATATTAAGGACAGTAAAACCTTTCCATGTGCCAAATTTCGATTCAGTACTATTCCGTTTGTTAAAGTTATCATGAATAAACTGTTTTTTTTTTCAGGATAAAGCCTTTGACCCAGGCCTTTAACTACATACGCGCGCAACAAATTTTCATGTTGCAAAAAGTAGAAGCGATGTCTACGTTTTGCAACCTGAATATTTTGCACGAGAATGTGGTAACATGCACAGCAAACAATCTTAACTTGCACGCAACATTGTTGCGCGACAAGTTGAAACAAAATGTTGCCCATATCACTTGGTCTTTAAGGTCGAGGCCACAATCAGAAGGGCTGCAATGCAAAGCTCGACTGTACAGCGGTGTATATGAAAACAGGTCCTGAAAAAAACGCAGTTTGTGCGAGAACACAACCAATGTTTATACTTTTAAGAAATTCGTTTCAAAAGACGACAAAAAAAATCCGCGAATGCAGTGTGAAATAAACATACATGGAATGTTTTCTTCCAGAAGGTCATCGAATGGCATCGAAATAACCAATATTTCTTGACATTATCGACATTTTTAAAGCAATCTGCAATACGATGATAGAGAGTAATTAGCATCAGCATCGGTTAACCCTTATCTCCAACATTTTCCACAACCTCACTCCCAATACAAATGTCTACGCAAAAACTGGAAATCTTGGTAACTTAGTAAGGGGATTGCAAGCGGTTTTTAGGCTCTTTTCAGTGGTATGGATGGAACAAAATAAATACAAATACAAATACAAATAAACCGCGAGATGGTCTATTGATGGTTTGCTACTAATCACTAGAGATTTAAAAGGCAATGGCGTGGCAGCCATGTTGGTGGTACTAACAAAAGGGGCTCATAAGAAACCTTTTGTTTATGACCCCCAGCATGGCGGCGATGACGTAACCAAGGGTGGATTTATTTGTATCATATACGTGTACTTGTCGCACTTTTTAAGGGGTCAAGTCACGCTGTTTTGGTATCTTCTTAAAAAGCGAAAAAGTGTCTTCGCATCAATTGAATTCCAATAAATGGTCTAACGTTGTTATTAAAGACTATCTTACGGCACTGAAACTGTTTCCTGCCGTCTGTCGCTACCGACGGCAAGGATGGAAATAGATTGAAACTTGAAAAAATTGGGCCATAAAATTTATTATGGTTTGCTCTCCCTGATAAAATTCATTTGATACTTTCCTCATAATTTTACAGGAGCATTTTGTGTATGAGTAAAGACACTTAGTAATGATTGTAGCAGAGAATTGACCGAAAATAGCAAAATCGTCGTGACGTGACCCCTTCAACGCGACTTTCAGCTTTACGGTTCCCTGATGCTTTCACTATATAGAGGATATTACAGGGCGGCGAGAAGATATGAATTTTATTTTCGAGTGGTGAAAACAATATTTGACGAGCGATCGCAGCAATTGAGTAAAATATTGTTTTTTACCACGAGAAAATAAAATTCATATCTTCAAGCCACTGTGTAATGTTCTATTTATTATATGGACAAGAGTATTTTTTCCCTATTAACAGTGTAAGAGCGGGAAATGACGTCATCGATATCCTCACTGGTGAGGATATGGAAAATACGCCACTCGAGTCCCGGATGTAGTTTCGTATGAACTTTACGAGTGGTCTATTTTCTACTTAACCACTCTTGTCTATATAATATAAGGGGTTATGCCAATGGATCTTCCTTTTATCTAACTTGAGTTCTCTTTGTTGATGTTTCTGTGAAAAGATCATTTTTAGGGAAGGGTAGCTAGCCTTACGCCAGACCTGGAGGGCTAAGGACTGCTCTTTGTCTCTTCTCTTCCCATATTGTCCTAGCCGGCCTCGTTAAACTTGCTGTTTATGCTGTCGTGGCCATGGAGTCACTCAAAACCCTAACAACGCGAAATTGGCGTGCCAGTCCAATTAAGAATGAAAGATCGATTTAACCCTGGGCGACAAATTTGTGTTTTTTTGTTGCTATCGGCTAGACTAAAGTAGTTGTACCTATCACAAAAACTATTGTCTCTAATTCTATATCAAGGTAATTCACAAGGAAACGGTTATTACTTCGGCAATCATCCTGGAAGTGTTTAGCTTTTTACAGCGAATATTTTTGTGGTTAACAAATCTACTTAGTACAGCATTTTGGGATTACATATGGACTTAAAAAAGCATCTGAAATTATCGCAAGCAAATACATCAGAATTAAGACCCCCTGTCTGTCCTCTCGTACAAGGCGATCAACTCCCATAAGCTAAGCAACTACGCTTTACATTAGTCGCTTTTAATAAGGGAAGCTTAACTGCATTGTTTTTCATTTGTGTTATTAATTACCCTCGCAGTTGTACAGTGTCCAGCGCTTCCCAAAGATACTGTTGGTTCATACTACCCACCCAACTGCGATGACGAGAAAATAAATTACAAAAGCCGGTGTGATCTGTCATGTCCTGCTGGATATCAAGTCATAAACGGTCGGACCGGTTTGAACATTGACTCACGGACGTGCCTTATAAATGGAACATGGGAATACAGAGCGGCTACACCAAAATGCAAAGGTATACTTTACGAAATAGTACTAATGACCGAAGAGGGCCGGGGGCTAAACTTCCCCCTTCCTTTAATCCCGGTCCCCTCCTTATATTTGTCGGCTTCCATCACTTTGTGCTTGCGCGTGCGAAATATTGCGCGATGTTGTGTAAATTCCCTTATTTTCTCCCGCTCTCCAACCCTTCTTTTCTCGCCTCCCATACTCCTCCCACTACCTTTAGTCTCCCGTTTTCCCGCTCTCCGGTCCCGCTCCACTAATGTTAACCATGATGGAACTTTTTAAGCGTGATTAAATTCCATAACAAGTAATACATTTTAGCAATTAATTCATTTTTAGTGTTTCCTACAACTTGTGATTAGATTACTTGCCCGATCAGCTCTGGAGTTGTAATAATTATAATTTTGATCGCATTGCACATGATAAACCGAGGCTTGCCACTTGGCCATCGACAGAAGGAAAAGGGTTTCTTTCTAGAGCAACGTACAAATTGAAATAAAGAGTACAGGTAACTTTCCCCACACCATGAGTTTAAAAGATGTATCTTCAGTTAACTTTGAAACTTCGATGAAAATGTAAGGCTCAAAATAATTTCTTCATATGTTGACAGACAGTTGGATGCGGGGGGTGAGGGAGAGCAAGATTTTAAACTTGAAACTTATCGATATCTCCTTGGCGTTCAGCGCCATTTTGTTTTGGCCAGCCCAGCTCTCTACGTGATTCATAGCTTCCTGTATACTGCTGCTAGAGCTATATTGAGGAGTTCGCACTGGGTGCAATTATGAACATTGATACAGGCATTTCACCAGGGATAATTTCTGCAATATCTCCTTAACATGCACATTGAACAGTGGAGTACCCTCCCCTCCCCTCAGGGGGCTGTGCCAACTAAAATGACTCTGATTATCTGTGCATCTTTCTCTTCGTAGTTTCCTGTGACCACAAGTTGTCAAATATATAGAGGATAATACATGGTCGCGCGGATATAAGACATTTGTCTTCGAGTTTTGAAGCGAACGAGTGAAATATTTTTCAACACGAGAAGATAAAGGTCGTATCTCCAAGCAGCCATGTAATTTTCTGTTTATTATAACGACACCGATGAAATACCAGGATAACGATTTCTTGGACTAATCCTTTATTCGCTGAATCAATCTAATAAAATATAGATCTTACGCACATTCGAATTTTGGTCGAAAAATAGAGAAAATAAGTAGCGTTTATATGTATTCTGAATATTATAGCAATAAGGCATAAACCTTTTATAAATTTCATTGACTGAGACTGAAGTGGCCATGACAACCGTAATATCTTCACATGTGAAAGATAAAATTGGTATCTTCACTGGATACAAAATTTTCTTCACTGGTATTTCATCGGTGTCTATATAATAAATATATTTTTTTTATCAGATACGGAGCCACCACGTCCGATATGTCCGATCTCAATCAACGCAAACAATGACAAAGGGAAAAATGTTTCAACTGTAACCTGGAACTTTTCATTTAATGATAATTCGCTGGACGTTAACGAGTCTGGAAAAGCCATAGATTCATTTGACGTCGTACTGATGATAGAAGGCAAGAATGTGGATACAAAACTCCCTAAGCTAATGGGAATCGGCGCGAACAACGTGACATACATTGTGACGGATCGTATAGTTGGAAATTCGGCAAGCTGTACTTTCTTTGTTGTAGTAAAAGGTAAGTTCATAGAGCAGCAGCAGTGTTTTAATTAAAATAAGCTTCTCGATATCTCGAGACGATGCCATCTGTAGACCCTTTCATTTTTTCGCCTTGAACAACTCTCAATTTTTTTCCTTTCTTTTTACAAGGTTAAATTTCTTCGTCATTGTTGCAAAAAAATTTTATTTTGTTTTGGTTTTGAGCCAAAGTTGTATGAGCAACGGGACAAACAGAGGGACAGAGAAAAACGTTCATGTAAAAGCTACAGCATTCCTGAAAATAGCCACGGGAATGGTCATAATTTGTGTGTACTGGTGATCTCAAGAGCTACGTCAGTGAAATCCCACCAATCGGCCGGCAGATTGTCCTAGAAAGGCAGAGTAAGGAAAGCTGCCACCCCTCGCGTTTGGGGTTTTGGTGAGAGGCTGGGCACTCCACTCGGTAAAGACTTGTCTATAAGAAGAAGTTAGTCAGATTGAAAAGATGTAGTCAAGTTGCACCACCCATTTGCCAAAGCCTGGTGTTAATTGCATTGCTTTTTATCTTTTAGATACAGAGCCTCCGACTTGTCCTGACTGTCCTGCGGACATCGTTAAGAAAGACATCGTTCTCGAAGGAGTTCAAACTACCGTAAGAATAAACTGGAAGGCGCCAAACTGTACAGACAACTCTGGAGTGCTCCCTTCTGTCACGCCCAACAAGCAACCTGGTTCTTTGTTTTCTGTGCCAGGTTCTCAGGAAATCGTTTACACTGTCAGCGATGGCACTAACCAGAACAAAAATTGTTCATTTAGGATTACATTGGAGAGTGAGTATTTACCCACATGTCAATATTTTTTGAGATTGCTGAAATTGTTATCGATTTGGAAAGACTTTAAAATAACGTATGCACCAAAAGTGATTCGGCGCATTCTGACTAGCCTGAGGAAACAGACGACTTTTTGTGCTACCATCACAAATACTCCCGAGAAAAGGCGTCTGAGGAATGGGCGCATATTTTGCACACCGAATGATGCAACGATAACTAGATCATCTCGGCAGTGCTTCTGATCTGATGGGTTGAATCTACCAATCGGATTGTAGAATACCCTGCAGTTCATTTGTATTTCATTGAATAACAATGGTGCCTATTGTTTTTCACCTCGTTTCACAAAGGGTTTCGACACGTCAGGTGGGAGCTGCAGGGTATCTGCAGTCGATCCCAATTTTTCAACTTTGTGGCTCAAGACGAACTCGCTTATAAATACTTTTTTTCTCCCGTTTATATCAACCATTTTGTTAGCTAAATACGGTATTTGAAAGCTAAGAGGGCGAAGATTTCTGTAAGCGAGACGAAATTAGCTCAGTTAGATTAAAGGGACGATGTCAAAAGTCCTCATCTGAATGTTTCTTGTGCTTGCAAACGTGGAAGCATTTAAAAGGGTTAAAAGGGTTAAAACCCTTTCCCGTCCGATTTTTTTCCTTAAAAAAACGCATTTTTTTTACCGTTAAAGCGGTTGTTTTAGTGCTTTGTTGCCAAATGCCACTAAACTTTGCTACAAAAGGGTTTTTGAACCAGCTTCAATTTACAACAGAAGCCTTCTGTTGTAAATTGTACAATATTTTGCTTTCACGCATGCGCATAAGCCAAAAGTTGGATGTCTGTGTTTTTTTTGGCGGATTCATTTCCAATTTTTTTCTCGCTTCTTTTGCTTTCCTTTTTCTCTCCCTTTCTTTTCTCTTTATCTTCTACCCTTTATCCCCTTTCTATCCACTGAAAAAGTTTCGGCCTCAGTCCTTCAAAAAACCTGGAAATGGAACATTGATCAACCAGGTAACTTGCCCTATTTTCCACCAACTTTGCACCCAAAATTGGAGACGTTTTTTCTGGTATAGCTCTGCCAGAATTTGGTCGATATTCAAAATGGACAAACGTGTTGATGGATCTGTCCTTGCTGTATTAGCTGCTTATCAAAACAATTTGGTGACGTCAAAAATGATGACGTCACAAGTGGTTCAATGGTTCCCGACGTTAACGTCGGGAAAATACTAGTCTTGACGGGAAAGAGTTAATTAAGGCAGACAGGGAGTGCTAACCATTTACTAAACAATCGGGAAATTTCGGTTCGGCTAAAGATGGCAAGGCTGTTTTGGCTTTCCCGACCAAAAAATTTGCAAAATAAACGGAAAGTCTTGACAGGTAGTCCAAAATTCTCAACTGGAATATCCAAACGGCAAGTTGTGTTCCATTTATTTTTTCTACCAGTTCCAGGTCCTGTCAAACTAGTTCCAGACTTTCAGTAAATCAGAGTGAATTGCACAAATGGTATATGCTACTCTCGAACGGGATTTCCCATTCGGGAAGTTTTCATTTAAACAAACCGCACACCAACCGGTTTCCCCCTGGAAATGGTAAATAACCAGGGTTTCGTCAACACTAATTATGCGACTGTAGGTGCTTACCATTATGCCAGACCGACTGGTCAGAGACGGAACTAACCAAGGGAAAATGGAACAACACTGTTCGAAGGAAACAAAATTTCTATCCGGACCGAAGTGTTCCATTTACGTTTCGACCGAAGTTTTGACTACTCTAGTTTGGCTATAGTGAAGTGGGACTGGAAACGAGAATTTCTGAAAATGGAACGGCAAGTTTTGGTCGGACCGGACCGACCGGTCAGAGAGGACCACCTCTGGAGGTGGACAACTTATTTATGTTTCGACTGCAATTTCCCGGAAATCTTGGCATAATGGCAAGCACCCTGTTTCCTTGTTTGTGGGGGCCTCAACACTTTCCTTTCTTTTATATTCTAATTTACAGAGAAGGCCTGTCTAATGTACCCTCCGCCTAAGAATGGTGCGTTATCCTGCCAGTCTTTTGGAGGAGATCCAATGTGCCAGGTGCAGTGTAAAGTAGGCTTTGACTTTGTTTTTACTCCTCCCATGATGTACTTGTGCGGCAACGGAATATGGTCTCCTTTTGGCCTTCCTCCCTTTGACTCCAGTTTACCGTGGCCCGATTGTTCAAGTGAGTATGAAATTAGGTTTTATCTATAAATATTAGCCGCAAAGAGAATCCACTGAAACTCTTTCAAACAATTAACATCGCTCTAAATTTAATACACGCATAACCAGGTAATAGAGGGTCATGGTTGTGCCAAACAAATTAAATCTCAGGTTTAACTCCTTGCTGAAAGTCAACTGAGTGAGCGAGTGAGCGGGCGGGAGTGCTTATCACAATTTTGAACCCAACAGCAAATTCATACGTAACGTCGTTCTCGTCATGGCAACATCTGAAAACAAGAATTTCTTTCGACGTAACATCTGGGATGAGTGTCCAGCCGACAGCATCACCCGCCCGGCAGAAAAAAGAACCGTACCAAAAAAGCCTTCAACATTTGGAACAGCCATGTCAAATATGACTTTATCACTGGACTAGTGACTTCAACCGGATATTCAGTAGGCGTAGCTAGTAAAAAAAAAATACATCAGAAGAATCGAGCTCACCCAAGGCGACAAATCCAAACGTTCAAAAGATTTAGATGAGCTACACTCCTTTTTCTTTATAAGAATCATTTTTATAAGAACGTTGCGGCTGAGTTTTGCCCCCCAAATTTAAGAAAATGTATGGGCTTAAATAAGAACATCCTCAGGCTCAGCCAAATTTTACGCGTTCTTATAAAAAAAAGCGTAATAAGTTCCACGAAGAGCCAAAGTGCAGTCTTGGATGCTTAAATTTGTCTACTTAAGCAAAGTACAAGTTCTCTCACCCGAGACCTTTGTTATTACCAAGATTGTTGTAAATTTACGAAATAACAGCAGGCAAGAAACAATCTTCAAATAAAGACACACGGTTTTAAGTTTGAAAAACATGTTTCGGATGATCTACATCCATCTTCAGTTTCGAATGCAAGTTAGACCACTAGTTGGTGTGATATAAATACAATGTACATAGAATATTAATTACTAAATAACAACATGAATACGAACAACTGAAATACAGTGGTGTTGAAAACGCAAAAAAACTGAAAAAGAAAACGATATTAACAAGCACAATTAAAATGAAAGTGATAGATTGACGTGATTGACTTGTTTGTTTATCAAGGGTTTTTCCCACCCGATGTGCAAAGCCTCCTTGATTTTGAGTTGGAAAGACGTTGAGGCGGTGTCAAGAATTGAAAAGCAATCTTCTGAACACAAAGCTTTGCATGTCTCTGGCCTATTTTGTGTCTTATCTTAGAGAGTCTTTCTTTTTGCCACAGCCCAGACCCATTTTTTATTCCAAGGGAACTATTATGATCAGATAGATGGCGTCGCCATGGGCTCTCCATTGGCAGCGGTGCTGGGTAATCCATTCATGGGTCACCATGAAAGAATTTGGCTCCAACAAAATACGATGGTCCCGCAGTTTACTTTACCGCAGATATGTGGATGACGCTTTTTGTCTATTTAACAACGAAAAGAATGCATTGGAATTTTTCCAGTACATATATGGCAAACACCCCAACATCAGGTTCACCATGGAGACGGAGGTCAACCACAAACTACCTTTCTTAGACATTCTCTTAGATAACAGTAATCCTGCCCAATCTCTTGTCCCATCTTTTTTCCGCAAGAGCACCTACACAGGCCTTCTCACCAATTTTTTAAGTTTTTCATCTTTTTCGTACAAATTAGGTTTAATACGAACGCTTGTGGACAGGACTTTTAAAATCAACAACACCTGGACTGGATTCCACAACAACATTAAGGAGCTCAGTAATATTTCAGAGAAGAATCAGTTTACATTCCGTCTTGTGAACAACATTGTGAAACAATACCTTAGCAACTTCTTTGCCTCTACCTCGTGTGCTTCCGCAGTAACCAGTCCAAATGAAACTCACACGCACTACTACAAATTACCTTTTATAGGCCCATTCTCAAGTATCACCCAGCGCAGAATTAGATGCTTAACCCAACGCGTTTGCAAGAACCTAGACATCAAGTTGGTCTTTACTCCCTACAAGATCAAGAACTTATTCAGTGTGACAGATGCGATTCACAAAACGTTACAATCTCGTGTGGTTTACAAAGTTTCTTGCGCAGGCTGTAGCGCCTGCTATGTCGGCTAGACAAACCGACACCTTGCTACACCTGTTTGTGAACACTTAAGGACGGTGCCTCTTTTTTTTTGCAATGGTTATGACTATGGGGAAAAGGTAGATCTTAGCAAGGGTTATTGGAATCCAAAAAGAAAAATGCGGCTAGCCACGCATTTTTGAGAGATAATTAAGCAACCACAATTCTAAAAAAGCGTTAAAATACAAAGAATGTATGACAATTTCTTTCAAAATTTAAGCTCAATTATCTCTGAAAAATGCGTGGTTACCCCCAATTTTCTTTTCTGGATTCTGATAATCCTTGCCAAGATCTGGCTTTTCCCCGTAGTCATAAGCCGCGCAAAAATATTGTTGTATTAGGGGGCAAATTCCTTAAGAAACCCGAATATCCCGAGATGCGCAGAACGTATGCGCAGTAACAAAAGGAGGCACCGTCCTTTCAAGGACGGTGCCTCCTTTTGCCTCCTTTTTGCCTCCTTTTGCCTCCTTTTGCCTCCTTTATCAGATGTTAAAACATCTGATAAGAATTCGCACATCTTCCAACACATAAATAGGTCAGAGACATGCAAAGCTTTGTGTTTCAGAAGATTGCTTTTTAATTCTTGACACCGCCTCCACGTCTTTCCAACTCAAAATCAAGGAGACTTTGCACATCGGGTGGGAAAAACCCTTGTTAAGCAAACAGGTCAATCACTTCAATCTATCACTTTCATTTTAATTGTCCTTGTTAATTTCATTTTTTCATTTTTTCCGAACCATTGTATTTCAGTTATTCATATTCATGTTTTTATTTAGTAATTAATATTCTATGTACATTGTATTTATATCACACCGACTAGCGGTCTAATTTGCATTCGAAACTGAAGATGGATGTAGATAATCCGGAACATGTTTTTCAAACTTAAGTGGCAATGTCTGTAAGAGCGGTCCACTGCATTTCGGGTCAGAAAAAAGTTTTCCCTCAAACTTTGCCCAGGAAACCACCTTGGGTCACAAGTAAACGAAACGAGTTTCGTTTTGGGAAATACGCTAAAATAATTTTTTTATAGCCCACAACAGTAAGAGCGGCAAAAGGCGTAAATTAGCGCCTGGCCAGACACGAAAATTGCATAAGTTGGCGACCTCACTGCTCAAAAACCACAACACGCAGCAAAATAGTGTTATTATTTTTAAGTTAAGAGGTCCTTAAAAAGTGTAAAGCGTGTGTTAAATTTAATTTGTCTTGAAGTGGAAGCTCGTAATAATTGATATATTAACACACATCTGCGCGCTTTCTGAAAACTCGCAAAAGTACCCTGTCTTCGTCGGCCTTTATTTCTTGAGTCCAGACCGAGCCGCTCTAAATTCCTATCGAAATGCGTTAATGAGATGTCAGGGAGTACAGAAACATAAAAATACCTTGCGCTTTTTATCTTCCTTTACCACAGTGACTTCGAACTTTTGGTGATTTTTGCGAATATGACACATGCATTGTGCAAATTAGGTTGTTGAGCAAATTCAGATTGTGTGAATTAAATGGCTTCTAGATTTTAAGATTTCTCCATTTCAAGTCATAAATACGGAAAAGCGTACACAAATAGAAGTTTCGAACTGTACAAATTAATGAAATAAGCGAATTAAATTACTGAGTCCTGATCTTTGGATGCTAATCTGGAGATTGCGTGACTGGCATTATGCAAATTAGGTTGTCTGCTAAACTTGGTCCGTTCCGGTAACCGTTGCAGAAAACCTTTCTAACTGTTTGGATCCCACTTTTTTTTAAATTGAATATTAAAGAAATGTTAAGACTGCATGCACTGTAGGAAGAAAACGTTGACGACGAATTCAGCTAGTTACAGTACGGACTTCTATTCATGTGTCATTTGTATAACTCCGTTTGCAATGAAACGGAGAGCTTGTTACAGTTATTCTGTTCTGGTGGATAAAAATGAATCTCTACTTTTTTGTAGTCGGGTTTTCATTTTTGTGTCTTCGTTTTCCTCTTTTGATCTTCCTTTTCCACAGCGATTTCGAACTTTTTGGTGCTTTTGTCCCAGGGGGAGGGACACTTTATCAACTGAGGGTTTGAGGGCCTGACTGTATAGGACAAAAAAAGCCCTAAAATACCTACTCTGTGTAGGACAGCGCCCTCTATTTTAGGTCCCTGTTTAGGGCAAATGATTATTATACCAACTCCCTTGTTTTACACAATTTAAAGTGTTTCAAAGACCAGCAAACGTCTCCGATCTAGGATACCTAAATACTGTGTTAACGACGACAATCGGTTCTGACCATACCCCGTTTACGACAAGTTGAGACCCTACTTAGGACAGACTCGATTAAGGACGGAGAGGCCAAAAACCATACCCTGTCCAGCGGCACGTCCCCGTATAGGCAACATAGGGGAGTAACTCCCGCCCCGGGCTTTTGTTCCGTGCTTTTTGTTAAGCGCTTTATTTTGTTTATGCAAACGCTTGAGACAAGCAAGGATGTTTGCGTGTCAAAGACTGCGAATTATACACTGCCGATGTTTCGATGCTTTGGGGCAAAGTGTGACGAAAATTATGACAACGGGAGTTTTTGCCAAATAAGAGACGAGTAACTTTTTGGATCTCTCTTTCATCGATGTTCGATTTGAAACGGCTGAAGCCATGTCTTCATGGGTTCCTTTTTCAGGGATAGTCACCTCGTCACAGATAGCCTTTTTTTTAAAACAGTGCTCTGGTTCCTTTTCTTCTTCCAATCAAAAGAATTGGATATCATTGTATCAGTTTTGATATAAAAAAAAAGCTTCAACAACGAAAACAATAAAGCCTAATTCTGCATCATTCTGCATCGCGTGTTTTGATTTCATGTCTAAATTCAATTAAGACCTAGCTCTTAAAGAACTGGAGGCTTCTTGGAACCGTGCTGACTTCGAGTGGAAGCGCCTCACAGATGACGGTGAATTGCTTAACTTTCGAGCTACTTTCGCACTCTGGTGAAGGTGTCTTTTGATAAGCCATTTCCGAATTGTCGTAAGCTTCTCTATCAAAGCGAGGCTAGGTGCACACCTTTAATATTAAAAAAATGGTCTTATTTACATTTGAATGAAAACTAATTCTCATATGAAAGGTTGTGCACTTAGCCTCGCTTTGAAAGGAGGCTTGAAGCAATTATGGTCAACCTAAATGTGTTCTACAAGATTTACAACGTGTCTTGAACTGTTCAGCAAGACTCATTTATTCAACAAGTAAATTTGAACATGTCACACCTTTGCTTTTAAATCTTCACTGGCCTCCTGTTGAACAAAGGATTATTTTCAAGATCGCTCTGGTTACATTCAAAGCTCTTCATGACGCGGTCCCAGTTACATCTCCGAACTTCTAAGGCCTTACAAGCCTAACATGCAGGACACTGAGATCATCTAGTCGTAATCTCCTTGGTGTACCCAGATTTAATCTGAAAACGAATGGCGGTCGTTCCTTTACAGTTGCCTTTCCGACCATATGGAACAGCCTTCCCTAAGAATCAAGAAAATGTGTATCTCTTTCGACTTTTAAGTCTTAACTTAAGACTTGGCTGTTTAAAGAAGCTTTTGGCTAGGACTTCTGATTTATTTATCGTTATGATCAAGTTTAGTTCATTTTTCTTTTGTTAATTTGTTGTTTTTTAAGATTATTTGTAGATTAACGTAATGACAACTTTGTAAAGCGCCATTGGACCATTGGGAAATGGCGCTATAGAAATTTATTATTATTATTATTATTGTTATTATTTATTATTATTATTATTATTATTGTTATTATTATTATTACTATTATTATTATTATTATTATTATTATTATTATTAGTTGGGAAATGGCCTATTTCACTAATCGCTCACAGGTCTGGTTAAATTCTCGACTTAATCAAGGAACTACCCCTATGTTCCTTTGAACAGTTCACTTGAAGCATAGTCATTTCTTTTGAATTATTAGACAGGATCACGATCTCAGTTTAGCGATCATGTCGTGGGGCGAGGGGGGGGGAGCCTAGCTGTGAGGAGGGAGGGGAGCCTTTGTGCTTCCGGGGCTTTTCCCGCCCATAGGGCTTCGCCGAGCGAAGAATGGTACTGGCTTTTGTACAAACCCTCTTCACTGGCTTGCTTGTTGCGTTGACGTACCAAGGTGGAAAATTATCTGACAAGCATTTACTAATTTCAATGTTGGACGTTACTATCTAACTGGGAAACGATAGTTTCTAGTAATTTTTGGCCACCTCAGGCCTCAGCCTGAAAATATCACAAAAGGTTATAACAGCCTGCCTGGGCCTCATTGTTGTTAATTTTCCTGTGATTGTGATATTGTATTTATCCTCTTATGTTTCTCATTAGACATTAAATGCAATACTTGTAAATGCAATAAAACTGATTGAGAGAACAAAACGAACCAGAGCACTGTTTTTATATTATGAAAGGCCATCTAACTAACAAAGGAACCCACCAAGACGTATTTTAAGCCGTTTCAAATCAAACAAAAACTTGCAAGTTTCTTATAATCTGATTTAACGTTTGGCAGAAGATTTAGTTTGCATAATTCTCGTCACATTTTGCCCCAAAGCATCCAAACTTCGGCACTTTTTAATTCGCGGTCTTTTTATTGAGTTTGCTCCACTGACGCGAACAACCTAGTTTGTATAAACAAAATAAAGCGCTTGTCAAAAGTCCCGGGACAAAAGCACCAAATGTTCGAAGGCGTTGTGGAAAAGGAAGATCAAAAAGCAAATTGTAGGAATAGAAAATCAAAACCCGACTACAAAAAAGTAGAGATTCATTAATTGTTACAAGTTGTCCATTTCATTGCAAACAGAGCTATACAAATGACACCTGAATAGAAGTCAGTGCTTTAACTAGCTGAATTCGTCGTCAACATTTTCTACCTACAGTGCATGTAGTCTGAACATTTCAATTAAAACAAATGTGGGATCCAAAGAGTTAGAAAGGTTTTTGCAACGGTTACCGGAACGGACCAAGTTTAGCAGACAACCTAATTTGCATAATGCCAGTCACGCAATTCTCCGGATTAGCATCCAAACTTCAGGACTCAGTAATTCGCTTATTTCATCCATCTGAACAGTTCGAAACTTCTATTTGTGTATGCTTTTCTGTATTTATGACTTGAAATGGAGAAATCTTAAAATCTAGAAGCTATTTAGTCCACACAATCCGAATTTGCTCAACAACCCAATTTGCATAACGCCTGTGTCATATTCGCAAAAATCACCAAAAGTTTGAAGTTGCTGTGGTAAAGGAAGATAAAAAGCGCAAGGTATTTTTATATTTCTGTACTCCCTGACATCTCATTAACGCATTTCGATAGGAATTTATAGAGCGGCTCGGTCTGGACTCAAGAAATAAAGGCCGACGAAGACAGGGTACTTTTGCGAGTTTTCAGAAAGCGCTCAGATGTGTGTTAATATATCAATTATTACGAGCTTCCACTTCAAGACAAATTAAATTTAACACACGCTTTACACTTTTTAAGGACCTCTTAACTTAAAAATAATAACACTATTTTGCTGCGTGTTGTGGTTTTTGAGCAGTGAGGTCGCCAACTTATGCAATTTTCGTGTCTGGCCAGGCGCTAATTTACGCCTTTTGCCGCTCTTACTGTTGTGGGCTCTAAAAAAACTATTTTAACGTATTTCCTAAAACGAAACTCGTTCCATTTACTTGTGACCCAAGATGGTTTCCTTGGCAGAGTTTGAGGGAAAACTTTTTACTGACCCGAAATGCAGTGGACCGCTCTTACAGACATTGCAACTTAAAACTGTGTTGGTGTCTTTATTTGAAGATTATTGTTGTAAATGTTGTAACTGCTCTTCTTTGTCGACGACAGGTACGGCAAACCCCAGTCAAATCTTTGTTGGTGCTCGTCCATACTTTTTCTTCAGTGGAGACTGCAACGATCCGAGCACGAAAACTGCGATAAAAAAGAATTTTATTGGCCTCCTGAATCAACAATATATGCCTTCAAAGTGGTGTAAAACCAATGACGAATGTATTGAGGACAACATTGACGTATATTGTGGAAACGTTACAGCCGCAGAAAGAAGACGAAGAAGATCTTCTAGCATGCAGGTATCTACAAATTGCCACTGGTTAACAAAAAAAGGAATCGATTGGATTGGTAATGCCATTGTATTGTAACAATTGCGGTAGTAAAGTAAGTAAAGAAAATTGTATCATAAAATGATTCACGTGTATCATAAAATGATTCATGCTGGCGAAAAATCGCTTCGATTGCAGTAACTCAAGTTCAGTTTCTCTCCTGTTTCGTTCTTTAATGTTCTTCAAGGTCGCCATCCGTTTTGATTATGTCCTACGAGATACTGGCCTTGCCCAGGGAACAAATGACCAGGCTGGTCAGGATGCTTTCAATGAAGCAGTAGTAAAGGCCAACCAAACAAGGAACGAGATTTATGGCGGACTTCAACAGGTTAACTGGGGTGATTTCTTGGTGTCATCCGGTCTGGAGCTGAAGGACCGAAATGTCGACAACTTTAACCTCGGTCAAGTTGAAGCTTACTGCTCAGAAAACGGTGCAGTGGTGAGAAAGTGTGGACAAAACGACCAACAATGCAGCCAGCTCGAAGGGGAAATCACAAAATGCAGTAAGTCCGTGAATGTGTTCAACAGGACCTCTTGCTTGATAATAAGTCAGAAACAAAACTGTAAGAATTAATTGCTAAACAGTTACGGTTATTAGTCGGAAAGTAACATGTACAGTGAGTTTTTGAAGTCTACCATAAGTTGTTTTTGTCGTGTATCAAGTTGACATTCGGTGAATAACGGCGGCTTGCTCAAAAAATTAAGAATTTATCAATTTTACATTTCTTTTCAAAAACTTTTACTTCTTGTAAAAGGGAGGGCACGAATAAGCACCTTTTTTAAGTTATCACATCGTCTGTTTCAAAGGGACAATCGTGACGAGAATTTTCCTGCCATTTTGTCAAGAGGGGCAAATCACTGAAATTTTTTAAAAATGATTTTTGCAGGACAACTGTTTTTGGTTTTCAGTCACTTGTGATTTTTGGCTTTTCAAGTAGCTAATAAAAATAGCTACCATAGTCACTTTAAAGGTTAACGTTTGGAAAAAGATTCACGTAATTAGTACAACAATGCTTCTGTAAACTAAAGAAATGTTAATTTTCATTACAGCGCGCTGTCCAGTGGGGACGTATTACGACAGAGACGCTGATGACTGTCTTCTGTGTCCCGAGGGAACATACAGTCCTGAGGAAGGTGCCCTGCAGTGCAAAGCCTGCCCAGAGGGGACCTGGACTGTGGGGACGAGGCAAGAAAACTTCACGGCCTGTGCAGGTGATCGTTTTGGAGTGACGTTGTACAGTTGCACCATTCAAGCTAAAATTTATAATTGTTTCTTTATAACTGTACTCTTAACGCGAGTAACAGAAAAATTCCCGTCTTGCAAATAAAATTTTTAAAATTTTACTATCACTATAGGACCTATTAACTGTTCTTATACCAAATTTTTATGCTATTATTTTTGTAGAACCTGTGTTAATTTTCTCGTTTCGTTAGGCATAGCTTGATTTTCTATATTGTTCTTAACTTTTTAGATTCTCTGAAGTCACAATGTAAACTACTGGTATCTCAGAAATTGTGTTTACTCTTAAAAGTTTTTTACCAATTAAACTTTTAACTTTGTTCAAAATTAGGATTGTTAGGATTGTAAATAGGTTAACTGAATTTTTACAAGTTTGAACGATTTGATTTATCCCCTCTAAAAAATCGAAGAAGCAACTAATCACTACCTTCTACCCTTTTATTTTAGTATTATTATAAACACCAAGGAATTTGAAGAGAGTTATAAGGCTGCAAAACTTAGACGTTAAATGAAGGATGCCTGCAGAGTTATTACAGCAAAATTTAGAGCTAAAAGTAGCTTACTGCAGCCTCACTCCCTTTTTCAATGGCTAAACGTCCTGGCGACTTTCAACTCGAACAGCTTTTACCTTCCCTGACAGATAAGAGGCCGATGTACACTACCGAAATTTTTTTGCACCGCTAGGATAAAAATGAAGTAAATTGCACTGTACCAAGGAAATTGGTTCGGCTTGGAAAAATTTGCAGTTTAACTGACTTTGCCGTGTAAAATTTAATCAGTGTCGAACCTAAATGTTACTGTGCTTGGACCGTCTGAAAAAGGAGTCTGAGCACGGATAAAATTGGTGCGTATACCACGCAAACTAACCAGATCGGATACTAGGTAAAAGATTGACTGAGCCGAACCATTTTTTTTCCTAACGATCAACGTGTCTTTATCTTTTTGGGTAAGCTCCATTATCTGAAGCATTTACACAATTTTAACTGAGGACAACATGCAAGTGACAAAGCGGAAGTTTTCATGCAAATCGTGTGTTCTTTTTCTTTCTTTTAGTTGTTTTCTCGAATTTACGTTAAAGAAATTAGACAAGGATACATGCAAGAATTTCCACCTGTTTGTCATAAACAGGCTGTATCTTCACCTCCATTCCTGAAAAGCAGTTGCCAATACCTCTGTTTTATTGAGGTGTTTTGACTTGATTTGCGATAAGTACCCCCTTCAAGTACCCCTTCTTTACAAGCTTGGCGGTGCGGGCTAGAATAGTGAGATATGTGAGATATGCCGTTTGCATCCGTTAAACCTATAAAGACAAATTTCTTGAGGCACATGTGAAATGTTTTGCACCTCTTGCAGTCTTAACGTAGGATTATCTCACTGAGTACGTGATCAACTAAGAAGTACTGGCAAAAAACAGTTGTAAGCGTTATTTCTAGACACCTTAACTTTGAGACTGGAACGGTAATTCCTGCCCCAGGAAATTGTCCCTAGGAGGGGCAGACTTAGCCTAGTCAAATTGTTACTAATCATGTTGCAAATTCACTTGATCATTGTAGACGAATGTGGTCCGGGATTGTTCTCTTCAACTGGTGTAGCTAAATGTTTCAACTGTCCTACTGGAACCTATTCTTCACAGAAGCGAAACAAAGCCTGCATAAGCTGTCCGAGTGGCACTGTAACTGTCATTAATGCAGCGAAAGGAATCGAGGATTGTGGAAGTGAGTTCATGTTCGCTAGTGAAAGCTTGATTGCCACTAATCCCACTTCAAAGACGTCAATTTAATATGAACACGTTTTAACGTTTGAACGCGTTTTAACTCATACACTATGTACTTTTTTTTACCCAGTGAAATGCGCAGCGGGAACATATTCAGACAATGGAGTAGAACCGTGCTTGCCTTGTCCTGTCGGCACTTATCAACCGGGGTCTGGGCAAACTGCCTGCCTACCTTGTCCGGGGCAAGAATCTACACATGGTACCGGAGCGAGTTCTTTGGCATTTTGTGAAGGTGAGACATGAGTTGTTAAGGCAGTTTTAAAGCCACGTGTATTTTATTTCAACAAGAAAGAAGAAAGCTCTTTCCCTACAATTTCAAAAGAATACCATTAAGTAAACGTAGCGTGGAAAAATTTAGGTGCCGCATACAGAATTTTGAAAATATCTTATTCTGGTTTTCAGTCAAAAGTCGACCTAAAAGGTACGCCATTTACATATTCAAATCACCGCTGTTTCCATCAACCTTTTAAAGCCAACCAGCGTGTTGTGCATAAGAAGATGTATGTATACTCTCTTACGTTGGTATCGAAAAAGTAAAGTCCGGTCCTTAAAAGTGACGGTTTTGCTTTCAGAGGTGGACACTTGTGTATCTAGCCCTTGCATGAATGGCGGCACATGTGTGAACACTAAAGAATCTTACCGCTGTGACTGTGCACCTGGATACAACGGCGTAAACTGCGAGAAAGAAATTAACGAGTGCCTCTCGTCACCATGTTATCAGGCGTCCACTTGTGTTAACAAGGTAATCAACTTTAATAATAGGATTAGTTTCTAACGAAACTGCTTCGTTGCGTCGTCGAAACGTCAGCTTTTGATTTTCTTTACGATGGCCAATTTCCCTTATCAACTGAGTTCATAAACCCAAGCTCTTTGTGTAATCAACTGTGAGATATTTGGGGATACTTACAGGTACTACCCATGCAGTTTCTACGGTTTTACTCTACATTTTTACACGAATGGTGGCCCGATCGATTCTAAACAGTAGCCTTTACCTGAGGCAAATTTTTTTGCATTTTACAGGTTCATGCTTTCAAATGTCTTTGCGCAGCTGAGTACACCGGAAATGAGTGTGAACTACCTTACAGCATCTGCAATCAGCGAACACCTTGCGTGAAAGGTGTCTGCATAGATAAAGCGGGGACATATGACTGCCAGTGTCCTACTGGATTCAGCGCGAAGTTTTGCGAACAAAATATCGACGAATGCGCTTCAAATCCTTGCCAAAACAACGGTGTATGCATTGGAGGCTTGAACTCCTACTCTTGCATATGTCAGGCAGGGTACACCGGTGTAAATTGCCAAATCGACATCGACGATTGCGCAGCTCAACCATGTCAGAACGGGGGTACCTGTGTTGACGATCTGAGGTCTTACACTTGCCAATGTCCAGCAGGTTACACTGGGGTAAACTGTGAGCATGCCATTGATCACTGCGTGGGGCAGCCATGTCAAAACGGTGGTACCTGTGTGAACCATCCAACAGGTTTCACCTGTACTTGTAAGCCTTCATATCACAGATGCCGTTGCACAAACGGTAAGCACATACTTAAACTTCCTGGATATAGAAGGTTTTCGTTGTGACAAAAAGCTTCATAATTCTGAAACTGATATTAGGGTTTTTTTACATGAGAGTTATCACAACGGGGCGAAAGTCATCCCGTGACCAGTCCAGAGCATTTCCACTTTTGGAAATGTTTTGATCGGCGGACCAAAACAAACAATTATCTAATCAGAGCACGACTTTGGAGTCACCTGATGCGAGGCCTGTTTTCATGAGATTTCATAATAGTTGATGAAGTTCTCAGATTTGAATGGAACAATCCAGCAATATTTACAGTCAATATCTACGTTTATTACTGCCTGGGATTGGCTGCTTGCAGAAACATGGTTAAAACATCTTTTAGCCAGGAATGAGTTGCGATGAGCGCTTGTCAAGCGCTTATATGAAGCTTATTTTTCTTCTGGTTGCGCAGCGGGCTGCGGTCCGTAACAGATCGGGTCGTCTGTTTCAGATGAATGAAAGGAAACTATGCGAAGGCAAATCTATTTACGTTTATTTCTGGCCTGGATAAGTTGCGTGCAAAAAGAGAACCATGGATTCGATAGTCTTTAGCCAGGAATGAATTGCGAATAGCGCTTGACTTTCGCTTCAGTGGTCGCGCAATAGTACAAATATTAGGACACATTTGCCGCCATATGAAATGATTAACACAAGTAAAACAGAGTAAGCTTATCTTTTATTAACTCATGAACAGCTTTACAGATCCATATTTCGCAGCTCACTTCTCTGACAGTTTCATCGATTTGCCCTCAACCGATGGTAGATATCCATAAACACAATATAAAGCATAACACTCAAGGTCATATCAAGGTCATATCTGATCTTTTTCTGGATTCCTGCGGCTTTGGTGTGATTGTTCCGATTGTGTCTGCTGAGCGACTCAAAGTACCTTTTTTATGCCATTCTTGGTATATTAGGTAAGTTAGGACCTTGATAGGTTTTTCAGTTTGTCGTGAACGAATTTCCGACGATGAAGGATAACATTATCTGCACCGCTAGATTATTGTTTGAAACGCCGGGCCCAGCTTGTCGTGATACTGCTGCAAGATGGTGTGTTTCGCATCACGGAGTTTGATCCATACAACCCTTTAGTCAAGAAATTGAAATTGTAGCTTCTTTACAGCTATGCAACCCGCCACACAAAGGGCTGAACGCTGCTTTAGTCAAACATGTATTAGTAAGCCTCTCTAGAAGATTCATATGTTTCCTTCTGTCGTTAGCAAGTCTTAGCAAATCTGTAGACTGGCTGGATTTCGGCAGAGTCTTTTCCGATATCGACATTCCATAAAGCCTTGGACTCTGACTTAAACAAAGAAACCTCACGTGTTCTCTTATCAATATATACCAGTCCAGCACATATCCTACAACGATCTCTGATATGCATCCTGAAACCAAGGAAAAGACTCGGCGCCCAAATAGACTAGTTCAGAGCAATGGCATTTGGTCGCACAAATTGATTCACAAAACAAAGCGCGGCCGGCCCACCAAAAGTGCGGCCCATCGCCAGGTTTCGCACTAAACAACTAGAATACCTATAGAATGTCTCTGAATTTTTTTCAAAGCCTAAAAAAAATTTTCACGAGAGATACAGTAAATTGAAGATGAACAAGCGCTCGAGAAAACAAGCAAAATTGACGTGTGTATCGAAAGTAAAACCTCACCTAAGCACATATTTCGCCACCATTTACCACAATATCCTGCACAACACTTCTTCAATGCTGTCTTGGTCGTTCTGTTACTAATAGACGGGCAAAGCAGGCTGGGAAGGCTCGAAAAAATGCAAATTAAAACTTTCAGTTGAATTACTCGTTGATATTTCAAAGCCGCCATGTTGTGACGTCACAATATTGTTTCGCACATTTCCAAAAGTGGAAATGCTCTGGACTGGTGACGTGTTTGTTTCGGTATGCGGCTAAACACTCGCTTCTCTACAGCATTGCTGTAACTTAATTTTAACCTCATTTTCAATATTCACGGAAATGTACGTTCATGTACGTTCACATATTTGGTCAGACTAACGATGTATTAAGAAAGGATAGGAAGCGAAGTGAAGTACAGCGAATTCGCAATATTTCCAGTTGTTTTTCGTTCGTTCTTTCACTTCAGTTTGGCTTAAACCGTTCTTGAAATTCATCTCGGGTAGGACGGAGGTCGTCTCGGACGAGACAACTTTCTTTTCAGAATCCCAGGATGAGGCCACTCACGTAAAGGACAATTAACAAAAAATTCACGCCGAGACGACACTCTTCCAGGGACGAAGCTTGTCTCGGTTCTGATTTAAACGTAGCCTTAAACCCAAATTAACTGGACAGCCTGTTGCGACCTTGAAGGTAAATTGAATCATCATTTTTCAAGTTCGACCATCTTCGATCCGCCATCTTAGCTTTCACTGATCTGAAATAACAGCAAATCAAAATCAATAAATTATTGTTTATAAGTAGGATGGGCTCATCCTTGATAGAAGGAAATTTGGAAGCGTCACTGATGATTTATTGTAAATGAGATAAAACACTTAAGATACCAAAGAAAAAAGTCAACATGTCCGTCACAGTGCAATCATGAAAACGCCGTTTATAAAAACTTTGTCCAAAGAAATATTGATTATAGTTGAATCCCGGTGACTCGATCCCTTGGTAACTCAAAGCTCGTGGTAACTCGAACTAAAATTGACGTTCCTTGGATTGACTCCATAAATTTACTGTAATTTTACACTCGACGAGTCGAACCCTCGATAACTCGGATCTCTCGTTGACTCGAAGCGACTTTCCTCTTTCAGGTCATGTCTTTTATAATTTTACCCCAATAACTCGAACGTTCGCCAAAATGTAATGAGACAAAACATTCTCTATTAACATCGAATTAATCTTGAATCAAATTAAGTAGCATCTCTTTTGAAGTGCCTAGTTGTCCTGTGTGTCAATTTCTATAGTTTCTTAATTGATGTTGTGCTACACAGAGTGTCAGTTCTACAGTCAACTGTAGTTACAAAGCTATATATTTATAAAGAGGACTTGATACATGATCTGGCTCTTGCTCTCTTTTCTTTCCTTCAGTCTACTTTATTCGATTCCTTTGTGTTTGATTCCGTCGCGGTCCATCTCGTTGCTTTGTATTCTATTCTATTCTATTCTATTCTGTTCTGTTCTCTCTTCTTCTATTCCATTCTATTGTATTCCATTCCATTCCATTCCATTCCATTCTATTCTATTCTATTCTATTCTATTCTATTCTATTCTATTCTATTCTATTCTATTCTATTCTATTCTATTCTAAGTGCAAGGTAAATCAACCACTAAACAAGAAGGATAGCAATTTTGGTCTCAAAATCATTAATTGTTACCTGTTATTGACGGTGTTTCTCGCTTTCTTTCTTTCAGTGCTCTCTTCTGATTACGATCTTTCTTTCCAAATAAGATCTGTCAAGTCATACGCTGCGATCAAAAAGCCAGTTCCAAACCTCAGCGCCTTTACACTTGCTTTCTGGATGCGCACACAGGACAATAACCCAGGAACAGTGATTTCGTACGCCACTAAGGAAGGTAATATCGTGCAGGACAACGCCATTACTCTTCAAGATTATGGTAGCTTTGTTCTATTTATAAACAACCAAACTGACTTTACTGGCTTAGACGTAAATGACGGTCAGTGGCATCACGTGGCAGTCACATGGGAGAGCGCTGGTGGGACGTGGCATGCGTACAAAGACGGAGTAAAAGTAATATCCTCCTCTGCGCCTTTCCAACAAGGTGAAGTTATATCTGGAGATGGTGTGATGATTCTTGGCCAAGAACAAGACCAGCTAGGTGGTGGGTTTAACACTGAAGAGAACTTTATTGGGGACGTCAGTCAGATGAACATATTTGATCACGTGTTATCCGCTAACGACATTTATAATCTGGCATACAGCTGCGATCATGTAAAAGGAAATGTTGCTGCTTGGGGTGATTTCAGAGAACGGCTTTTTGGAGAATATCACGTAACAGACAAGTCTTATGCTTGCGACTGTAAGTTATCTAGAAAACTTGGTATACCTCAATTGATAAAACCAGCCAATCGAATGGTCATTGATTCTTTCAGGCAATTTATAAATCATTGTGCACTTTGATAAAACTGTATTGAATGATACCTCAAAAACAAATGATTTCATTAGTGATGGGCAACATTGCTTGGGTGATGGTATTTTGAAAGTTTTGAATTTAAGCATTCTGCGTTTTAACTGTGATATTTGGCTATTTCGAATGCTACTTGACACTAGTAACACGAGAAGGGCATGATTATGGATTCCCTGACAACGGCAACATGGTGACATTATCAATTTTAGGATTTAGATGTACTTGAAAAATTTAAAAAGGTGTTCCGGTATAGCTTCAGTCAAACTTGACAACTGAATGTTTTTCTTGGAAAAATCTATAACTAATAAGTTGTTTTCTGTCTCTTTCATCAGTCTCCGCAGCGCAGAGAAAATTCTCTGTGACCTACAATACCTACATATCGGGAAGTGACGACAAAGTGTTATCCAACAGCGACCCAGAATCTTGTGCATCAACTTGTCTATCAGAAGCTTCCTTCATCTGCAGATCATTTGAATTTGACAACTCAACCAACACATGTCGCATGAGCACAAAATCGTCAATCGACAGTGCGCTGTCAAGCTTATCCGGCAACCAATTTTTTGAGCTCAGTAAGTAAAACATCTACCTGAAAAAAGTCTAACTTAGAAAACATCTGACTAAGAGAATTTTGCGTTGGAAGTCCAACCCACATCCGTCCACACAACGGTCGAACGCTACTACATTAGGTCAACTCTAGCCACGTTATTAAAATCTACAATCGTAATCTTAAAACCTGAAAGCGCTCGAGAAAAATGAAAATATTCAAACTGAAGAAGACAAAGAAAGGAAAAAACAAAATAAAGTTGGACCACGCTAAGGCGGTAGGCGTGTAAACAGTGAGCAGGAAGTTCCCCTCCCTTTCCCTTCCCCTGGAGAATATGGCCGGTCATGTTAAGGACTTTGGCATGAAAATCTTCTACAACACCGATTTCTTCATACTTTAGCATCAGACAGATAATGAGTTACCTATTTCAGAAATGCAAAAAAACTGGGACTCACCGATTGCGTTTTCGAAATAATGGGTGTGAAAAACTACCCCAATTTTGACAAATCGGTTCTTGTAACTTGACATGGCCTTAGTGGTTCCTATTTGAAAAAGAAAAAAAGAAAAAGGTTGACTGTAGACCCACTTTCTCAGTCAAATTTCATTTAAGTGGGTCTTTCAATTAAATAATTAGAACCAGTGTCATCCTTTCAGTTAAACTCAACCTTAAAGGTGGGCTTTTGCCAACACCGTGCGTCTTAAACAATAGTGGAATTTGATGATGCTTGGGTAGAAAAGTTGAAAAAATCAAACTTCCACAAAACAGATTTTCTTCAGTTTTTCCTAATACGTAGATAATCGATAAAGAAAGTGATCTGTCAAAAGAAAATCTGGGGAAATGTTCAGTGTCCCCAACTGGTAAAAAATGCCTACTAGCGCTATATATCTCTACATTTCTTCAACTCTGCGTGCGCTTAATGCGTGACGTAGTAAAGCATGACATCGTAACGTGAATTGGATGCGCATTTAAGATGTGCAGAAACAATTAGCGTGAACGTCCTCAAAAAGGCATATTCTGAACTGTTCTGTCAGTTGCTTTAGAAACAACACTTATCAACAATCAGCCGAGAAGACATTTGTTGCGCCTTGTCTGCATTCTCGCAATCGACAGTCAAAAATAGCGGCTTGACTTTTTCTTCTACATCTGGGAAAGGAGTGGGGTATTTTTCATATCCTCACTAGTGAGGATATTCCCCGCTTTTGCCCTGTTGTTTGTGCAAAGTTTACCAAACGCCAGCAGAAAATTGACGAGCGATAGATTTGTGAAGTTCAATGAAGACGACATCAAATCGTCCAGTGAGGAGCATGAAAATGTTAACAACATGAAGAATTCTTCATATGACTTAAAATCATTCAAGGATCTCCTTGCAAGTAAAGACGAAAGAGGAGAACTACAAGAAACTCCTGCAACCCAACCGGAACAGTTGGCGAGAAAGCTTGTGTTTACCCTCTTGTCTACATAATAAAAAAAAGTTACACAGCGGCTTGAAGATATGAATTTATTTTCTCGTGGAATAAAAGAAAGATATTTTACCCACTCGCTACCTTCTTTCGTAAAATATTGTTTTTACCACTCGAAAATAAAATTTATATTTTCGCGCTACCGTGTAATATCCTCTTTATATTTACTTGTCATAAAATGAATATCCGGCAAGTGCTTGCACTAGGCTGGGATGACATTATGATCTTTACAACAAGAAATGTCGAAAATCGGAATGTTTTCTTGGATAAAAACTTCACGTGTTACAAAATATCGCAAACGTTAATTGTGTGGAATAAGGGATGTTACATAAGGATTACAATCGCCATTATATATGTTTTTGTGGCATTCTTTCGAAGATCGAAACGTGACTTCATCACAAAAAGATACCGCCAAATTCACTGTATTTCCTAATTCTACTGCACCTAATAACTTCATAGCTCGAGATTGGGACTTAACAAGCGGTAATGAGATTAAATTACTCCTGAGCAATTAAATTACAGAATTGAAAGCGTGATGAAGGCACTATGTCACATGGGAGGTCCTTAGATCTTTTACTTTTTACTCTAGGCTGTCTCACGAGCCTAGGAGTATCGACAAGGTTAGTCATTCCTGATGCTGATATCACTGCATCCAGTTATCACAGCGCCGTGACTAAGCCGTGGGGAGGTCGTCTAAATTATCAAGCTCACTACGATTCTCAGGGAATAATTACTCAGATTGGAGGCTGGATGGCTTCGAATAACGACCTCAACCAATGGCTTCAAATCAAGTTCAGCAAGAGTTTCCAGGTTTCAGGTGTAGCCACTCAAGGCAGGGCAGACTATACCTACTGGGTGAAGTCATACAAACTTGAATACAGCACTGACGGATCAAGTTGGACTTACTATCCAACGGTAAGATATTTTTAAGATGCGTTTTCCGTTCATATACGACGGTTTGCAGCCATGCAAAGTACGTGACGTGTTTTTCTTGTAGTACTGCATTTTCACGTTTCGTACACTGCTCACGGTTAATAGGTCAAAAGCCTTACAAAGAATCCATTATTTTCTCTAGTGGGTAAGGAATAGGCTTTTCCACGCTTGGGTTGGTTATTTTGAACATGTCAATGCATCAAGGGGACAAAAAAGACACTATTTCGGCGTGTTCTGGTATTGTTCTTTTGTTTGTTTGTTTGTCTGTCTGTTTGTTAGTGTTTTGTTTGTAATGTTTGAAAAAGAACGCTGACATTGTTTCACGGTAAAAAGCGCTGAGAGCGTGCAAAAGCAGAATAAACACAAGTTGTTCAAACCTTATCATCGTTAACTCTCATAATCATGTCGGATAGGCTACGTCAGTACTATGTCTGGATACTTTTTGAATCTGGAAAACTCTCGAAAGAAAAAAAGCTGCATAAGAAAACTTAACACAGAAAACGACAAAACTACATCCAAACCCAAGAAGATCTTAAATGAAATTCAATCCTTTTATGGAAACCTTTATGATAAGAAGGTTGATCATTCTGACGAAAACTGAATGGAATCTTTCCTTAGTAAAGTGGACACCAATACGCTAACAGAGGAACAACGGGACTCAGTCGACAAACAACTTACTATAAGCGAATGCTTCGTGGCGTTAAAAACTTTCCAGAAAAATAAAACACCCGGAAATGACGGGCTTACAGTTGAATTTTACCTCGCATTTTGGCCTCTCGTTGGAAAATGTCTCGTTGAATGTCTAAATTTCGCACATCGTCATGGCGAGCTTTCCACCTCTCAGAAACAAGCAATGATCACTCTACTTGAGAAGAAAGATAAAGATAAAAGATTTCTTAAAAACTGGCGCCCAATTTCACTAATTAATGTAGACGTTAAAATTGCGTCAAAAGCACTAGCTAAGAGACTGGAACCAATTTTACCCAGTCTCATTCATCATAGCCAAACTGCTTTTATAAAAGGAAGATCAATCTTTGACGCGGTAAGAACAATCGATGATACTCTAGAATATGCAAAGAGAAATAATAGATCCGGGATTTTGGTAGCAATTGATTTTGAGAACGCTTTTGATTCTTTAAATAGAAAATTTCTCTTAAAAGTCTTGCAAAAGTATAATTTCGGAACGTATTTATGCAATGGATTAAGACCCTTCATACAAATTTATCAAGTTGTGTACTAAACATTGGTTTTACCACTGATCTTTTCTGCGTTAATCGTGGAGTACGCCAGGGTGTCCCGCTTTCACCTCTACTCTTCATTCTTGCCTTGGAAGCGCTCAGTTGTTATATTCGACAAGATCGGAATATTCACGGATTGACATGTAACAACGAGGAAATAAAATTAAGATGGAATCCATCAGGAAATTGAGTAATCGGTGGACAAAAATCTTGTACCAGAATAATTTAAAGTATATCGCATTCTTTTTTACATTTTTTGAGAGCTATGGATGTAATTTATTATCTGTAATAACCCCAAAGACAATTTCTTATGGAAGCCCGTGAAATTCAAATTCAAATTTCACAGGAATTGTGTAAACACAGGTAAAATAGGTAAATTTTTATGCGTAAGATTTCATTTTGTGAAATTTGAAATTTATTTTCTCGGGCTCCCATAAGAAATTGTCTTTGGGGTTATTACAGATAACAAATTACATCCATAGCTCTCAAAGAATGTAAAAAAGAATGCAATATGCTTTAAATTATTCTGGTACAAGATTTTTGTCCACTGAAAATTACAATTACTCAGTTTCCTAATGGATTCCGTCTTAACGCTTTTTGCGGATGATGACATGTTTTTTAAAAGACAAGTTTTCCTATTTACACCTTTTTGTAACCCTTAAGTTCTTTTCTAGGTTTTCTGGGCTCTGTGTAAACGATGAGAAAACAGAATTATTTGCAATCGGACCTCAAAAACTTGTGCGAGAAGAATTTTATAATAATGTTTGTACGTCAATTAAAATATTAGGGATTTATTTTGATTATCATAAGCCAACAAGAAAAAGATCCAATTTTAACAACATTTTGAAGTCCATTCAAAAAGTTTTTAACATGTGGAAGTGGAGAGGTCTTACATTACTCGGCAGGATTCAGATCGTCAAGACGTTTGCTATTCCCAAATTTATGTATAAAGCCTCACTAATCTCGGTCTCAGAGGATCTTACAAAAGAGATAAATAAACTGCTCTATGGTTTTATTTGGAGAGGAAACGACAAGATAAAACGATCTGCCCTTATCAACGATATTGAAAATGGTGGCCTTAAGATGATCGATTTTCAATCTATGATTTATCACAGAGCAGGACCTCTAACAGAGAATTATTACCTTGAAAAGATATATTGAGGAATATAGTAACCCATGGAAAAATATTCTTGATACTTTCTTAGGCGAAGTTGGCGGAAAATTCATTTTGCACTGTAAAGAATGCCTTGAGGCATGGTCTGATTTGAACGCAACAAACGTAGTTTCCTATGACGATGTTGTGAATCAAACAATATGGAACAATAAGCATATTCCTATTGAAAAAACGTCGTGTTTCATAAAACATTTGATCGATCACGGAATCGTCAAAATAGGAGACCTAATATCCAATACTGACAGGTTTCTCGAAAGTGAAAAGATTTTGCACTTGCAATTATCTCCTATTCATTATTTTGAATTAATGGGGATCATCAATGCTATTCCCAACGAATGGCGACTAATTATCAAACAAAGACAACAGCACGTTTATTCTCCTTCAAA
The DNA here is from genome assembly GCA_964030785.1 of Siderastrea siderea. Taxonomy (NCBI): domain Eukaryota; kingdom Metazoa; phylum Cnidaria; class Anthozoa; order Scleractinia; family Rhizangiidae; genus Siderastrea; species Siderastrea siderea. The sequence continues at coordinate 43,545,013 of OZ034972.1, forward strand.
TGAGACTATTCAAATTAACATAGATGGTGTTAATGTCGATCTATTGAAAGTTACATCTAAAATGATTTACAATGAATTTAAACGTAAAAACAAACTACGCCTTCCGCTCAAATAAAACTAAATCAAAAATACCCCGAACTCTCTGTGGAGTGCAAAAAGATCTGCTCTCTACCCTTTACTGTTACAACCGACACAAAAATTAGAGAATTTCAGTACAAACTGTTAAATAACATTGTATTTACAAATGACAAACTATTTAGATTTAAAATGATTGATTCGCCATTTTGCGCCTTGACTGTCAAACAGAGGTTGAATCCCTTGAGCACTTATTTTTCCATTGCAATGTAACAAAAACATTCTGGAATTTGCTCTCTTCTTGGCTAATTAAACAAAAGATAATTACAACTTCCTTAACATTAGAAAATGTCCTCTTCGGAGTTTTTAATGTCATAGAAGACTTTCTTATTTTAAATCATCTTTTATTATTAGTTAAATTCTACATCTATAGGTGTAAATTAGACATCATACATCCATCGCTAAATGTCTTCATAGCGAAGATTAGGGCAAATTTCCAGATCGAACAAAATATTGCTTCTAAGAATAATAAACTTGACAAAAATGGAACAAAGTCCTACCCTGTTTCACTTAATTGATAGCTTTTTTCTGTGTGATCGAGAATGTTGATATTTACTCTATTTGTCTTCTCCCTGCTTGTCTTTTTGTTATTTTTTCATGTTTTTTTCGGTGTAAAATTGTAAATATGTACATTATTGTAAGTGTTATTCTTTGTTTGTACTCTTTGTTAAAACATATAATAAAAATATAATAATAATAATAATAATAATAATGATAATAATAATAATAATAATAATAATAATAATAATAATAATAATAATAAAAGAACAATGTCTGGAATGGCAATCATGTATCTCTTTTCACGCGTCAGGCAGGCAAAAAACCTCTTAATCCTTTAAGCCCCAATATCAACATGTGTATTCTCCTCACTGTTCTCTTGATTCTCATGGTGCATGTTGGGAGAGTTCGTTTGAACATCAAGACATTTCATCTTTGGTGATCATTTCTGTAATTCTCATGACCTGTATGTTTGGTCATGTAGTGGTATTGAAAGGATAAGTTACATGCTGGTCACTCTTGGGGGTGAAAGGGTTAACAGTTTTTGTTTTTTGAAATTCTACAGACGCTTCCCGGCAACACAGACCAGCAAACCGTGGTTCGTCATGAAGTCAAAGTTTTCCAAGCCAGATATCTGCGGTTCAGACCACAATCGTGGAACGGATATATCTCAATGAGAGTAGAAGTCTATGGCTGCCCATTACGTAAGCGCATTATCAAATATACAACTTTTACTCGCCATCATCGTACAGTGCAACCTCGATTTAACGAACCTCTATATAAAAAAAGCCCTCGGTATTTTTCAGCCCACAAACAGTGTAATGTATGGAAAAGGACCTCGATATTACGAACCAATTTCCCCTTGGCTCTTCGTTAAACCGAAGTTCCTCTGTACAATCCCCCACAAAACTGTTGAGTTACTTCGGAATAAGGGAGAACTTTGACCGTGATATTGCCTAGATGACCAATTCTCCCCCTCTCCCCTTATCAATGATGCTTTGCCGCCAAAAGAAAGCCTGATGAATCGTCCGTCCTTCCAAACAACAGTGAATTAGGGAAGGAGGGAGGGAAAGCATTTCTTACACCATGTCTGTGCCTCCATTCATGCAGGGAAATCAAGAAACATACGAGAGAACACTGCCTTTGTCTCGACTAGTTCTGCCCGAGATGTAGCAAGTGTCATCCCTATTCAGATCGCGAAGGCTTTAAGTGCTCGTTAGGATGTAAAGCGTTACTTGACTTTTTTTAAGTTTTGTAAATTATTTTTTCTAGCCCTTACAACATTATTTTGCAAAATTTGGTTTCACAAGTCTTTGTTTGCTGAATGTGATATGACAGGTCTGTTTTCCTTTTAGAAAAAGGATCATTTGTCGTATCTGAAAAATTGTTATATCATTTTGTCGTTTAACTTTGTTTTCATTACTTTTGGTCACTTGCAACTGTTTTCTCGTGTTTTGCACGCGAAACCGGGGGATTTCCAAGATAGCGAATTTAGCTGGGGCTATGTGTTGGTATATGACATAATTATGTTTCTTGTCTTCAGCTATCTCCAAGCCTGCAGACAGTACCGACGAATGTAGCTCTGCACCTTGTCAAAATGGCGGCACTTGTGTTAACAGATACAATGACTACCTCTGTTTATGTGCCGGCGGTTATACTGGAAAGTCCTGCGGGACAGGTGAGAAAAATAAGGGCCTCCACAGACTAGACATTTAGTTGTCGACAGCTACTTGTTATCGACAACTAAATGTTATCGACAACTGAAAAACGCTGTGTGTGAGATTAGTTGTCGACAACTACGTTTTTGGCCTTTTTTCCCGTGTGTGGAAATGACTTGTTTAGTTGTCGACAACTATCGTAACTGCGTGATCACGTACTGCGTTATGAGCGTGACAACTAAATGTCTAGTCTGTGGAGGCTAAGTTCTACATTTTGCAAGCGTCTCGCTGGTTTTGCTAACAAAAGCTGATTATTGTTTCCGAATTATCACCTCAGTTTGATTATTCCGTGTCCAGTATGTAAGAATAAAGGAAAATGTGTTTATTATTAGACGGGCTTGGGCCACTGCACTAAGGGTTCGTGCGCCTTCTTAAGTTCTGCCAAGAGCTGATTTTTTTGTAGGTAGGACATTCAAGGTCATGATGTTCTATGGGGGAGGACACAGGCCAGAGAGCAGCATAATAAGTACCAGTTACTCCTCTTTTTTGCGGAGGAATCTCGCTAATCTGCTGGAGAATATATTAACGTTAATCACGTCATAGACTATTGTCTTTAGGTCATGAATAAAATTCGGGGAATTCTCATTAACGTGCTGTGGACTACTAATCAGTGTCACTCACATACAATAGGACTAATAGGAACAATAGACTTGCCCAAACTTGCTGTGGAATACTAATGAGCGTAGGTTACATAAAATAGCACTATGCATTTTTGCTGTGGAATCCTAATAAGCGTCACTCTTACACAATAGAGACAATAGACTTGCTCGCTCTAGATCTCTACCAACACTGCTGCTGATTAGATACGAACCTAATAGCCTTTTGTTATACTTTTTGCTCTATCACCTTACAAGTACCTATACTTTGCTTTGCTTTGCGTTTTCTTGCACTCAAATTCGACAAAAAGCCAAGCGCAGCTAAACAACCTAACGAATTATGCAAACCCACTGAAGCAAATTATTTTAACAAAGTTTTAAAAGCGGACAATAAACAATAGCTTTGTTTGCAAGACTTGACAGTCATTCTCACACAAAAGAGCAGTCCCTTGATGCGCTCGAGTGAACCTCCACAATTTTAGTTTACCTCCTCTACCTCCACAGTAATATTTCGCTCCTCCACAATTTCGTTTTGCCTCCTCCATCACCGCCACCACAGCCACCACCGCCACCACACAATTCTGCTGTTTTCACCACCACCACCACCACGGTGGCCACCGCCAAAATTCTATTGTTTTAACCACCACCAACACAACTCTATTATTTTTTTTCACCACCGCCTCCACCACCACAATTCTATTGTTTTCATCACCACCACCATCACAATTCTATTGTTTTCATCACCACCACCACCACCACCATCACAATTCTATTGTTTTCACCTCCACCACCACCACCACCACCACCATCACCACAATTCTATTGTTTTCATCATCACCACCACCACCACCACCACAATTCTATTGTTTTCATCACCACCGCCACCACCATCACAATTCTATTGTTTTAACCACCACCACCACCACCATCACAATTCTATTGTTTTCATCACCACCACCACCACCATCACAATTCGATTGTTTTCACCACCACCACCACCACCATCACAATTCTATTGTTTTAACCACCACCATCACCACCATCACAATTCTATTGTTTTCATCACCACCACCACCACCATCACAATTCTATTGTTTTCACCACCACCACCACCACCACCATCACAATTCTATTGTCTTCACCACCACCACCACCACCATCACAATTCTATTGTTTTCATCACCACCACCACCACCATCACAATTCTATTGTTTTCATCACCACCACCACCACCACCATCACAATTCTATTGTTTTCATCACCACCACCATCACCATCACAATTCTATTGCTTTAACCACCACCACCACCACCATCACAATTCTATTGTTTTCATCACCACCACCACCACCATCACAATTCTATTGTTTTCACCACCACCACCACCACCATCACAATTCTATTGTTTTAACCACCACCATCACCACCATCACAATTCTATTGTTTTCATCACCACCACCACCACCATCACAATTCTATTGTTTTCACCACCACCACCACCACCACCATCACAATTCTATTGTCTTCACCACCACCACCACCACCATCACAATTCTATTGTTTTCACCACCACCACCACCACCACCATCACAATTCTATTGTTTTCATCACCACCACCATCACCACCATCACAATTCTATTGTCCCACCACCACCTCCTCCTCCGGTCCTCCTCTAATCATACTTTATTTTTTCATTCGTCCTGTACCCTTCCTGAACCCCTCCTGTATCCCTTCTGTACGCACCCCCTCTGTACTCTTCCTGTATCCTTCCTGTACCCTCTCTGTACGCTCCTGTCCCTGTTCCGTCATACGGTTTTGCTCAAGGGTTTCCGTTTATTTTGAGGGATCAGAAAGGGTGATGTGGTCATTGCATTTTTGTTAAACCTGTTTTTAAGTTTTCCACTCTGTCACGTCGATACAGCAACTTTAACGTCACTGAAACATTGCATGCATTTTTTAAAGCGAGTGGTGTAACTTTGTGTTCAAATATATCTATACTCGCTTTTCTAAAAAAAACCGTTGTGAACATTTTGGACAAACTTTGGTAATAAACCTAACAATCCACCGGGTAACAACTTGTGGAAAGCAATTTTTATTGAGAAAAAAAGTAGAGAAATGAATGGAAATATTGCCAAGACTAAAGTTCTAGTATACAAATTCTTCTTTCGTTGGAAGGAGCGAGTTTCAAGGGCATGACAGAACACAGTTACGGTATCTCTAGTTCACAGTTATTTTTGAGAGGTGTTCCTCCCATGGACTAAGTAAGACGCGTGCTTTTTACCGTTTTTGCGGTTTTTCTGGCTTCTGACGATTTAGTCTTTGAACCCGACTTATGGGTATCCCAGTACTTGGCGGTCTTCAATAAAAATGATCAACATGCTAGGATTTGTCTCTGTTAAATTATAGGGGTCATGAAGTAGGGGAAGGGTCAAGGGGGGATATCATTTTAAGGGGAAGCGTACGTCATTTATGGCAGTTCAAGGGAGGGGCAATAAGTAAATTCAAGGGCCGGTGTTTTGCAGCCCCCCCCCCCCCCTTACCACCACCCTTCCTGATAACCATTCCGCCGTCCCTTACGTATACTATAAACTAATTGCGATTTTGAGACGGCAATTCTGCATTTTATTGACGAATAGTTGGGAGAAAGTATATTCCATATCATGGGCGGAGTAGCAAACGCCGTCAATATAATGCAGAATTGCCGTCTCCAAATCTCGGCGTTTGAAGGAAACATATATTCTCCATATTGGCCTCGGTCGCTTCGCGACTCCGCCCAGTACGGAATATATTTTCTTCCAACTAGCCGTCAATATGATGCAGAATTGCCGTCTCAAAATCGCAATTAGTTTATAGCAGTTTTGCATAAACATTATCAAAATGTGGACTTTTCTCGCCATAAATCAGTGCCTCACACAAAGAATTCAAAGTAGGATATCTTTATGTAGTTTTGTTAGGTTCCAGAAGTCGACAAAATAGGTAAAGTAACGCAAATTCGACGACCTTTTCGTTCCAAATTTTTTCAAAAACATGATTACGTGATTAGCGTGCACACAACAACACCTCGACAAAAACAAAATGTTAAGAACAAATAAAAACACATTTTATTTCTCGTCTTACCTTGCCTTTTCGATAACATGGACTCTAAAGTTGAATATCGCTTTCCTTTATCTTTCAAACGGCAAAGGAATTAACATTTCTGGCCGCTTTTTGACAAGAAACTTTGAATGGAAGGAGCCCAACAGCGCGAAATTTTTAACCAATCACTGCCTCTCTTTTGAGATGTCAATACGTAGTTCTATTGTCGTCTTAAAAGCAATCGAAAGAAACTGAAGATCCTGATACTATGAAGTAATTTTTAAAATTCAAAATAAATCCTGAAGTGAGGAAACTCCTTGAGGTGAAAGTATTAAAATTATTGACTTTTAATCAAAACCATTGACATTGTTTTCCTTTAGCAACCTCCTGTGCGGCGATTGGTGCACCTATATACGGTACGAAGTCCTCGTCCAACTACAACGCAGGAAGCACGATCACATTTACATGTAACGCAGGGTACTCTCTCCAGGGTTCCTTGTCTAGAACTTGCCAGGGAGGAGGATGGACTGGGACCCAACCTAAGTGTCAAGGTAGCTAGTGTTCATTTGTAACAAAAATGTATATCTCTAGTTTTATGAAGTTAAATTCACCATAGCTTCATCAAGGAGATTTTCATAATCGAGGAGTACAAACGTTGGAATGGTATAGCCTGACTGAGACGAAGATAATGATTTTCTAAATGTAGTATATATCTTCAGCAGTAAGATCAAGGGGGTTCTGGAAACCACCCACACTCGACCAATATTTTTCGATTTTGTCAACGGGATTTTTTGTGAGCCTCTTTCTTTTTCGTTAGACTGCACTTTCATTAGCCTGCAGTGGTTACAAAATGGTTGACTGTTGTCCAAGGTGAAATAGTTAATCAGTTTTGTAGACCTTAGCCACTAGCATGGGCAAGTATTGCATAAGTATTGCAAAGTCAGGAGAATTTTTATTTTTGAAAAGGAGAGTTTTATAGCCCAAATAAAACCTTTCTTCAGTGCAATATTTGAAAAATGCTCTGAAAAGCAGAAAAGTGTTCAGTTCAGTTCTCTTTTAGATGTCCAAGGGGCACAAGTTGTACTTTACGTACGTTAATTCAAGGTAAACGAGCATTAATTGTGAAACAATTAAAGGAAATAAGAAAAATCTGCACGCAGGCTTAAACGAAAGCGAAATGATCAGATCGCCGGTTGCTAGGGTAACAACACGGCTTACGGGTGCAGTAGAAATCCTTTAACCGTAATAACATAGCCTTCTAAAACTGACAGTGAGGAGATTCAAGGATCCAGCCGCCACCACCCGTCTCACATAGCAATGGCGGCGGTGGCGGAATGAGTTTTGGTGTATTTCCGAGGGTTAACTTCATTGACAATATGGCTACGTAAGAATATTCAATTTAAAGTATACACTTAAGTGTAGTTTTATATTTTACGGCGATGATTACAATGTTTCAAGCTACAAAAGGTTAAGATCAGATGCATTTTGAACTTTATGCCTCGATTCAAAATCTTGCACTCGGTTTTGGCTAAATTAGGTTGTCGCTAAAAGTTGTACCCTTTTGGTGATCCCTACGTAAAGAACTGGGAATGAATTCCAATAATTCAATGAAATCGAATAATTTTTTCATCTGATATTATATACAGATACAGATGAGTGTGCCAGTAATCCCTGCAATCAGTGGTGCAAAAACACAAATGGAGGATACGTCTGCCATTGCCACAAAGGCTACGAACTTCAAGGATCGACCACGTGTGTTGGTAAGCTAAAGGATGTCATCTCATAGTATATGTGAAGATAACATGCGTTTTGGTCGTTCCTTTTCTTTTTATATACACCTGTTTGAAAAAGTGTTGTTGGTTGAAAAGTATAAACCATAAACGATTCGACACAATGAAGTCCTGGGGAAGCAGCATTGGCATGCTTGGTACTCACTTCCGTTTATTGCCGAAAATTTATAGTATATTTTATGGCCTTGTTGTATTATTATACTGTCCAGAAAATCCTGGAATAGAAGCGTGTTTTCCCTCTCCCAGAAAACCATTGGGTAGTATCGTTCATGGTTTGTGCTTTTTATCCCTCAACCTTTCTTCAATTAGGTGTATATTTCACGGAATACTACTAAAATATAATCTAGACACGGACGCGTGGGCAGTGATGCGCCTCGATCGTCACGAAGCTACGTAGTTTAGTGCCCTTTAAAACAAAAAAGTAATTAAACAAGTAAATTCACTTTTTCCTTGTAGATATCAACGAATGCTCAAATTCTAATGGAGGCTGTTCTCACACGTGTCACAATTCTGATGGTTCATTCTCTTGTTCCTGTCCAAGCGGTATGGAGTTGGATTCTGGCAAACGAAGTTGCAAAGGTGGATTAACATATTTACAGTTCCTTGAACCTGTATTAAGCAAAACGTCTTTCGTTGATGCAAGGAAAAATTCTGGCTCTTAACCCTAGCTTTGCATAACTTAAAGTTGGGACATTCGAATTTATTAAAAACTGGACTAGGTATATTGAATTTCTAGCATTTTGATTGGCTAAACGGAGCTAGGCTATCAGCTCATATACCTGCTGCGACCAAATATGGTCAATGAATATGAAACATTCAACAACAAAGTGAGCTGAAAGTTTTTCCCTGGCGAGCAACCCGGCGAGAAAAATGGACGAGAAAAATCACTTGGCAGCGAATTTAAATTAAGCAGAAATTCCAGCAGCTCCACTAAGACACCAATCAAAATGGTTCCGTAGTGTTTGATTTCTTAAGACAACAAGAAACTGTGCAGAAATAGAAATTTAAGCATTAAGCATTGTGTTTACAATTAATATTTCTTTCATCGATCGTCACATCGATCGTTAAGATTGAACAAACGGCAGGTTTTATCAGGAAGGCTTTCCGCTTCATAATATCAAGACAAGACATAAAATAAAATACAGTGAGGTGGGGCAGTTCTAAGCATTTAATAAAACTGTATCACACATTCATGACGAGTCGGTGAGAAAATCATGAACCAATCTAAACAAATACTAAACAAACTACCAAGAAGGAAGGAAGGGCGAAATTTTTCCGGCTATAACACGCAAAATTGACACTAGTTCACCTGCACTCGTTGTAGCTCTGTGTTCCAACAGGTCCAAATGTTCAAACAGAAATAAGATGCCATGTAAACGGAGTTGAATCGCTTTCCCAGTTGTTTGAGTGTTGTTTTTACCATTCCCTCCGCAACCTCTGAACCGAGAACAACTACGTTTTGTGCTCTACGTATAACAAACTATGATGGTGAATTCTAATGTTCCTCGCTACAGTAATCTAGCTTCTGAGCTGCATAGAAATGACCTCTTCAAGTTCAAATTAGTTCTTTCTTCAGCTCGATCAAACACGTGCATGATGGATCCGTTGTGCGAACGGATTACAAACTTGTTCCGTTTCTATTCCAGCAGCTAATATGGTGAAATCGTACAGCTTCAGTCCGCTCAGAACGATGATTACAACAATGTTTCAGGAAAAATCAAACACGTACCATATTTCAGAGCCAATAATTAGACGATTTTTTTCCCAAAACGTGTGCCACTTCGTTCACATTCAAGCAGTTTCATCGATTCATTCAGCTTTGCAACGGAACGCTGCAACATTTCGCAAGGTTTTGGCGCCTTTTTTGTTCAGTCATGTGATCGATTCTTGTTCCCTTTTTATCCCTTTTTTTGTCCCCTTTCTTTCTTGAATTTTTTTTTAAATATTGGGTAAGTTTTTAATAAAACAATTATTCTACTCGGGCTTGCTGGATATCAAATGATTACAACTAACTCGGCGCTGCGCGCCTCGTTGGTTATCTATCATTCGATATCCAGCGCGCCCTCGTAGAATAATTATTAAATATTCATAAAACAGTGCATGTTCGGAAGCTCCAGCTCTCTTTGTAATGAAAATGCATTTCTTATGTGGTTACTAGTACATTGACTATTAGAGCAAGTTTATTATTATTCTTAGTATAGCGATGACTGAAACTTATGTATTTTTCCCTTTTCAGACATCGATGAGTGTGCATCGTCAAATGGTGGCTGTGAACACACCTGTATCAACACTCACCAGTCCTTCTACTGCGTCTGTAAGCAAGGATACACTCTCAAGGCAGATAAAAAGACTTGTGAAGGTAAATAAAACTCGCCCGTTTTGTTTCCAGGATCAGGATGAACATTTCTTACGCTTTAACGATGATGGAGCAGATTTTGGGGTACTAAAAACTAGTTGTCAACACCCTAACACGGGATTGATTTTAATTAGGTTTCAATTCTTTTTGCATATCTGCAGCGCTTTCATGTCCAAGTTTGAGCAATCCAGTTAACGGCAACGTGGCACTGAGTTCTGGACTGGTCATGGGAAGTACTGCAACATACACTTGTAACAACGGATACCGAGCCACATATTCTACCACCAGATATTGTCAAGCAGACGGGCAGTGGTCAGGAGGGGAACCTAGCTGTATACGTAAGTGTCTACTCTGAAATCAGTTTCTGTAAAATCAATTGCAAGCTTAACTACGGATCCGGATTGAATGAGTCTGTGCACTATGAGTGAGCTTTCTGGGATGCCTCACGATATTACAAATAATTTTTTTTACAAAGAAAGGATGGCCTGTGAACAATAACGAATACGACTGAATTAAAAATCTTTTAAAAAGTATCAACTCACCAAAAAATATTGCAGTTTCAAATACTGGCATCAGATTAGCTCCATACCCAAGGTATATGCCAAAATATGCCACCACTAGTTTAATGTACTGGTGGCGCGACATAGACGAAGGGCGCCGTCTGAAGGGGCGCATAAGTTTGCTCTCAGTTTCGAAGATTTACAAAATATATAAATATTTCAAATAATCTGGTGGAACGTTATTAAATTGACTTCCATCTACATCAATCATCTTCTTCTCCCACTTTAGGTGTCTTTTGTGAGGATATAGGTCAAGTAGAACACGCTACGCGAGTACTAAGTGGAACGGATAATGGCAAAAGTGTTCTTGGGACTAAGGCGACATTTACGTGTGACGCCAACTATCGAATGCCTGAAGTGGGTGATGCAGAACGAACATGTCAACAAGATGGAACATGGAGCGGAACACAACCAAGATGTGTTGGTAAGTTCTGTCAGAGTACAGTTAATATCACTATAATATGGTCTTGTACTTCCGTTCTACTAACCTTCCCAAAACATTTGTCATTAAAGGGTTAATGACATTTTTCCTGTTCAAAACCTTGTTAAATTTATATCTAAGTACCTCACCCATCCATGGACATAATTGTTTCTGGACCACCAAGGGAACAATACCGAGCGTTTTTTTTAAGAGTAAGAAGCAGTTTTAAGCATTTTGGTTAAGAAACAAGGGAAATTTGCGGAAAAGTGTTTTTAACTTGGAAGGCGTTTCGATACTGGCCTTCCTAGACTTACCCAAACACGCTTACTGGTAGTTTCCATGAGCAAGAATAGCCATTCTGTGAAAACCGGGCCATTATGTTTTTGCTTCCATCAATACAAATAAATATTGGCTTTTCAAAGTTCCGTTAAACTGGATAGATGACCGGTGGATCGTTTAAGTTCTGGACATCTTCGGGAAAAACTAAACCAGGAATTATTGACTTTCTTCCTAGTGCCTTCTGCAGCCGACACTTGCCACATGCAGGTGCTGGCTAGCCGGTGCTGAAAACTAAAGCAGTAAATACGTTTATCTCAGATTGAACGAGTTCCTTATTAATTATTTCTCTGAAGCATCACGAGTCACTTTTGCTTATGTTTCACAACTTTTTTTGTCAGTGGGTTAGCTGGGTAATGAAATGCGATGAGTTTTTTTCAAGTGGTTGAATAAAATTATAAAGGAATACAAAACCAATCACTGGAATAGCACGAAGGTGGCCCGGGGACCACTTTATAGAGATGGCCAATTAAAAGAGGTTTTGTTTGCAGTATGACTGGCAATATATCTGGCTGATATCGGTAAAAGTAAAGGATAGATTTCTCGATGTAACGTCGTGCATTTGAAACCACAGTTTCTAAGAGGTTAATTTGTCACTGCCTTAAACCACAAGGTACTCAAGAAATCTTCGCCCACATCACCTATTTCGTCCATTTGTCAATAGATGTTGACAGACTGCACTGCTAAAATAAACAAACAACAAACAAAGAAACAGAGAACGCACAAGCCTCTTATCTTTTCTATTGCAGCTGCTTTCTGTAGTCCAGTTCCAGTCCCTGCGAATGGTACAGTTCAAGGTTACCGTTATGAACTGGACGCTACTCTTCGTATCACCTGCAACGATGGTTACGATCTGGTGCCACCAAGCTCATCATTTAGAACTTGTATCTCCGATGGAGCAGGAGGTGGAAAATGGTCAGGGCAAGATCCTGTGTGCCAGTGTAAGAATGTAACACCCACTTTACTAGATGCACATCATGGATTATGGCAGTTTCGAACCAGTCTGTCATCAGCTAATTTCAATTTTTGAAACGGCGATATTGTAACTATCTTGATTGGATGGAATGAGAACTGGAACCTATTTTCACAAATGTATATTGCAACCGTTAGAAAAATTCGTGTTTGAAAGTATTGAACATGAAAGCGTGATTCTATCACTTCAGGAAGTAACACATAGAAAGCGATAAAACAACATCTAAAGGTTAATTAGTATTATGTTTATCTTTTAAAATGCAATTCGCAGTGGTGGACTGTGGTGATCCTGGAAACCCATATGGCGGTTATCGTCACATAGCAACGAATACTAAGTACCAATCTAAAGTGACATACACATGCCAGCCACAACACCACTTGGAGGGAGAGGACAGTCAGACTTGTCAAGCCGATGGAACATGGAGTGGATCCAAACCTGTTTGTTTAAGTATGCACGAACGATGTTTCAATTTTTAAGAAACTAGTTACCAGGGAATGCTGGCCAAGAAGGTGACACAGATGCACAAATCAAGAAAAAAATCAAACTTACCATGGATCAGAAACATATCTAATAAATTAAATATTTTGTCCCGCTGAAGGAAAGTTTTGGTTGATATATTTTAAAATGAGAATAATTGAAAATATACGATGTTTCGATATCATAGTGATGTCGTTTTTATGTATAAAAGTACCATTTTACGTATCAAAAAGTGTCAAATAGTTGCATGCCACACAAAAGGTGTCCACAGTTAAGCATTTATTTTAATTTTACAGATGTTGACAGTGAAACTGTCAAGCAAACATTTTTTGTTTTATAGTTATTTTTCATCTTTTTGTTTGGTGATTTTTACTCCCATTCAAGTAAAAATATGGGTATATTAGGAAATACCCCCTCGAACTGAAATACCTAGTGAATGTCATTTTCGTCCAGCTAGGAGAAACTATATGAGCGATAAAAATCCCTACTTGATATTGTTTTACTGATGTCGTCCACAGAATTCTCTTGTGGCAATCCTGGTGTTCCTGCGAACGGAAAGAAAAACTCCTCCACTTACCAATATGGTTACTCCATCAAGTTCGAGTGCAACGTCGGTTACACATTACAAGGCTCATCTGTTCGCACATGCCAGAATAACGGTTTGTGGACTGGAACCCAACCTACTTGCCAAAGTAAGTTAGTGCGTTACATTATTCCGGGAAAGGCTTTCAATTCCATTAACCCTTTAAGCCCCAATAGTGACAAGTATCTAATTTCTCCCCACAATAGAGCGGTTTTCAAATGAGTGTCGTAAAACCAAAACCAAAGCAATTACTCTGACCAATCACAACAGGAACAAAACACAAAATGAACCAATCAGAAATCAAATCAAATACAAGCAATTGGCGCTAAGCGCGGGAAAACGCGTGCGAGCAAGTCACGATTGGTTTTGGTTTTACGCCTGATTGGTTGAGAAAGTGGCGCGAGTTTTTTTAACCAATCAGAGAGCCTAGTAAGGCAAAACCAAAGCAAACACAACATTACTTTCGACACTCAATTGAAAACTGCTCTATCATTACTTGATCAAGCGTAATGGTTAGGAGAATAAAGGAAATGATCTCCCAACAAGTACCATAAGAAATGAATGAAGAACAGTTAGGAGAAAATGCATCCTGATATCGGGGCTAAAAGGTGACTGACACAAGGAATCAACTCGAGTCAGTCAAATAAATGGTGCTTTAATTATTATCTCATTCCTGCCTAAGTTCTGGTCACATTTTCTCAGAATATAAACGTCCAGTCCCAAGAAGGCTTGTGATTTTCTGTCTGCTTCATTGTTTACTATTACTTGCGTAAATACTTGTACTTCTTTTTATGCCTTTGAGATAATTTCAACGTAACTAAATACTGGCTGCGAAAAAAAGTGATTTCGTTTTGGATATAAAAGGCAAGTGTGTAAAGAAAAGAATGCAGAAATTGTTAGAACAGTTAATAATAACAATATGCATTTATAGTGCGCAAATTCAACATAGGTTTTCAAATGCGCGTTGCAAATATAAATTAAAAGATTAGATAAAAAAAATCGATTAAAAAATAAAATAAAATATAGATTAGACAGGACACCAGATGATCTTCCAAATACCTCTGCAAATTTCCCAACATGTGTGTTTATTAGTTGCAATCATAGCCAAGTGATTTAAATCTCTACGAACATTAGTTCCAGTAAGTAACCTAGCTGCAATTTCAGTTGTTAGCTGTGGGGATCCAGGCACACCCCAGAACGGCGTCAGATATGGAGACACCTTCACCTACGAGAGCACCGTCGTGCTGGAGTGTCATCCTGGGTACAAACTTGTTGGTGATCTCACCAGAAAATGTCAGGCAGATGGCACATGGTCAGGCGTTCAACCCACTTGTCAGCGTAAGTACTGAATTCACGGTCGTGCAGTGTTATCCAATTTGGAAGAGGAATTCACTGTAGGCATGTCTGTAATTTATTCAACTCGGCCGAAGGTTCAGTTTATGATGAATAAACCCATAAAATATCGCCCAATTTCAATTCACTACCGCGACAAATTTTCACCTTTTGCCAAGGTACACAGACGGCAAAAGTTCAAGCAGTCAATCCACGTGTCTAAACTCGGTCCAATGGGGAGCCCGATTATACAACCCACCAGGCAAACAGGTTTTGAACTTAGGAATCCCACGATCCGTGATTGTCTGATCAGAGCCCGTTTTCCAGTTTGTCACTTTGGATCAATCTGATTTTTAAACCGTTAACTGAAAACTATTTATACCACTTATATTTTAGTTATTTTGGTGAAAATTGTTCTAAATTTAGGAGGCTGCATTGCTAAGCCATTCTTACATACACCACAAAACGGTCACCTCTTCGCATGTTCTCTGTGCCAAAATATCTCAGTGTATTGTTCAGCGTATCTATTTCTTTAATCGTTGCATCTCAGTTTCTAAGAACATTATTTACGTCTGGGTTGTTGGCTACTGTTCAAAAATGGGTTTCGAAAATTGTAGAGTTGATTAAGACCATTAGTAACATTACATTTCCATCACGTACAAGCTGTGGAGAATTTTTAATATTTCTACTTTTTTTTCTTTTTAGAAACAAGCTGTGGAACATTCTTAATTGGCCCCAGTGGTACAGTGAAGTCATCAAACTATCCCGGTAACTACAGCGACAACGAATACTGCACGTGGCAGATACAAGTTCCAGTTAATAAGAAAATCAGACTCGACTTCACCGAGTTCAAGACGGAAACTGGCAAAGATTACTTGTTAATCTACGACACAAATCACTACCAAACGCCCACCATTGTGTTTGACGGAACAACTTACAAACCGCCACCGTTCACCTCTTCCGGGAATGTTGTGCGAGTAAGATTCATCAGTGATGGAGCTACAACACGTAGAGGATTTAGTTTCAACTACCAACAAGTTGGTAAGAGGAAATTTGAAATTGAAATTGTAAATATTGAAATTAACGGTTTTTGTACTGTACTGTCATTATTTGTATCTTACTTCTCCCCTTTCGTCAATTCTACTTCTCCATATCTCTCTTCTCATCTCAGTAACAAATACTTTAGCTAAGCTGGATAATTTATCACGCAAGCGTTACTTTGTCATCTCTGGGTGTCCTTGAGCATGTGCCCTCTGACATTTACGTCTTTTAAACGACTTTTCGAAGGACTGCGATTTGTTTTTATATGAATAAACGATTTCTTCTTCTTCTTCTTCTTCTTCTTCTCCTTCTTCTTCTTCTTCTTCTTCTTCTTCTTCTTCTTCTTCTTCTTCTTCTACTTCTTCTTCTTCTTCTTCTTCTTCTTCTTCTTCTTCTTCTTCTTCTTAGTGTATCTTGTTTTACGATAGTCATAATAACCAGCAAACTTTTCAGGAGCTTAAAGAAGAGTAAGACTGTTCTGGTTAGGAACGTTGAGTGTTGACAGCCGAATAGCCAAGCCCAGGTGATATCTTGTTGATACTCTTAGTTGCATAGTTTTCGTTAAGAAGCTTTTGGACCGTGTCTTTAATGAGGAAAACATTCGATTTAGTCAAAGCATTTAGTTAACGTCGACCATCCTATCTGCTATCACACTGTAGTCCGTCAAAATTCGTATCAAAAGAACAAAAACTGGGAAGCTACGCATCGGCAACTGCATTTCAAACGTTTGACCTAATTTTTTTTTAGCTGTAGTCAAAAGTTTAGGAGGTGGGAAGGAACGGAGGGGGGGGGGGGGAGCTTAGCCTTTCACTTCCGTGATTCCTGGAGTATGTGATTGAAGAGCAATATACTACCTTGTAGTTCTTGCAAATCTGCAAACTATAGAGTGTTAGGATATTTGACACTTTTGTCTTGCTTTTTTAGATACAACCTGTGGAGGAGTATACGAAGACGGAAGTGGTGTGATCTCCTCCCCAGGCTACCCGAATGGCTACGCGGATAACCTCGACTGCGTATGGTTACTGTATCGCAACAAGGAAACCGCTGAGTTCATTTTTACAGATTTCGCAACAGAATCTGTTTATGACGTAATGATCATTTCCTCAGGAAGGTGAGGAGTAACACGATAAGTACTACTTTTGTCTCATATTCTAGTTTCTCAAGTTATTCTACTTTGTTTTTCTTTTATGTCCTTTTTTTCACGCGAAAATTCAAAGTTAAGCAGGATGCCAGGCGATCAGACAATAAAGAAAATGACTAGAAAAAGGTCAACAGCAAGTGGGTTTGCGCGTTTCTAGCTTTCTCCTTCTAGTTACGATATGCCAGTTTTGGAGGTGAATCATATAAGGAAAAAATGGAACATTTTCCGAGAATTTCCCTTAGGTGAAACTGGTCGCAGATTCAGTTTGCTTGAATTCGGACTATTCAGGGTATTTTTAGTATGGAAAATATTTCGAGACCTTATATTTCCCCGCCAAAGTGCTTATCCTAAATGCCATCATGTGTTACCAGTAGTTGTCTATGATTATGTTAAGTCCTGATAAGCCATCTTTACGATGGTAGAAAGGTTTTCTAAATTAAAACGTTGTTTTGATGTTTTTATAGATTTGGTGAGACTGTGCTAACAAACGGCTGGGGAGGCCACAGTGTTCCTACTGGGTCTTTCACATCCAACACCTACCTGTGGATGCGTTTTAAAAGCAACGGGGGGAACTCCGATGGTCGATTTCATGCAGGATGGACCGGAAAGTACCAGAAATACTGGCCTTTTGTTAGCGCAAAGAAGAAGAAGTAATGTTTAACTCCCAGCAGTTCAAATTAATACCTGCAGCAGTAAAGAAAATGGCTTTGCAATTACTAGTCAGCTAAAGTAATGTAAAGGAAATATTTCGCAAAGCAAGCTGCAATAAAGTTTATAAAAGTGCAACTCTTTGTACTGTTTCTGTCGGAAAGTAACTCCATCTCGCCCCTCCTTACTGTTGGAATTAGCAGGCTGCGGAGGCCTGAACGTTCGTGTGGCCGTTACGTTCGGACAGTTAAAATACGTCAATACAGTAAAGATAAAAAAAAAATTACTGAACCTAAATACGACCATGATGTTAGTTAAACAGGCCGTATAGCAGGCTCAAAAGCACTTGTTATCGACTCGCAACTGACGTACCAAAAGAAAGCCGCTAAGGTAAAATATATGTGAAAGTTTGGTACTACCGTGGTCAAAATTAAGAACCTTTTGTTAACATAGGGTAATTCTTTAATTGCCGTTATTGCCTCGAAGTAGCTTTTGAAGTATTTCCGTTTGGACAATTGCTTTCGTCACGGGTCCATTTCTTTCGGAAGGCTGTTCCATTCGGGGATGGTTCTTTACTTTTCGAATAAACGTGTTACAAGAAAATGATCTGTTCCACTTTGTTGTGTCATCTACAGATATTTCAGTGCGACATTAATTCTTAAGATAAAATAAAATGAAGCGAAATTTAAAAATTGGAAAATCCTGTACAAGTGATTTATCTTTTATGTCGCCTCAAATATTACCTCTTACTGCCTATTCCAACTCCTAAAATTTCAGCCAAGCTACAAGTACAAGCAGCGTGCGAAAATCAAATCGGCTGCTTTTGCCTTAAAATACGGGAGTCTAAAATCTGAAATTATTTTCACATACTGAGAGCACTCGCTATACTATCGTTGCGAATTCTTGTTGCCAACGAAAAATGCAAGAATGACAGTTTATGTGTCTAAAGATGACTTTTATTTTTAACCCCTTTGGCAAAAGCAAGCTGACATTAGAATGGTAACATGAACTTCAAATGCGTTTCTAGACAAAGGTAATGTATATTTTTGATAAAGGACATCAATTTAACGGTTTTGCGGTTGGTTAACTTGAGATTCATCACCAAAACACTCGACGAAAAGTGTGTAGTATGAACAGCAAATAGGAAGCCAGTGCGTTTTGCAAAAAACGGGGGAAATATTTGCCAACGGAGTCCTCGAATCCGATGGTTATAATTTAGCAATCAGTTGCCCAAGTATTATTCCTGTACAAACATGTCTGAAAAGTAAAGAAGCTTTCAAACCGCACGTACCAAATCAGAATTGTTACTGCATTTGAATAGTGCCCCGGGAGTAAATCACGCTCAGAAGCATTTTGCTGGACTGTCAATGGATTTTAAAGTTTGAAGTGCCTTATCGCGGCGTTGACTCTGCAAGTAGTGGTAAGACCGTGAACAGCTGCCTTTCTTTTAGAGGGTTCAAATCGTCACCATGGCTCTTTTGAATACGGCCTAGAACGTATGCGGATGGTACACACGTAATATTTGCGACTAATATCAGTAGAACCGACGAGTGATGTCATAGCGGAGCTCCTTTGCCGCCGAAGACCGCAACCTATTCATGCGAGAAAGTTTGGATCTGACGTCAGCGTACGCCCGCCCGGCTGCCCGTTCACACAGACTCTGGGGGAGGGAGAGGGGAGTTCCAAGGCAACCCGACGGGGGAGGATAATGCCATCTTTTCTAGGCGGGAAATCGCGCGGTGCTTCTAGGCAACCAGCGTTTTTCTTGGCGGAAAACGCAGAACCATCATTCGTTTTTGAAAAAGAGGTTTCTTTAGCAAAACGATTGTTCGAGAGTACTGAAGTTTTATACTTGAGGAACAAAAAACATCCACAGGAAAATCGAGTGTGTTAAATAACACCGAGAGTGGTATAAATTTACACGATATTCGCGTTACCACGACACTGACAGAGTGTAATTACAACATTACACCAATTTTACGTTAGATAACACCAAAATGGTGTAATCGAATCAGGATGCAGCACCTTCTTGGTGTTTTTTTACACTAAAGCTGTGTAGCAAAAACCTTGCAAGGTTTTTTCAGGATTTAACACCGCTGGTATGTAATTTAACACTGCATCGTGTAAGTCAAGCACCAACAAGGTGTAAAGTAACACCAAATGTCAATTACGTTTTCTTGTCGGGCATCGATCAGGCAACTTACTAAAACGACTAGATCACCTCCGCATATGACGTCTGGGCTGCAAAATCAGCTTATAATCAAATAGAAGTTATTGTACAAGGTAGCTGACAAGATAGTTTGCTGTTTAGACTGGTGGATAGCTCAAAATAACTACCTTTCTGTAAGATCTGAAAACAAATCCGCCATTAAATACAATATAATACGAGGGGCATTCTGATTATTTGTTTTCGCGAGCAGCTAATGCGCAAAAGGTTTACCATAAGCCTGGAAGATAATAAGGTTGCAGCGAATATAGCAAATCGCCCCGGTGAACCCCGGTGAGACAAGCTGAATGCAAGTTGCACCAGCAGTGGCGGACATTGGATTACGCCACATTTTAGGGGAGTGTCATATGTATAATTTCTCTTTTCGGCAGGGATTGAAATAAATATTAATGGTCAGTGCAGATGACAGTTTTTTTTTTAACTTTTTTCACGAGCGGATTGTCTACTACTGCCCGACAGTTATTGCGGTCAGCGGTGCCTCGCTGCTCTTGATGTGCTGTGCGCACGCTACCACGGAATGAGAGGGGCACATGCTTCAAGCGATTTTCGATTCTTTTCGTGTGCCTGTCGTTTATTCCTAGTACATTCTGGTTTCTGGCATTGCCTGATGTGCTGCTTCTGCAATACCGTCAATAAGACACGCGGTAAGTGACTTTATTTGGTAATTTTAAGTCAAAACGAGTGAATACATACTTTATAGTCTAGCTCTGACAGCAGACAACAGTCATGAATGTCATTAAGACATGCTTTGTTCAAATTGTATCTCAACTCTTAACCCCATAATTATCACGCCAAAATCTCCAAATGCCCATTTTCAAAATGCTTTTCTTGTGAGTAAAATGAAACAGTTCGATGAATGGTTTTTCGGGTGTTCGAAACGAGCGCCATTTGCAGTCGGTTATCAATTTGATTGTTTATGAACGGCAGTTTTGTTGTATTTGAATAATGTGGTCCAAAATATCGATCGCCAAACACAGGTAATGACCTTTACTAATGTGAGAAAAGTAGCCTAGTACGAAATAAAGAATACAGATGGCCCAAATGTGTCAGTTTTAAGATAACAATTTGAATAATTTTATGGAAATTTGGCGGTACGAAAATTTATGCAAATTTTTACCATTTTGGCGCCAAAAGTCGTTGAATACAATGTCGCTTCTATCCGCTCATTACTTGGACTGTGCTCCTTCAAAGATGGTGATTATTTATCAGAGTTTGCCAGAGCAGAACAGAAAAAATGAGAATAGAAAAATCAACTGACAAATCTTTTACTTTCTCTTTTCATTTTGAATTCAATGTCACCCTCTCTCTGAAGGATACAGTGTGCCTTGCATAGTTGTGTAAAGTGGTTTTCCGCTTTTAACCAGCTCCAAAGTTGAGTGGCTGTTACCCGCTCATTACTTGGACTGTGCTCCTTCAAAGATGGTGATTTTTTTATGAGAATTTGTTAAAGCAACACAGAAAAATTCAGAATAGAAAGGTTAACTGACACATCTTTTACTTTCACTTTTAAATTTTGAATTCAATGTCACCCTCTCGTTGAAGGACACAGTGTGCCTTGTGTAGTTGTGTGAAGTGGTTTTCCGCTTTTAACTAGCTCCAATGTTGAGTGGCTTCTGTCCGCTCATTCAGGGATCATGCTACTCCTTGAAGTCCTTGAAAAGTCCTGGAATTTAATTTTAGATTTCAAGGGCGCTTGAAAAGTGCAGATTATATAAACATTGAGCGCAGATTTTAAAATCGGAGACAGAATTTTTGAAAATATGCGTCTCAGCCTGTGCTGTTACATGCTGGCTGGAATTGTATGTTGTGCGCATTGCATTCTGGGATCAGTTTCTTGACTATGTGATCGGGTGAAAGCCATCTTGTACGTCTTGTATGCGTAGTCAGGGTGAGTGGACGAAAACTCATCTAAACATGAATCGAAATGCCTGGCAGAGGTGAACGTGTTTTCAATTCTGATTTAGCTTGTAGACGTTGTGTAGTAAGACACCAAACATGCGTTATGGATTCTGCAAAACCAGTTCCTATTGCAGACAATTTTCATGATCCGAGACACTAAAATCATGTTTTACTGCCATTCTGTGTGTTCAGGAGTTTTAAAGATTTCGGGCCAGAATTATAACAATTTTATCCTTTCCAAAAGCCTGTTGTACCTCAGTGTTGTTGTCAGTAGGTGTCTACCATCAACTTTCAGTCAAAAACACAAACATTGCTTTCAGACTATATTGTTAGTAAGATTATTGTTGAGATTATTGTTTGGTATAGTGTTGCTTTATTGGATTATGTGTTTGGTTTTCTTCACCACATGCAAGCCTTTTGGCCCCGTAAGAACTATGAACTTGTTATGCATCCCTGTTTATGAATTACTACAGAAATGATATTGATGTTGCATTTGTGGTCATTTTCCTTAAAATGCAATTTATTTCCTGGGGGGGAGGGCTTTTTTAAAGTTGCTATTGACCAATGAAAACATTTCAAAAGATAATGCAAGACGAAGTAAACTTGCCATGAACACTCTTTGAAAACTCAGTTTTTGGTGCTTGAATACTCCTTGAATTTTATTTCCACAAACCAGCACGAACTCTGCTCATTACTTGGACTGTGCTCCTTCAAAGATGATGATTATTTATCAGAATTTGTCAGAGTGGAACAAAAATAATGAGAATAGAAAAATCAATTCAAATATTTTACTTTCTCTTTTCATTTTGAATTTAATGTCACTCTCTGAAGGACATAGTGTGCCTTGCACAGTTGTATAAAGTGGTTTTCCACTTTTAACTAACTCCAATGTTGAGTGACTACTACCCATTCATTACTTGGACTGTGCTTCTTCAAAGATAGTGATTATTTATCAGAATTTGCCAAAACAGGACAGACAAAATTAACTCACAAATCTTGCAAGGAGGGAAAAGACAGTACAATAGCATTGCCATTTTTTTCTATCAAAGTAGCAGAGGGTGAGATTGTACTGTAGTAGAGTCCTGGCCCTCATTTTCTACATGTACAGTTGTAAACAGGAACAGACTGAGTGATCCAACTTACTGAATAATATACACAAATGACCAAACACATCTAACAAAGCATTGGTCTTTTGTTTCATGAAGCAAAGGATTTAATTGGTTTCTTTTGTTTAGGATTTTAACAAAAGAAAACAGAAGATGGGGCCTCATTTTTGGCCTTTCCTGGAAAACTAAGTGTAAACCGGCAGGAAAAAAAACAGGGCTTGTTCTCTGAATACATTGAAGCCCACAGGCAAAACTTCAGGCACTTTCAAGCTAAAAAAAGTGACCAAAAAAATCTCTTAGGGGACTTTCCACTAGCCTCTTCAAATGTTGTTTACCTGTAGAGTGGTCCAAAACTGACTGAGTGATACACACAACTGACCAGCATACCACTCAATAAGCCATGTTGTCACTCACTGAATTGAATACACGTTTCACTCAGCTGTTTATACCAACTGGTCAATTGTATAGACTGCTCGGTCGGTTTTGTGTACCCCTGTGCCAGTTGTGTTTTTCACTACAGCTGTTAAGTCAGTTACAGTATATCACTAGGCGAGTTGTGTGGAGTTATCCACACATGTCACTGAGTTGTTCCACAGCTGAAGGAGCATTACTCACAACTGACAACTGACCTGAATGATACAACTGACCCAGTGGTGTACACAACTGACTGAGTGGTAGCCGCAACTGATCAAGTAACTGGGTGGTACTCACAAGTTAGCAAGTGGTGCACACAACTCACAGAGTGATAAATGACTGAGTGAAATACAGTTGTAAAAGTTATGTGTTCTTAGTGGTGCACATAACTGACTTAGTAGACAAGACAGGTACATGTATTCACAACTGATTGAGTGTCAAACTGGTGGTCCACCCTGCTCTTCCAAGTGGTATAAAGACTGTATGTAATATTACTCAACTTACTGAGTGATCCACATAACTGATCTAGTGGTATAAACAACTGAGTGAACTGATTGAGTGGTTTGCTCAATTGACTGAGTGGTATACAATACTGACCAAGTATTAAACACTTAACAGACTGAGCAATACAGTACATGTATGTACAACTGTCTGACAGAGTATTCCATCTAACTGAACAATAAGTGTTACTAGGGCTGTTTTCTTTTAGAGCTGTAGTGGTATTTTTTAAATTTTGTATATAGCTGACCAAAATAAGTTTGTTTCCAGATCTTGGTGCAAAAACAAATAAACTTGAATAAGTGATATTCAGTATTGCCTAATCATGGTGCGTACAAGTGGGTAATTAATATAGCATTACTAATTTTTATCTTTTTTTGTTTCAGTGGATTGCTGAATCAGATGGAGGTGGTTTCTGAACTGGGTGTGGTTTATCATCAAAATCACTCACTCAATCTGCATTTATTGACTTCATTCTTCTATAACAACTAGAAAAGTACTTTAAATCAAAATGCCTTTTGAAAGGCCTTTTATTTTTGTATGGGTTTGGTTTTCATTACTTTGGCACATCAACTTAGGTGTTAACAAAAATGAAGCATACAGAATTTAATGCACTGTTTGGACTGGAATCTTTGTAGCTTTCTTATTTTTTATAACTACTGTATCTTACTCAGTGTCCTACTTTATTGAATTCTAAGGCATTAGAGTAGCATCTTTGTAATTTATAGTGAGTTTCCGCGGTTGCACTGAAAGGTTTATTTTTCTACATGTAGACTTATTGTTTTTGGCAAAAAATCGTATTTTTGGACGCATTTTGTTTTAAGGTATGGTATACCAAATAAATATTCACTGTGAAATAAATTTGGAAACAAGTGATGTCCGTCTCCTTCAGCAGCAATGATTACAATGTTTAAGTAGCCCACATGCATCTTTTATTTTAGTGTTGAAGTACACTAGAACAGTGTTAACATAACACGTGGAGGGTGTTATTCAACAAAGTTGGAAGTGTTATTTTACACAATTTTAGTGTAAAATTATCTCTGGTGTAAATTAACCTTGTTTCGGTGTCCACACAGCTGCAAGTTGTTTTACACCATTTGGGTGTCACAAGTAGACAATTTTAGTGTAAAATTATCTCTGGTGTAAATTAACCTTGTTTTGGTGTGCACACAGCTGCAAGTTGTTTTACACCATTTGGGTGTCACAAGTACACTTTTTTGGTGTAAACTTACCCGAATTCCGCGTCTACATAACACTGTGTTGGTGTTTTTTTACCCAATCCAAATCAGAATTGTTAGTGGTTCACACTATTGTGGTGTAAATGTACACCATGTTGGCGTTACTTTTACACTTAATTGGTGTTCACACAGCTGCAAAAATTTACACTTTTTCGGTGTTACCATAACACTCGCACTTTTTCTGTGTCTAATATCTATAAATGGGAAGAAAAAGCTCAAAAGAATACTCAATTGCATGTGTTTTTGGTGGAAGGCAAAAAGTCCAAGTTAAGAAATTTGCCTATATATATTATTTTTATCTGTGCACTCTGCATTATTAGCGTAGTGATCGACGTGTAAGGTAGCGAGATTGGAGTAAACTTCTGGCCGTCACTCGAGTCAACGCTTGATTGATTGCTTTCATCATTTTGGTTTTTAACATTCCATGGGTCAAGGCAAACAAAGTGCAAAGTGTCAACTAATTCTTAATAAAGAAATGGGAGAACTGTGAAAAACCAATGTCCTACGCCCTGCGGTTTCAGAATCTAGAAGAAAATTTATATTAAATCAAAATACCTAGAATCGCTTTTCATGTCAAATTTTGCTCATTTCAGGCTGAATTGGGGCAATTAGTCAGATTTTCATGCAAAGAAAGCAAGTTTTCAAATAAATTGTCCCTTTCTTTAATAAACTTATTATATCAAAATGACCACCTGTGTTGGGTGATCATTATTGAGAGATCAATAACACCATGAACTACCATGCTGAAGTTTACAGTTGTATAACATTTCATACAGTTACAGTTATATATTAAATGTTATTTTTTATTTAGTTCTTATTAACCGAGCGGGAGGTCTGTATGGGAGAATCTTGACCTGGGTCGCCAGTACAGACCAAACGCAGTGAGGTCTGTATACCAGCGACCGAGGTCAAGATTCTCCCATACAGACCGACCTAGCTCGGTTAATAAGATGTTTATCATATGGCCGAACAAGAAATCAAAAGGACAAAAAAAAATATTTCTCTCCCTGCTCGGGCTCAAGCATTTAGCGGGCTTACATCTGTCACTAGTCTCCAATCCAAACGGGGCAAAAGTCCGGCTTTGTACAAACTTCGTCAATGAATGAAGACAAAATAACCGTTCTTTTTCATACGGGCTCAGTGAAAAAGCTTGTGGTTAAACAACAATTTATGAAAGTGACCAAAAGTGCAACGAATTTTAAATGCCTGTTTGCCCAGCGATCAGTTCTCATTCAGCCTTGCGATCTTCGACTGATCCGCACCACAATAGACGTAGATGTTGAATGTGCAACCTTCCAACTTGTCAATATGCGTTCCGGCAAAAACTGCCTGAGGCTGGATATGTTGGACTGTGAAGATATTTTGCTGTGTTGTAGTGGAAGCACTGACTTGGTTTTCTTCGGACTGAGTGGATCTACCTGGCCCACGATTCAAGACAGCAGACATTTTTCGCTGTTGCTTCAGAGATGCTGAATGTAGCTGTCGAGGCTTTTCAAATTTTTATGACCGCTTCTGTGCAACGAAGCTTGGCTGAACGTCTACTTTGAGGAGTCGTCCAACACTAGTCTTCCTAACGGATTGATTAGAAACCTTCTTGTTTGTGTAATCGAGTTTGGCTTAATGTATACACGGTTCGTACTCGGTGCCATCATGTTTTTGCGAACGGAGATGAGAAATTTGGACAAAAGAAGGTCGTGCTCTTTGGCAGGTATGTTTACAATTGATCTAGACTCTTTCAGTGACTCACAAAATTTCTTCCTTGCTTTTAGGTCGCTCTTAGTCTTGTATTGAGTGTTTCTGGATTTCTGTGCTTGCAAAAACTTCTCAACTTCGACTTCATCTTTGCTCGTAGCTTCCTCGGCTGGACTCAAATTTGCCAACGTTTGCTCACTCTCTTAATTTACTTGCTTCCTCGTTATCTACTGATTCGTCCATTTAGCATTATTGACAGGAACAAGCCAATTTGTTCGGATTTTTTGTTTGTAACTTTTTGAGGGCAAATGTTAGAACAAGATCGGTCTAGATGCCGGTCTACATTGGAAAATCTACACCGCGGTCAATATCGATTTTAGCCAATCAAATTCTTGTATTTGGTTGCTTCCAGTCCTTTTGAGACACGGCTATATAATAATTGTTGCTTTTGACCAACCATCTATTTAGAATGTTTTACAAAAGATAAATTGCAAATAATGTTTAAGCTTACTTTTTTCAATATTTGTAATGACTTTCAGCCAAATGTGTCAATATGTAGACAGGGATAATTTTTTTAATCCTTACAAAAGTTGGTTATTGTTCATTGCAATATTTAATAAAAGTGCATCAATAAAGCATACTACATTTGCCTCACGATGTAGTCACTTCAGACATTACTTACTTTTTCTTCATTGGACGATGAGATTGACTGAACTCATGTCACCTCATTTCACGGGATGGTTGATATGGATTGGTGGATGTTGATCCGAGAAGAATGTTGAAGGTCTTGGTGGAGGGGGGGTGGGTGAAGTGCATATCTCGCCTTCTGTCAGAATCTCTCTCTTATTTCTATCGAGGAAGGGTTTTTTTGACTTTACATTAAATACCTTGCCTCTTACCTTGAAGGTTAACTCTTCTTCTGCAATAATTTTTTTCTTCAGTTTCAGTTTTCTTGCAGTTTCAGTTTCCGGCATTTTGACTTTCATAAATTTTTTTTGTTCCACCCCCATTACTTTTCTAATGGTCCGTCCCTTATCGTATCAAATTGGGCACATAGATCTTTAATTTTTTTAACTGTTTCAGTATGTGTTTAGCTAGACCACCTTTTTTGTCTATGTTAAGATCAAAAACCAAGTTAAAATCTCCTCCAGTGATTACCTCATCGCATTGAAAATCTTGTAGATGGTCAAATAAACTTAAAAAGAAGCTCACGTCAGCGTTGTTAGGCTCGTAGAGCTTGGCCGGGGACACGCATTTTTCTACTTTGAATATGTATCGCAAATTATTTCCCTGCTAGTAGAGGTCTCTCACGGCGAGAGAGACCTCTGCTAGAAGGGAAGCAAATTATGAACCTGCCTTTTGGATCCGAGTACATCCGTTGGAATTGGAAAGAGAAGTAAGGTACGAATTAAATGGCGACACCAGGTGGAGCAGCTAACAATAGTTTAAATTATATCCCCATTCACTAAACCATATAAGGATTGTGTTTTCCGAGCAGCGCTCTTCCAGTTACAGCATGTAAAGGGCGCATTTTTTTCTCAGCCAGTCAGACATTTCTTGTCTTGTAAACCGAGTCCTCTCACATTTATAAAAAGCGAACGTATTTTTAAATTCATATACACCTAATTGCAATTTCGTTGACAAATAATCAGACTGAGGCTGTGAGCCAACTCGCGAATGAAAGAGTGGGAAATTTAAGGCACCAATTTTGTTGACAATGCCCTACACATCATTTTCAAGAACTTGTGCAGTTCAACACTTTCGAGATTATCAACGTCCTCTTTTCCGGCATTAGAGTATTCTTTCCCGTTTCTCTAACAGGTTATAATTGTAATAGACCACAATACTTTGCCTTTGATAGCGGATGTTTGTACGCAATGCTCCGAAAATAGCTTTGCTTGTGACCCCTAAGGGGGCGTTCGACTCTTATATTACGCCTTTGGGTCACGACATTTCGAAGCCATTTGGCGTCATTTTTCGGTTTACTCCTTTTTCCAATGAAGTACTCGGAGTCAATAATCGGATGTAATTTTCTTGTTTTGTTAATATTTGTTTTTAGTCTTCGTAATTATCTTCTAATGCTTTTTCTAGTTTTTGGCCACAATAATTAGGCAGAAGAAAATACAGTTTTTCAAACGTTAGATTTTTGACGTTTCTCTTTTAGCAATTGCCTGTATAGCTCAATCGACTAAGCGCTGAACTTCTGATCCGGAGGTTTTAGAACTGGTACGGGTTGTGACACCCCCAATCTTCCTTTAAAGCAAGCGGCCCAGCTCGAAAACAAGAAATTAAATTAATAAGATATAAAATTAATCAGATATAACCAATTCGCTTAAATTCTGATTAAATTAATATAAAGTTTACAGAACATCAACTGCCATCCACCGCACCATCCAACCCGTAGATGGAAAATGGTTGTTACCGGTTGGAAAACAACGCAAAAAAGATGAACATAATTATCATAATTATTACAAGAAACAAGCGTATAATTTGTGACTTTAAAATTTTAAAGAGTGGTAAGTAAAAAACAATAATTGTTGACTTCAGGCCAGCAATTAGTTGATTGTTAACAAACTGAAACAACAATGGAACACTAACACTCATAAGATTACCTACCTACCTTGAGAAAGAGGAACAATCACGTAATCAAGCTCGCCAAAATGGCCATCAATGACAATCTTAAAATATGTTTTGTCAAACGTGTAATAACGTCTGTTGCATTGTTCAGTTGGGTGAGCAAAAAGGGCTTTTACAATCTTTAATAAGCGGAGATTAAGTGTCTACGTTGCTACAGATGCTGCTGATTAGTGACTCCTTTTTTTCTTCTTCCGGTTCTTATCATGCCCTTGTTACTTCCTCAAGAGGTAGTGAGTTTACAGAAACATGTCTTCACTCGACGATAGCACGGCCCCGAGTCTTCCCTTTTGAATTATGTAAAAGAGATTACGAATGTACACAAAATTGAACGAAAACCCTACTGTTTGTTTGAAGTCCACCATGTGAAATACTGCTGGGGCGCGCTTGTTAGACTACAAACAGTTTCTCTTCCCGCTCAGGGACAGTCTACCAAAAAGAACGTGGAAATTAATGCGATACACTTTATTATTGTACGAGTTACGCGCAACGAGCAAAGAAAATGCGAAAAAAAAAAAACAGTCAAACCGGGATTGTACAGTGTAATACGCTGGCATACTTTGCGCGTTCCGTTGTCCTTATAGGGTAAAATGACGCAACAGCGGAATAATAAGATGTGTTATACTACACTAGTAGCATTACTTGAGTTACATTTCTAGTTGGCACGCGATTATCGGCCTCACTGGTGAGTTCTTTTCGCTCGGCTGTCCTTGAGCGAAAGGGGAGACCGCTCTTGGTCAAAAGGAATGGCGGGATTTTTGTGTTCTGTTCTGTGGTTAATATTCGTTGGTGGAACTGAAATTTTTGCCGAGGATGTTTATACCGACAGTTGGGCTGTGAAGGTTCTTGGTAGTCTACAGGAAGCAAAACAGTTAGCCCTCAAACATGGTTTCACTTATGACAAACATGTAAGTTAGTAAGTTAGCTATTTTCTCGTTGGAACTTGCCTATTTCACGTTCAGCACTACACGCCCGTTTTGGCAGCCAAGCTCTGCTTATAACACCATCATACACTTATTTCAATGGTTTTCATGTCGTATAAATAATATGCAAACCACAATACGTGATTCGTCGATTTTTTTTTATGTATGAATAGTATCGTTTCTTTAACATTTTGGCGATCCAAATTGCAGCCTATTGAAACTGATCATTAATTAAGTTATGGTAAAAACACTGCAGAATGTAAAATCCTCAAATCCAATATCGCTGCCTTTGGCCTATTTAGGACTAATGTCATAATGTAGCAAACAAAATCGGTGACCCGGAGGAAATCGTGACGAATCAACAGCGAGACTCAGCTGAAGTATGAGCCAGTTTAACTGCCCTCAGTAAATGCAAATTAAAGTGAATTAATGTGATTTGTACCTATACTTGCTTCAACTTAAATTGTCATTGACTTTATAAACAGCTCTGATTAAAGCTATATTTGGGACGAAAATGTGCTTGTACCTCACAATTTTTCTTATCTCCACGTCGATCCACGAGCGCAGCTTCGCATCGAAAACTTCCTATGGCCTATGTCTCGGAACAGACAATCGCTCCCCCCCCCCCCCCCCCGCGAACTACACAACGACAACACAAAACGACAGAAATAGCGTACGTGCGTGCTACAGGAACACGTAAATAAAACTGAAGCCTGATAACCTGGTAACATTTGACCAGGGGTGTGCCCTGTGGCTGCTGGCAATAATTCCTTTGCGCATGAGTGCCCAAAGAGGGGCAATCAAGGACGAATGTGACAACTATTTATAAAAAGGCTGTTGAGACTGTTTATAATACTATCATTCAAATATTTTAGGTGAACACTTATAGTATAATTGACTCCTCCTTACTTTCACAAAAGTATTTACTACAGAATATTTTGAGTTTCTAGCGTTTCTAGCTCTGTTTTAGTGACCATATTTAATGCATGACTTCAGTAGATCTAACAAGCCGCGCATTGCCGCATAGATCTAGATGTCAACATCTCGCCAGTTTATAGACTTAATGGGTTTGCTGTACGCGTGAAACAAAATTCCGCAATCGGAAACCTTTTTTATTTGAAAAAAAAAGTTTTCTTGAAGATTTGTCGGCTAAATTTCCTTCTTCAAAACAGTGTCGTGTTGGTTCTGATCCGGAAAATAAGATCGAATAACGATGTAACGACTGTTCAGTAATTTGAAGTTCCGGTATTTTTGCATAGTTACGATAATTTATCGATCAATCTCCTATTTACAAAAAAATACAACTGGAGTAAATACTTGAAACCTTGTTTCACCACCTTTTCTTTTATCGTAGTTATCGGTGCAAATTTGCAGACCGACAGAAGCTGAGAAGGGTCTGAGACTTATTTTTGCAAGTTCACAATTTGAAAGGACAATTAACAATTTATGCAATTATGAAGTTCGTAGATTCAATTTTTGGGCACTCTTAACAAAGTAAACTGATATTTGTATGAGTACAAATTATTTAAGGTATTCCGCTTTTTATACTTAGACTACATTTAAAACATCTATCTTGCAGTTCGTACACCGTGTTTTATACCAGGTTCGTAGTCCACCGTCCGTGTTTCATACCAACTTTATATTTTCAACTGACGTCCGAGAACACAAGTTTTGAAAACGTGGGGTATCGCCGGCTTGGGAATGCCATATTTGGATACACAGTCCCTTTTTTAGATTGGGCGTATTGCATTACGTGACACATTTTGACCATGCAATCACACACGAGAGAAAATATTTGTATCAGTAGATTACTATCGATGGTATTTGACAACTGCGCCACCAGTGTCCACGAGCATATAATTTATGTTGAGTCTTGGTAAATTCGATGGTTAATGTGGCTGAATGTGAACTTCTCGCTCTGTCATTTTTCATTTAATTTTTTTTTCAGTTTCCTCTTTTCTAGCTCTTCAGGTGTATTCCTTCATTTTATCCCTGAAGCAATGCCATCTTTGCTTCCCTGGGTTGCACGTGGTAAATCTTTTCATGGTATTCCTTTTATTGTTTAACTCACGACATGAAACCTTTTTCTTGGTGTGCTTTTTAAATAAGCCACTCTTTTCCGTATTTATAATAAGTAATAAATAGGTTATATTAATAAAGAGACTTCTGAGTCCTGTGATGGACCTATAGCTACGGAGAGTCCAGAGGGTCGAAAATATGGGCTATCGTTCAACCTGGGCAATCGTTCAGTGCCAAAATTATACAGTCAAGTTGCCACTGGACATCCGATCCAAAATTCCTGGATTCATCCGGTGAGTAGCCTCCAACAGACGTTCTTAACTATATAGGGCTTGTCAGTTGTCACGCAATTCGTTAATCTGCCCCAGCTGTACGTTCACCAATCACAAGCCGTTTACAGGTTTTTGTAAAACGAGATTGTCAACAAAGTTGAATTCTAGTTTGTCGCTTCACTCAATTGTTTACCCGTGCAGTTTGTATCTGTCTCCAAAGTTTATTGAGTTAACCGAGGAAATAACTCAGTAAAGTATGAGCTTTTCAACGAACCGTTTAGCTTTGAAAAGACTTCATGACACTTCATGCGAAGTCGAGAAGATATTTTTCAACAGAATGTTGTTTCAATAGTGCTTATGCGTGTTTATGTCAGACTAGATAATTTCACCACCAAGCCGCGCTTTTAGAGTAGAAACTTGTGTATTTTACCACGAACAAAATCCCAAAGCAGCACAAATGAAAAGAGAATATCCACGTGCAACGTTCCAGAGGATGAGACTAATTTAGTGCATACGAGGCTTGGTGGTGAGTTTTGGGCAAGTGACGTAATCATGCATAACGCCCATTCAAAACTTATATTTGCATGACCTTAGCTTATGGCGGGAGTTAGTTAAAATTGGAAGCTAAGACAGCGATG
Organism: Siderastrea siderea; assembly: GCA_964030785.1. Taxonomy (NCBI): domain Eukaryota; kingdom Metazoa; phylum Cnidaria; class Anthozoa; order Scleractinia; family Rhizangiidae; genus Siderastrea; species Siderastrea siderea. Next base: position 43,578,253 of record OZ034972.1, read on the forward strand.
ATTGGTCTTTTGGGTTAACCTCACAGCAAGCCAGAATGCATCTAGTGGCTCTGTTCACCCTTTCACTCCCAAGAGTGCCTAAATCAAAATTCAAGACAAATCTCAAATTTAATTTTGAATAAAACTTAATATAAGCCGTACCATGTGAAAGTACTGCTGATGAGGTTTCATTGGAATGGTCATACCATAGGATTTCGTCCACAGACTCAAAAGTTAGAATCATCTTAAGCTCTCCATAACTGACTCTGGGAGTGAAAGGGTTGAGCAGACTTTCGTAGGTAAGAAGCGCGTGACGAACCCAAAGATTGTCAGTGTTGGAGGCTTAATCCCAGGAGTGAATGTAGTCAATAATAAACAGATTGATTTTTCCTCAGCTTTTGGAGGACTACCACATCTTCAAAAAGCCAGGATTACAGCAGAAGTCACGAAAGAGTCCAGAGTCATCTGAAACTGATAGAAAGCTGGGTTTGGAGCCCGCGGTAAGAATTACATGTCAATCTGTTATTTTTCCTAATTTTCTAGGCTGTTGATGATCAAATACCTAAGCAGAGGTCATGTAAAGTAGTTATTATATTGTGGGTATTTTGTAAGAAAACTGAATTGGGACATGTCTGCATATATATTTTATCAGCAACAAGCTATGATAGACCTTGCTTGAAGCTTGCTAATTTTGGTCTTAATTTGTGTGTTCCTTGAGGCAATTATTATAAACCAGTAACACATAGAAATCGGTTGTAATGTTACTCATGAACACATACTATGATGGCCAGTTAGACAATGCAATCGTGATGTTTATTAAAATAGAAATCTGCTTTGAATGAATTTGAAAAGACGGACATCGGATGCCTTGTCACAACAGCCTTCATTACGTACCTTATTTCTCGGTGTATTAAGCGATCCTTTAAGCTCTGAAAAATTGGACTTAAAATCCACCTTGACTTATACACTGGCCAAGACTTGATCAATTGTGTGAAGGAAAAATCTGTCACACTTTTTCCAGAGCATAATCCCATGTAAGCTTATATCTACAGTATTAACAAACCTTGATATTTTATTGCAGTAACTTCTGCTTGTTTATAATCACAATGTACTTTTCAATAAAGTTGTCTCTGTGAATCGATGAGCACTGCTTTGTGAAATCTCACATTAACCGCACTTGAAGAATCATCTTGTATAAAACGTACAACTCGTTTGGACCAAACGAACGAACGAAGCTTAATTACCTTAGTAACCGCACACATCTAGTGACCAATCCTCTCGTGTTTTCATGCCGTGGCTACAAAGGTCAACCAATATGCCGGCTTGTTTATACACCAACCAAAGTGAAATCCTCCCTCCTCCAGACAGACAGCCCCGGTTTACGTACGTGGGGCTTTGGTGGGGAGTTGTTCCCTTATCTGTTTCGGGTCCCAAGTACGTAGGCGATTCGCGCGTTTTGTCATTCCTGTCTGTAAGAATATAGTTTATTGGTAGGTGATTCTTGTGAATCGCATACCTGTAAATCCAAGATGGGGACCATTGTTCTTGCAAAGGAACAATGGCCGCCATCAGCTTTTTTAATCTCGCCCAAAATCTAGACCTATAATCTGTTCAAGTACTTTGAGATTCATTTATTAAACATTTTGACAAGAAACCTGCTGATTGCCCTGATTGGTGTTTTTTAGCAATCATACGTAATTTTATTTAGTTTTAGTTTAAATTAAATATCACTTTGTTTCTTTTCTTTTCAGGTTGAGTGGTTTATGCAACAGAAAGAAAAACAGCGCCAACTTCTGTCAACAAGCGTTGTTTTTAATGACCCCTTGTTTCGCGAACAATGGTACATTGTAAGTCATCCATTCAACCCTTTCTTTCATTACTGTAGTTAATGACAGTACCATTTGGTAATTGAAAAGGTTTCCTTTTGCCTCGCAGTTAACATCAAACAAGTTCGCTCGATTAAAAGTTAAATTTCAATGACTAAGGATTAGGTCTTTATTGAGTATTTCCATAATTGCTGTAGTTCTGTCACTGAAATTTGAAGAATCAGCAAAGCCCAACAGTTTGGCAAAATTGATCCTCGGGCCAAGCCAGGCTTGCGTGACTTCTTACCTCATTTTTATTGCTTTATACTCTTATCGCCAATAACCAAGAACCAATTAGCGCGCAAAAATTCACTCAGTGATTGGAAAAAAACCCAAAATCATCCGCGTTGCTGCAATAATTTTCCAACTCATATTTATGCCTCAGTCAATTCCAAGCGTGACCATCTCCCCAGGTATTGTAGGACATTTGTCATTTTCTCTTCGGACAATCGCCAATGCTCACCTCCTCTGTGGAGCTCAGAATAGTGTGAAAATGGCCCACCTATGGGACGAAAACAAAATTGAAATTTAATTTTCTCACAAACAAGCTAAAACCCCCCGTTCCAGCTGGGAAAGTAAATGATAAACGGGCCATCACGTGTCCATTCGACACGTGTGGCTTCGAGCGAAGACCAAGGTGCAGCAGGTACTCATACGCGAGTTGCTATTCGCTGACGACGCAACGCTGCCTGTGCATTCCGACGAGGCTCTACAGCGACTCATGCTCTCTCATACAAAGAGCTTGGCTTGTTCATCAGCTTCAAGAAGACCAACATACTGGGTCAAGATGTCAGCAGCATCCATCCCAAACATCTCTATTAGCGACTTCACCTTGAGGTGGTAGAAGACTCCATCTACCTTGGCTCTACCATCTCCAGCAACCTCTCCCTGGATGCCGAGCTGAACAAGCGCATCGGCAAAGCTGCAACAGCAATGGCTTACCTGGCAGATAGGGTGTGGGATAACTCCATACTGATCACTAACACCAAGATGCAGGTGTATAAAGCCCGTGTTCCCAGCCAACTGCTGTACGGCAACGAGGCATGGACCCTCTACTCCCCCCCCCCCCCCCCCCAAGAGCGCAGGCTGAACACCTTTCACCTGCGTTACCTCAGAAGATTTTTGAGCATCACATGGTAAGACCACGTTTCAAACAAGAGTGTCCTTGACCAGGTGGGCATTCTAAGGGCCCTTGCGCTGGCTCGGCCATGTCAGACGAATGCAGGAAGGCCGAATCCCCAAGGATATGCTGTATGGCGTGCTAGCCACCGGCTCCGTACCTGCTGGGAGACCTGTCCTACGCTACAAAGATGTCTGCAAGCAAGACATCAGGGTAAGTGACATCAACCCAGCAGGCTAGGAGGCTGAAGCTGCTGACCGCAGAAGCTGGAGAATGATTGTGAAGGCGGGTGCCCAGAGGAGTGAGGAAAAGAGAGAGGACCAGTGGAAAGAGAGGAGAGAGCGGAGACGGCAGAGGGCAGCACCAGCACCAGCACCAGCAGGGCCATGCGCGGAATTCACCTGCAGCAATTATGACAGAGCCTGTCGATCCAGAATCGGACTGTTTAGTCACAGCAGGCGCTGTAAGTCAACAAGAGACTGAGCCACGGCGCAGTCTTCCATTGTCCCTCGAGACAGACGGACGCCAACAACAACAACTCCTTTCTTCAATGACGAAACTCTTCCAGGTTTTTTCTTGTCCGTAAAGAAGGCTGTGTTGCCGAAATGTTAGTGTATCTACGTCCTTGTGTTCCTCTTTAAAAAAAACGTGCCACTCTAATCTACTAAGAATGCAAGGCAGGACATATAATTTTTTGCGGCTCACCTTACAGCTCACTGTTGTAAATACCCAAAACAGACTGAAGCCATTTCTGAAGATGACATATATTTAATACATAAATAGAACCTCTTGAAGTAGAAAATTTTTAACTTTCAAAATTTTCCTCATGCCTTTGGTGACAGACTTTCATAGAATTTTGTTTTGTTTTTGCACTATGCCGACACTAATTTAAAGTTTTCAGTGATCATCAAATAAATAAATAAAATCGACTTTGGTTAACGAGGGTAACGCTAAACAGTGTTTCAATTGACAATTCCTTGGCCCTCGGATTCCAGATCGAATTGGAATTTGGAAATTGTACCTAGATATTCGTACTTTTGCGTTTTCAAGAAGACAACACGAAAAAAGAGCAATAAATTTCGCGAAAATGTGTCAACAACAACAACAACAACAACAACAAACTTCAAAGGTAATGAATTATCGACATATAGCGCCTCTTGCATGTGTACGATCCGCTGGATTGAACCGCTGGATTAAAATTGCAAGAGAGTATACGAACACCGCAAAAGATTTCTATGTGTGTGGTGTCTATATCCCACCACACAACTCAAATTATTTTTGTTCTGATATGTTCGATGAGTTTGAAAATGATATTGAAAAATTCTCCTCTCTTGGATCAGTATTAATTTTAGGAGATTTCAATTCTAGAACTGGCAAATATTCTGACATTGTGTGTCAGGAGGGAAACACGATAATAACAAATGATCAATCTAACTCCTCGTTATGTGCCCCTCAACGGAACAGTTTCGACAACGAATTAAATAACCATGGCAAACGACTTTTAGAAATATGTAGGAGTGCAGATTTACGAATCTTGAATGGAAGAATTAGTGGCGATTCACTGGGAAGACCCACATTTCACGGCAACTCAGGAATAAGTGTTATTGATTACGCTATATGTGATCAGGATTTGTATCAACATATATCAAATTTCATTGTTAAAGAACCGTCCAGTTTATCAGATCGCAGTCCAATTATGACATGGCTTAATATCAATACGGTTAATACTCACTCAGCTGCAACAAATATAAACGATACGTTAACACGTTTGCCGAAACAATTTATTTGGGAAAACGACTCATCGCAAAAATTTCGAGCAGCGCTACAGTCAAATGACCTACAAAAACTAATACACGATTTCCTTATCGATGAAAGGCCAGACAAGGATATTAACACCACACTAGATGAAATAGAAAACATCCTTACTACCGCCGCTAAACGTTGTTTAAAAATTAAGATAATCAGAAAACGACACATCAAAATATCTAACAAAAAATGGTTTGATAAAGAATGTCGTCTTAAAAGACATGAATTAAGGAAAATTGCGAATCTTAAACATAGAGATCCTCTTAATACTACGCTCAGGGAGGAATATCATTTCGTTTTAAAACAGTACAAAAGCCTTTTGACATAGAAGAAAAATCAATACTATCATACTCAGCTCACAAAACTTGAAACTGCCGTCGATGATCCGAACAGTCGCAACTTTTGGAACTGTTTAAAGTCAATGGATGATTCTGTCAAGGAAAATATCCTCCCACCAGTTTCCGAAGAAAACTGGATGTCTCATTTCCAAACGCTGCACTCTAATGAACCCTTGAATTCACATCAGGAAGCGATCATTTCTGAGTTGCGAACTCTAGAAAATGCGCCAGCTCAATCGAATTCTTTGAACGGCCTGATAACTGAGCTAGAAATATACACAGCGGCTAAAAAACTTAAAAATAACAAATCTCCTTTCTCAGACAAACTCAAAAATGAAATGATCAGATCCAGCTTAAACCAGTTAATGCCTGTTTATCTGAAATTATTTAATACGGTTCTAAGATCGGGTACTATGCCTAAAACATGGTGTAATGGCCTTATCACACCAATTTTTAAAAGTGGGACTAAAAGTGATCCCTCAAACTATATTGGAATCTGTGTTTCTAGCTGTCTCGGAAAATTATTTTGCTCAATTCTCAACCAAAGACTTCTTGAACACGTCCAGTCCCTTGAAATACTTCATAAATCTCAAATTGGGTTTTTAGCAAATAACCGAACAGCGGATCACGTTTTTACACTAAGAACAATAATAGATAAGTATGTCAATTGTCATCAAACGAAAGTATATGCATGTTTTGTCGACTTTAGAAAAGCATTTGATTCGGTATGGCACGATGGACTTTTATACAAACTGTTACAAATAAATGTCCGAGGAAATTTCTATAATTTAATTAAAAGTTTATACTCGAACTCTACCTCCTCTATAAAAATTGGAAATACCAGAACGCGTCCTTTTCGGTATGCAAGAGGTGTACGCCAAGGCTGTATTTTAAGTCCTTTGCTCTTTAACCTATACGTTAACGATTTAGCTTTTTCTTTTAACAATGTTCTATCTGATCCGTTTGTACTGCCAAATGGCACCAAACTCAACTCCCTTTTTTATGCAGACGACTTAATTATTTTATCACGATCAAAACTAGGATTGCAAAATTGTCTTAACAAGTTATCTTCATATTGCAACTCCTGGATGCTAAGCATAAACCCTAAGAAAACAAAAATAATGATTTTTCAACGACGTGGAAAACGATCTGATTATGCTTTTCATGTGGGCAGTGAAAAAATAGACATTGTTCAAGACTATACCTATTTAGGGACTCGCATCTCTTCTTCAGGAAATTTTACACTCTCACTTGAACATCTACGACAAAAAGCTCTTCATGCTTTCTTTAGTCTAAGACGGCACACAGATTTCAATAAACTTAAACCTTCAATAGCATGTAAAATTTTCGACTCAAAAATCTTACCAATCTTAACCTACAACAGTGAAGTTTGGGGTGCCTTTGTGAAATCAGACTTTAAATCGTGGGACCTTTCCCCAATTGAGAAAACTCACTTGCAGTTTTGTAAACGATACTTAGAAGTACATAACAAGGCATCCAATATTGTATGCAGAGCCGAACTTGGTAAATTCCCTCTGATCATTGATATAAATAAGAAGATACTAAGTTATCTAAATTACTTACACCAAAAGGATGAAAACTCTATAGTCAGACAAGCCTTAAAAATATCGATTGATCTTTATGATAACGGAAAAAATAGTTTCTACTCTAGTGTCATGAAAATAAATGAATACTATAATTTTAATCACTTTAACTATAGTTCATTAAATGATTGTAAAATTAAACAGTATATTAATATCATGAAACAGAAGTATATTTCACATTGGAATCAGACCCTACAAAACTCGCAAAAACTTAGTTTTTATAACACTATTAAAAATAATTATAGCCCTTCTACCTACTTAGATTTAACAAGGAAGAACCCTTTAAGGAAAACATTAGTAAAACTGAGAATAAGCTGTCATAAACTTAGGATCGAAACAGGTAGATACGACAATATACCTCGTAATGAAAGAATATGCAACTTCTGCAATTGCAACAAAATTGAAGATGAAACTCATTTTTTGTTAGATTGCCCAGCTTATTCTCAGGTACGCGGCATATTCTTTTCTAAAATAGAATCCAAACTTCCATTACTACGACTACTACCACGCGAAACTCTATTATCACATCTTATGAATTCCACTGACTACTTTGTAAACATTAAGCTAATCTCATTTATCTCGGCATGCTTTGAATTGAGAGACAATCTCGTTACAATGATCACCACTTCGAACAGTTAAATGAACAATTATTGTTAGTAATTGTTTCATATATTATATATAATATCTTTTTTTTTTCTTCTTTGTTATGTTATGTTATTTTCTACTTTACTAATTATCTTAGTTAATGAAATAATATGTAATTAAATTTAAGTAGCTTTTGCAATACTACCAAATTTCTATGTAGTCATGCAAATAAAGCTTGTTGTTGTTGTTGAACCGAGCACAAGGCTCATTAAGGCCAGCCCTTAGCTCCGGCAGGTTACCTCCAGCGTTTCTGTTAGGATTCCCTAACAGTTAGTTGGCACCCATTTATACACCTGGGTAGAGAGAGAAAATGTGGCATAAAGTTTCTTGTCTAAGGAAGCAGAAACCGAGCCTCGAGCCACCAACTCTTTGATCTCGTGATCGTCCGATCGAAAGTCCTACTCCATAACCACCGTAACAATGTATCACCACTAACATATGCCGTACCAAGGGATTATTTCAAACAGGAACCTTTACATACATCAAAAACAATCAGTCATTCGGTCGTCCGGTCCAGGTCCTCAAAGGATCTTCAATTCTTTTCTTCACAAATGGTAGTAGGTAGTAGGTTCGTTTGATTATATAAGTGTCTAATGAGGGTATTAAATTTCGCGAGTATATTTTCTACTGCGAGTCTTTAATTTTCATGATTTTTTTCAACTCGCGAGAATCGCGAAAAGTAAGGCGCGCGAAAATAAGTACGAATAAGGTAGTTCACCACTATTCCTTTTTTTTATTCCGATTGGGTCAAATTAAGTGTGTAAGGCAAATAGTGCTCCCCTTTGATAGTGCTCTCCACACTGAGAGGAAAACTGCCCGGAATTAAGAAAGAAGAAAGGATACGTTAAAGAACGTTATATGACAAGGTGTTTCAAAATATGGCTATGATGAATATGATGAGGTTTGACAGGTTGAAAAGAATTACTGTAAATCTTTTGCTCATATGAAAAGTACCTATCAGCAGTCAGTCCGCCACATTAGCCCATGTGAGCTGTCAATCAGCTCTGCTTGACAGGTTCCTGCATGTCAACATTGAGTAAAATTGTTTTTTAATAATCATCTAAAAACTCATACTTGGCGCACTGAAAATTTTTAATTGCAGGCAGTTTGAGGCAAAAAAAATAATAGTTAATGGTGAACTGTTAAAACAAGTTTTGTCCTATTGGGACCTATATCATTTCTAACAGTTCTGAAGGAGTTTTGAATATAAATAAAGTTAACCTATCGCTCCGTTACTTTCCCTTGGCATGAAATATGATGATTTTTTTGAACAGCATAGGAACCCTCAAACATTCACTTCTTATTCGTTCTAAGAACATCAATTTTCTGCGGGGCAACTTAACAGCCTATCGTCCCTCAACTATGAATGTGTGAATAATTATAACGAACAGCTGTATCTTAACCAATATAAGAGTTAGACTGCAGTTAATAATTATCTCACTCAAGACTCAACGATGGAGGATATTTCAGTGATTTCACTGATTCACTGAAATATCCTTCACTTTACACGAATATATTTAGTAACTCCACCCTGACTTTGATGAATCTTTTGTTTTAACTTCTTTAGAGCAGAGATAAATACCCAACATTTAACATCACTTCTGTGTGGAAGAAATACACAGGGAGAGGAATTCTGGTGGCAGTAGTCGATGATGGTGTTGATGGGGATCATCGTGAACTTTCTTCAAACTATGTACAGTATTTAAATTCACTCTTTTCTCTTTTCTCTGGTTCTCCAAATTTTAACAAATTTCCCGAAAAAAATATTTTACATACTACGGAACAGAAAAAAAAGAGTTTTTTGACGATTTCGTCAAAAATACATTCTGTAATAGAGGGGAAAAGAGCTATCAGATGCTGAAAGTTTTAGGCAAGAAAATTATAAATTTTTTTTTGTTAGATTTAAACGCAGAAAGTATAAGATTGATGGCAGGTGAGGTCAAAAATTTTTCGTCCGCTGATTAACGATTGCAAAATGTTACGTTTTGCAAGTTGCAGGATTGCAGTACACTCCATTTTTAGAAATATGATCAATTCTTTTCAATGTTACGCTAAAACTGCAATGTTGACATTTAGAAATTCATAGAAAATATAATAAAGTGTCAAAGTATAATCCCAGTCACCATTTTTTTGGACCAACATCTGTAGAACAAATTCCATTAAAAATAAATTGAATAAATTGAAATATAAGGCGTATCAATGAAAACCAACCAGCTGTTGTTGTTTGCAAAGCTCTTTTTGATCGAAGCAAGAAAATGTATACTATATTGGGGTTTGTGCTAACAGTTTCAGTTAGAACGCAAACACCAAATTCTCTAGTCTCCAGTTCGTTAATATAAGGCATTGGAATATGTCTTCGAGTTCACTGACTTCCCCAACGATTTGTGTGGCTGATTTTTTCTTTCTTTTTTTCCCCTCAAAATGTCATTTTTCATAAACCCACTGATTGCTACACGTCCTTGTCCCCTTAGGGACATCATTACTATTAAATTGATAGATCATGGCCTATGATCATTTGGGGCATTTACTGAGAATGATTAGATGAATATTTCCGGAGTTACACGTAAACATCAAGGAGGGCTGCTACAAGGCCAGCAAAACTAAAGAACGAAAGACGGAGAACTACAACGAATAAAGAGGGCTGAAAAAAGAAAAACAATTGTCGCAAGAATTTATTGTGCCTGACAAAAAACCTGGAAATTGTCGTCGGGAAATTGAAGGGAATTTTAACTTTAATGTCACAACCGTATTTTATAAAAGTTTGATTGCAAATTGTCATTGTGTATATATTGGCCAAAAATGATGTTTGCACATGCATGGAAGGATAGCGGACGGAAAACCGGGACAAAAGGGGACTGGAAGGGAGGTGGGAAAAGAGGGGGCGGAAAACGGGATTTAATTAGCATAGTCAAGTACTTTTCCTTTCTCCAGGACCGTGCAGCAAGTTATGATTTCGTGGAAAATGACGCAGCACCAATTCCAAGTGGGAAAACAGTGTCTGGGTATGTGGTCCATGTATTGGTGACAATATGGTGGTTAATGCCTTCCTTAATTGTAATTACTCAGCGGAACGGTAGTTTAAGGACGCTTTTTCCTTGATAAAATGAGCTTAATTACGATTTATTGAAATAGTGCATGCAGTTGTGACGTGTGTAAATGTTTTTTTTTTAGGTAGATATTATTGTTATCAATTATGGCAGTAGCTGCATAACTCTGGTGATCTTTTCATTTCGTTCTAACAGACATGGCAATAGATGTGCTGGTGTCATAGCTGGTGTAGCTCATAACAGCTTTTGTGGCGTGGGATTAGCATATAATGCCAAAATTGCAGGTAACTGTGAGTCGGACGATCAGCAAGTCATCTCTTGTAAAATATATGACCTGCAGGTTTGTTTTGATGCAAAGAGTATGCGCAGTAAGGATGTGGAATGCAATACATGGAAACCTCCTTTCGTGTAGTTTGTCACATGGCGAACAATTTCATACAGTCAGCGGCTCGATATGTGGGCTCACACAGTTTTCATATTCGTTCAAGTGAAATAGTGAAAAACCGTAAAATCTACTATTAAGCGACACCATTTTTGTGTCTAACACACATTCAAATCAAAAAGCAAGTTAAAAAGAAGAAGAACCCACGTTTTCTTGTTATTTAAGCATTGCGCAATCAACAGCCATATTGTCACACCACTTTGTCGCGCGAAGTCACACTGTCAGAGAAAGTTCAGCCCGAAACTTCTATTCAAGCTTGTACAGCAGACCTGTAAGTGAAATTTAAAGTTGTCATGTAAGCTGAATATAAATTAAACATTTTCAATATGGCAGCCGATGTTCAGTTCGGTGAAAAGGTTACAAATCTTTCATTTCGTCGGCATTTCCAGATGTCACGGGCTTAGGAAATCATAAGTGTTTTACCCGTTTTTCGGTCGTGGTGGGAACAGCGATGAATGGTTTGTGGGTCATATTTTTGCCTTCGAAACTTACTTTGGTGTGTGGATAGCTGATTAAGATTTCTGCGACTCGACCTTGGAACCGCTTTTCAGTGCAACCGACTATTTTGCCGTGGGACCTCATCACTTATTGTTGAAGACAGTATGGCGCTTCGAATGAAGTATGCATGAAATTTTCAAAACCTGGGGGAACAGTGAAATCGTCGGCAAACTGTACGCAACATAGCTCGAAGACAACCTCACACATGTCTATTTCAAATAAGATTTCTGCGCTTTTGAAATATTATAGTCTTACGGAGGTACAGAACAAAATTCAACAAGGTAAGCCTAATTTTCACTGTTTTCTCTGTAATTTGAATACGATGCGTAATAAAATCTAAGTCCCAGAAATGACGCGATTCGCATGCGCGGCGGCCATGATGTATGAAATTGTTCGCCATGGTTATTCCTGCGTACGCGTTCCTTACCCTTCACTACGTTATTTCGTAGCAGTTCACCTCTTGTACAACTAATCACATTCAAGTTTATTTTGATGCAGTAAATTATGCACACTAAGGATGTGGATTACAATACATGGAAACTGAATCCCCCTTCGTGTAGTTAGTCAATTATTCCTGTCATTTATCCTAGGCCTTCACTCCGGTTTCCACCCCATTCCTTAGTGGATTCTGTTCTTTCGCCTTTGCGGGCTATCATGAGATATAAATGAATGCAATATCGTGGTATTTAGTCTCATCTGTCCTGCTTCACATCATTTCACAACCCCAAACGCCGTTTTTTTCTCCGAGCCCCCTTTTCTCCACAAATCAGGTTTTTGGGACTAACGTGCTTATCACTTTGTCATCGCCCGCGGCTCTTTTACGTAAAAACCCGCATTTTAAAGGGGCATGGTCACGAGGATTTCGCAGATTTCTGGTCAAAACTGTGCTAAAATTATCGGTAGCTACCTTTATCCATGCCCAACATTGTGTTTGAACATTTAAAGGAACATATTAACTTAATTTCATTAAGAGAAAACAAACTATGACCATTTAACACCGATTTAATGTCAACACGCTGAAAGAATGTGAAACGTTTAGCCAAATTTTTTCAAATTGCAATCCATTTCCATCCATGCCATCCGTAGCAAGAGACGACAGAAAATAGTTTCAGTGAAGTAAGATAGTCTTTGGTAACAAAACTAAACCATTATTTGCAGGCGTTCATTGATGTCAGGACACATTTTTGATTTTTAAAGTGAACTAAAATAGCGTGACTATGACCCTTTAAGTAAAAAGCTGTATTTAAAGTCTGTTTGCATCTTGTTCACATAAAGAAGCTACTTTTTAACTTAATTACCCTTTTGCGCCCAGAGTCGTCACCAGACAACACTGGAAGAACTACACAAAGAACCACTTGTGACGTCATCAATTTCTAGGACAGCAGATTGTTTACCAAAAAAATTTTTGGCTTATGCGCATGCGCTAAAGTGAAATATGGCCCATTTCAACATAGAAACTATTGGAAAATTTAGCTGAATTGTAAACTGTTGTTTTTCTAGCAAAACGTAGTGCAATTTAACAACACAGAACCCTTAAAGAAAAACATTTAACGGTTAAAATTACGGGTTTGTCTGGAAAAACGTATGCGTGAAAGGGTTAAAAAAGTAGTATTTTTACCTAACAAGATTGGTATTATAGGTGAAATTCTATAGGTGAAATAAAATGAGCATGTTCCAAACAGAAAACCTTACGTTCCTCTTGCCTCAGGTATTCGCCTTTTTGATAAGGACGTCAAGTCAACTGATGCCGCAGAATCTCTTGCACTGCTTCACAAAATAGAAATGATTGACATTTATTCAAACAGCTGGGGACCAAGCGACATGGGTTGGGAAGTCGAGGGCCCAGGAATGCTTACCAAGAGAGCTTTAGAACTTGGGACAATGCAGGTAACAATATTTAAGTCTCTTCAGACTGTGGGAATTATAATCATCCTCGATTACCAATAACGACTCTAAATAGGTCACTTAAATTTTAAATCAGTTGACATAGCAGGCTGTAACTTAATAGGTCAGGATGGAGTTTAATGTAGGTGTTTAGCAAATGGCCTGTAATTATAAGATATGCTTAGAAAAAACCAAGCAAGAACTAGTAAGTACATTTTATGATTTGTCATTTTTTGTATAGGAGAGAGGCCTGAGAGCGGAACCCCTTCAGGTTCATTTTTTTCCAGATGATCCTTCCCCCCCTGAAAAAACAGAGTCCCTTTCAATAAATTAACTTATGCGTGAGCAGGATGACTACCATATTATTCAATGACCATTGGGCGATTCTGATTTCTTAGTTTCCTTTCACGAAATCAAATTTCTGTTAAAACAAACTGCAATCCACTTCCGTTCCTGGAATCTTGCACTCTATCTCCAAACTGTTTGATTTGGTTTGCATTTAAGAATCCTTTAATACAATGTGGTCATACATTAGGCAACATTTGGCAATATGGCTGGGGCATTAGGGAGGCAAACTATCGATATTTTGACAGGAAGCTGTCCATTTACGGGTTCCACTGTGTTTCTTGTTTGTGTGTTTAATTGCAGGGTCGCGGGGGCCGGGGTGCTATCTACACCTTTGCTGCAGGCAATGGAGGCTTTACTCAAGACAGCTGTGCTTATAATGGTTATGTTAATAGTATTTATACTATTGCAATTAACGGAGTGAATCAAGATGGTTCCAATCCAACCTACGCAGAGGAGTGCCCTGCGATCATGGCCTCAGCTTACAGTAGAGACACACTGAGAGGGCTTGGAAAAGTAGTAAGTAAAGCATGCAACTTCAAAATTTATTTTATTTACCTCTTTCCTCGTCCTTGTTCTCTTCGTCGTCTTCCGTCACAGTCCTTTTTGGCCGATTTGTTGTATCTGGCGAGTGAATTTAATTTTGGTTTTGGGTCTTGAAGTACATTAAATCTTTCGGTGCCTTCCTTATTATTTAACTTTTCAAATTTCAGAGCATAAACAGAGCGGAAAGTAAACACGCAAGTCAATGGACATTGATTACAAGTCCAAACTTCTGAATTGTTTGATTAGCATATTGACCATGATGTCCGTGCACAGAAATGACCTCGCTTTTTTCTTGAAAAAACTCTTAAGCTGGTCATGTTTGCATTTAGAACATTGTTTTTATTATAATATAAAGGCTCTCAATTTCCCTAAACTTAGAAATGGTGTCCTGTTATAAAACGCTCTTGTAGAACCCAAGGCAAACGAAAAAGAGGGTTGACGATATTTCAAACTCATTAAGAGTGCAAGAGAGTTCGTTAGTTTTAGAGGCCTAACGAGAACAAGAGCTTGAACGTCCATCGATTGTAATTACGATCTGACCAGATTCAAGCCTTTTTGAAAGAGTATGAGATCAGTCAAGGGCTCATAAGAGTTAGAGGGCAAACGAGGCAGAGAGATCAAGGGAGCTTGAACTCTTACAGCGCACGAAGGTCAGTGAGAGTGCACGAGGGATAGAAGCCAAACGACATTGACAGTTCGAACTTCTATGGGTTCTAATTACGATTTAAGGGCATTTAATTCTCGTCGGAAGCATATGAGATTCCGGGATTCCGGCTTTTCTAAATGGTTTCTAACGATGATCTGAGCGGATTTAAACTGTTGAAAGCGTACAAGAGTGTCTGAGAGCAGACAAAAGGGAAGAGTTTGAGGAGTAAGGAGAGAGAGAGAGAGAGAGAGAGAGAGAGAGAGAGAGAGAGAGAGATTAGATTAGATTCACTTTTATTTGAATACGAAAATTTCAAAAGTTTACAAAACTTCTTTACATGAAAGCCGTCTTGAAAAGGAAGTGAATACTGTTAAACTACACTAAAAATACGTACAGATAATGAAAACTAGTCAACAGTTTGCTTGACTACTAGCCAGGTTACTTTAAAAATAGCTTTAGATTCGGACGCTTTTATGTCAGTTGGTCACGGTAATGAATTCCACATTATTCCTCCTCTGTATTAGAAAGACCCTTTATAATATTCTGTTTTCGGAACATGGTCCAGTACAACATTACATTCCGTATTTCTTAGCTTAGACTTGTAACGGTTGTTCTCGCATGCATTCGGGAAAAATCACTTATTAGTACCGGTAACTAGGTACATTTCGATTCACTGCATCATACATTAATAGGCTTTAGTGCATTTGACGCCTTGAGACCTTGAGAAAGAGACTTTAAACTCTTGCCAACTACACCCACTCTCGTTTGGCTTGGACTTAATGCATTGCAAATACATTGCAAATACAAAGCATTTGCATTTATTTCATCATCTGTGCCTATTGTGTCTGGGTTCATTGTCCAGGGAAGCTGAGGTCTGATATCAACGTTTGATGAGTTTTAAGGTCTAGAAGGATATATATCATGTACGTTACGAAGTAAGTCTCTCTTTCCGCTCACGGATAGTTGAGTAAGCGAGCTAAAGGACAAAGGACAAAAATTTTGTCTCTGTAATCGATTGCGAAAAAAGCCAACTTTGTATTTACGTCTTTCTCTGTTAAACTTGCCTTCTTCCTTCACATTGTTCAGATAACCGCTGATAAGGAGTCAGGATGCGTTGACAGTTTTGGATCAGTATCAGCTGCCACAGCTATGGCGTCAGGTCTCATTGCACTGACACTTGAGGCAAAGTAAGGTTCCTATTTGACTGTACAATTAATTAACCCTTAGGGGACGAATTACGGGCACAGCCTACAAAATAACGTCATCTCTTTAGAGTGGAATTTTGCCGCTATTCCTTTAGGATTAGTGCAGCTCCTTCGTGGGCAAAATACTCGACTTTTCATTAATTTGTTTTGTCTCTGTGACGCTTTACTTTTCAATATGGCGTCGATGTGTGTTCAGCAAGAAATTGTTTTGCGAAATAAGAGCAAATGAGGACTTCAGTTTGGTCTGGATTGTAACTGTGAACGAAAGCTGCTGGCCGTTAGCGTGTCTGTGTGCTATGTACATGTTTGAGTATCCAGGAAATGAAAAGCCCTCGCATGTCGATTTAGTGAGTCATGACATGTATCGCTCGAAGTGGCGATGAAGAAGATGATGGCGAAATTACTGCGGAGCAAAAAACTCCAATTTGACGTGCACTTTTCTCTTAAACAACAACAACATGACAGATAAATGAGGTCGGTATAAAAGTGAATTAAATTAAGCAATTATACAGGTAGGACACGACTCGATGGACAATTTCGATCACTTTCTGTTACGGCCAATGTTTATCTACTGGCAGTGGATTAGTCTGTCCGATTGATTGCCGGAGGAAATCGAACTCTAGCGCGAAGAATCTGTGTAAAATCCTAATTAACTGAGTCCTTAAGGTTCTTAGAACATTTGTCTTAAGTTATGTTTTAGAAAAACATTTCACATTTCAATAATTATTTGCGAAGCTGAGCTCTCGTTTGCTTTGCTCGGTAAAAAATATTGATTCATTGGCCTTTCCGAATTTTTTATTGCCGCGAAAAGTGACCAGTTTTATAATTCTTTGCGTTGAACGATACTAGATATTCTATTCGTCCAAAACATAAATAGTTTTGTACGGTTTGGTCAAGTAATATATATTAGAAAACAGTTTTTTGTTCCTTGTGTGGTATTCCTTAGAAAAAAAAACCCTCCCCCCTCATTATCATTTTAGATTTATCAACCTATATTGCGCAGGTATAAATTAAATTAAACTCAATCAAAATGCAAAAAATACAATGATATGATATGAAATGAAAACGAGTTTCAAAAAATGAGGCGGATGAGGCTAGAATTAGTGGTTTTGATACAAGGCTAGAATTAATTGGTTATGATACAAGGAAATGGAGGTCACCTCAAAAGAGACACCAATACTGGTTCTGAAGCAAATTGCTTTATTCGTAGTGAAAACCTCTACACTTTAGAGTTATATCCTTGCCTCGCCCGCTTCATTTTCATATTTTTCACGCAAAAAGACATACGTCTTCTAGAAGAAGGACGTAAATAACATATATTATATTCGCACTCTTTGTCAGTACTAAATGTTTAGCTTCCTCATAGTTTCACATACAGAGCTTATCAGCTAGTAACCCCGCCTTTTGCTTTTTATAAGGAGGACTGATTGAAAAAACATCAATAAGGGAGTTCGGTAAGGAGGGTGACAATATCAAAATCGTCAAGCAAATGTTTTGTACAAAAATGCGGCCAAAAAATGGGCAACAGGGATTGAGAATCGGATTCAACAAAACAATAATTCCACTGGCACTTGCTGGATACAAGCAGATCATAATCAACTCGGCGCTATGCACCAAACTAGCTGCTTTTTTAACACCGTCATATCGAACGAGCATCGTGGGATTATTGTTAATTAGATTGTGTTTTCTCCCCATGCCTTTCATGTTGTGATAACCTGAACATTGTCTACACAGCATTCCTGGATGAGCAGGGAAACTCTATAATTACGACACTGATGAGGGAGCTTGTCGTACCTGTTTGTGTTTTCGTACTTTTTTCTTTATAGGGTGTTTGCAGGTAGAGATTTATGATAGCGCTTTCTGGAGCTTGTCGAGCAAAGAGAAAGTGCTCGAAATGTCCAGCAAAATTGTAAATAAATGAACTCGTGTCTACTGAGAAATGGCTCCAGCAAGTGGTCGGAGCGGGACTTAGACCCGGGACTTCCGAATTTCGGACGCTGATGCTTTGACCAAATTATTTATATGTTGTCTTACAGTCCCGCCTTGACATGGCGCGATGTGCAACACGTGATAGTTAGAAGTGCAAGACCAGCACCGGGAGGCGTTCCACTCGAAGGAGGAGGCTGGGTGACAAACAAAGCTGGTCTAAATGTGAGCAGATTTTTTGGCTTCGGTCTCATGGATGCTGGCGAGATGGTGCACTTGGCAAAATACTGGACCACAGTGCCTCGGCAACTAAGATGTGAGATTAAAAGCCAAGCTGAAAACAGGTTTGACTTTCGTGGCTTGTTGTGAAGTTTCTTGGACGAAGCCTCACCTATTGTCATAATGACAAAACTGAAAATCACACAATGAGCATATTCGTTAGGTCACCGCAAGAGCTCATTGCCAGAGCCTTCGCACTTGAGATGGCTTCGCAATTTAGGTGTAGGTGGTCGACAATACGGCCAGGGTTTCTGGAGCATGAAGTAACTAGGAATATTACAATTGCCCCCCCCCCCCTTCCCTCCCCAGTTGGGATGCTAGTTCATCACAGGGTTACTCCCCTCAAGTAATGTTAAGTGAAAACACCACAAACACTACCGTACTTCTAGGTCTTATCACACATCCATGCATATAGCAGACATGCCCAGCCACGACTCACACTTTGTGTGTGCATGTGGAGACGGAGTTAAAAGCCGCTCTCCGAGGGCGCCTCTGCATTGACTTGGGTATGCCATGCTGATGATCATGAGCCCTAACATGGGCGAAACAGCTGTCCATGGTTACCCAAGGATATGCAGGGGAAATATGCTGTACACATGCGTGGACGGTCCTTAGTGCTTGCAGTGTTTGCAGTGTTTCACTTAACATTAAACACCCGGGTAGAGAAAAACAAACTAGATTGAAAGCAAACTAAAAAGACAATGCAGGGACCAAGAATTAGCCTCAAAAGAACGACCTCTGGTGAGTTAGAAATAGCAGAATCTCTATACCCAGATTGAAAATTTTTATTTTATTTTATTGATTTTACGGCAATTTGAGACGCCATTTATGAAAGAAAGGAAACTTGGAGATCTCAAAACCCTTAGAGCAAGAGAAGAATCAGGGACAAACTCAACTCACTTATGGCGCCGCTTATCTGCGGGACGCAAAGGGTCAGCCGAACTAATCTCTCTCAAATCCCCTCTTCTCAAGAGAAACAGCAATTACTCTGGCCAGTTACTATTATGTGGTGCCCTTACACCTAACTGCAATAACGTTGTCATACAAAAAAGGAAAAAAGAATAAAGAAAAAGGCCAAATAGGAATTAATTAGCCATGCAAATTACATTCTTAGATCTTCATACATGTGAAAGCACTTATGGACGACGATGTGATACTTCAATTTGATATCAGATGAGTTGAGACAAGTTAAATTGGCCACCTAAAAGACCTTTTGAGCCTTAACCAGTCGTCAGAGCAATTCCCTGAATGTAGTTAGCGTGCCTAGTTTATTCCTATTTGGGTTTTTTCTTTTACCTTTTTTCTTTTTTGTATGACAACGTTATTGCAATTAGGTTATATCATGAATAACGAATGTACATTTAATTTCAGTAAAATCCCATCTGAATTTTCTGTGACAGTTGTCAATTGTGACATAAATTTCCTGGAACACGTTCAGGTGAAAGTAAATCTTGATTTCACTCGCCGTGGAGATCTGCTTCTGGAGCTGAGAGCACCGAGTGGTATCACATCTCCACTGACTCGTCAGCGCCGAATTGACAATTTAACAGGATATAAAAACCTGACAAACTGGATTATCACTACCTTGTTTAACTGGGGAGAAAATCCTGAGGGGCAGTGGAAGCTCAAAATTGGAAATTTCGACCCAGCTTACAAGACTACGGGCAAGTACACTTTTTTTTGCATTTGAAAAACAACAACCACAACAACAACAGTAGTTTAATAATGGGAATTGATAATGATTTTAAGGTTTAAAAAAGCACCTTTTCAGGATGATTTCGTTTCTCCTGAAATATGATTATATTTATCACAAATTTTAAGAAGGAAGAATAGCAGACTCTTTAATGAAAAGCGCCGAGTTGAGTTTCTGTTTCCTGTTGAGTTAAACAGCGCATAGCATAACTCAACAGGAAATTTTTATTATGGACTTATGTAATTACGTGATACACTTTCAATATCACTTTCTAAATATTGTCAGTTGTCTAGTGCTTGCAAAAATCAACGTTTCGTTTAACATCGCCTACATTTTAGTCATCATCAGCTAAATTATTACTGTTGTAACTGAAAAGAGTTTTATGCTTCATGTTCCTTGTCTGATACCCTATTACTGTTGGCCAGGTGTTGCTTTGGGTGAGCTCTGTTTGCTGGGACACAAATAATAAAACATCTGTGTGGGATAAATTTTGGCCACGGGCACGGCCGTTTATTGAAACCCTGCACAGAGAGCTGGGAAAAACCAATTTACGGGACATTAACCCAGCAAAGGTGAGGGCACAGCCGCCATCCAAAAACAGGAAACTATATCAAGAGGGAGGGAGGGAGGAAGAGAAAATTTCTCTTGACTTGCTTGGACCAGTGTTCAGTTTTTACCACCTCCCGATAACGACTGAAGTGTTTTTGTTCTGTTTTCTAGGTACACTTTACAGCTGGTCCTTGATTTTGTATGGAACGACTCTGAATCCCCTATTAGAAAACCCCGATGTTCCGCCGACGCCAGCAGGTGTTGTATTTCCAACATCATTGGTCTAGCTGCCATTTGTTATAACACTGCTATCACAATTTCAACAATTTCAATTTCAACAACTAAAACAAAACGCAATCAAACGCAATCAAACGCAATCAAACGCAATCAATCACTTTAAACGCAATCAAACGAGTGCTTCTTTATTCTGAAAGGTTTTAATTTTACAATTATACGCATTTCACTAGTCCGCTACAACACGTACTACAATTTCACATATTACTGAAATACCTCGCTTTAAATCTGTTACATGGGCCAAGAAAAACGGCCACAATCCACAAAACAACAACACCAACAATGACAACATAACACAAAATTAATTAAACCCCCGAAGACAGTAGATACATATTTTAACAGAGCGGGTAACCTGATGTTTAAAATAACTAACCTAAAGAGATCAGTATTGCAAGAATTGCATCCTATCTTTCCCTAAACTGCCCTTAATGTCCTTTTCTATATTTCTACATATTTCTCATTTTCTAACTTAACTTAAACCTTTTTAAGAAACATAGTAAAATTAGAACTGACATGAGTCTTCACTCGGCTACATTCCCAAATATGTACTTTTCCTAGAATTATCAGAAGCCCAAGTATAATTTCCTTTTAAGGTCACGGTTAATTTTTTTCCTTAACAAGATCAAACCACCAAGAAGAAAACCTATTCCAAAGAGCTTTCACATGGGAGCATTTAAAAAAAATTGGTGGTATGGGCACTTTTTTAAGGGCTACAAAAAGTAATTTATCAGTTACTGCCAAGCCTGTTATGAAGAGCTTAGCATTTGTATCCACAATATAACTTACCACTTTGTATTGAAAAGACCACCGAAGAAATAAATGTTCCACTTGCAACAAGGCGAGGACTTGCGACCAAACGAGCTGGTTCCAAGGTAGTTGTCAACCAAAGAGGAACAATTTTCGGGTAGGGCTTCAAAAAACAAACGACAAATCTTGTAAACTTTCCAGTTTAGAGGAATTGAAAGAATTTATGGATTTTACACTGAGATAGAAAAGAACTACTGCAAAGTTTACCGTGGCAGTCATGAAAGGTTAGGACACATGCCTGCAATCGACATTACGAGCCCTTCGGCCCTTACGGTGCTTAGAGCCCAAATGCTTATCAACCTCATTAAATGACTCTAGCTGTACATGTAATATGGTACTGGAGAGAAAGAACTACAACTTCTCTTAAAACTCGTGGACGGAAGTTCCTGGCCTTTTGTTCCGTGCTCGCGTGAGTTTGTACGCCAAAACACGGAACAACTCACACAAGAATGCGGAACGATTTGCGGTCTAAAAGCGGATTATCAACTGAGCATGTTATTAGTTGTCATGTTCTACGCGCCTAAAGATATTTCAGTTTTAAACAATCTGATTAGTTCCTTTCTCAGTGCCAAATACGCAATATACCGTCACTACCTTAATTTGAAAAACTCGAAAAATTGCGCTTTTCTTCTCTTCTTTTCCTTCATTTTCTCCGGATAATTGGAATGTCTTGTGGTCGAGTGTTATTATTATGAAGGAAATATTCCACTCAGTGTCAAGATTTGAGTCTTTCCTTCTTCCCTTGTTCTTGTTTTGTCTGCAGTCCGCCGCAAGAATGTTCACAAATGCTCTGAAAGAAAAAAGGAATCAGTTTTTTTTTCTTTTTTACTGAGGAACTTGCCCCGGACCCCCGGAGTTTGCTCAGCCAAACAAAATCTCGCTCTCAACTTCCGCTTGACGTTGCGTAGGCTCGTGACTTTAGTGTCACCAATATTCTTTTTTACCCTGGGGGATCAGGTGGGGGTACTATACGACTGCTGGGGCTTTTCTTGTTTTCATTACATTACAGTTAAAAAATGCGACAAGCTGGTAACTCCTCACAATGGAAGAATTACAGGAAACTGCAACAGAATACACCAATCCCAGTGCACATTTGAATGTAATGAAGGATTTGAACTGAGAGGTAGCTCCACTAGACAGTGCATTTTAAATAAGACACTCAATATTCTGGAGTGGAGTGGGATACCTGCCCAATGTATAGGTAAGCTATCTGGTAAATTAAACGATATCAGTATTTCGAACGAGTATTTCTGTTTTTGTTTGTTTGTTTGTTTTATCATAACATTCGGGTTAGAGAAACGAGAGTCGTAATTCAAGGGAACCACCCATGTCACGCAATATTTTCAGCTTCTGACCTCCATCGCGACAAGCCTTAGTTCTTGGCGCCTTATTCTTAGATGTGAACACCAGCATTATGACACCATGAATTCTTATTACGGCTTGGTCTCCATTAAACAATAAGCTACCATTTTCCCGTGTGCAAGGTTAGAAATGTGGGGCTAAGGAACAAATTATAGATGCAATATCGTTAACGTGATTTGGTAAGAACAAAAAAGTGGCTAACGAACCGAAGGCGAGTTGGTCAATTGTGTTCTTATCAAATTTTGAACATATCCACGGCAAAATGGGACCGGGTAATTTCCCGAAAGATCGCAAGCTATCCTGTGCAACGTTTTATTCCGGATAATTCAAGATGGTGACTGAAAAGAAATAAATAGTTGCCTTTCCATAGCTTAAAATGTGTTGTTAATGTCCATCTAGAATTTAACGGATTGCAATTTTTATCACGGTGGTGGCAAAATGTACTGAAAAAGGGTGGCAACGTCTTCAAGAAACTAATGACTTGGAACAGGAGATGTAAATAAACTAAAGCTTACCCAGTTGTAAACACAACAAAATGTCCAAAACGTCAGCCCAAGACAGTGTTTGACAGTTTTATGATTACTTAAGAGAACTACCGCAATACATCGTCAGCAAAGTGTTCGTAAAATCAGTTTAAATTCAAAACGACGTCTGTTTCATACTTGTCCGGAAAAGCACAGGAAAGAAGTTTTCGTCTCCGCTTTAATCTGGCAGTGCTTTTCTACTTCTAAGTACTAGGTTAAGTCGACTGAACTAGAGTCAACTCCACTTGACAAACAATGAAAAAAGAATTTACCTCGCATCCAGACAGCCATGATCCTTGCCCTCGTTGTTTCCTTAGACAAGAAACTTTATTCCACATTGTCTCTCTCCACCCATGCCCAGGTGTATAAATGGGTACCTGCTAGTGGTTACCCTACAATGGACTTGCATTCCATCCAGCGGGAGTAGCAATACTCAGTTGCTTCATGCTGCAGAAACCGGCCGTGTGGGCCTTCTTGGCTAGTGTGGGACTTTACCTACCTACCGGACTAGCAGAGTAGTGTTAAACACAACTGGACCGCGTTCGTTGGGTTTCCATTTATACAGAACAAGGCTTTTTGCTTCTTAAATTAATACTAAAAACCGGTTAAATAGCCCCTTTAGAAAGAGACAACTTATATTATTTGTGGTATTTTCTACTTCCTTTCCGTGCTGCCACCACAAAATTATTGACTCATAATTTTCTATTACTTTTCTACAGAAGACTGCAACAACGAACTGTTAATGAGCAGCAAGAGAATCCCGGATGAAAACATTACGTCATCCTCCATTTTAAACTCAGATCACAAACCCTTTTACGCACGGCCATATGGCAGGAAGGCCTGGTGTTCAGCTAAGGAAGACAAATCTCCATATATTCAAATCGTATTGGGTGAGGAAAAGTTGATAACTGCGATAAAAACTCGGGGAAGTTTATTTGACTTGAGCTGGTCACAAAGGTATGAGGTTATGTACGTGGAGAATGGAAATTGGACATCATACAACAAGGTAAAACCCAAATCCAATCACCGTTACTTTCTCCTTACAGTAGCAATGACAAAATGAATTGTTCTTAGTCAATTGAAATTGATGGACTGCTATTGTCACTTCTTGCGCAGACAAAAATAATACTATACAATTCTCGCTGCCGAGCTTATGGAACATTTTTACGTGTCAGTTAAGTCCCCATACAACCTCTCCCTGAGTTCTTATGAGGAAAACAGATTCAGTCAGATTCAATGTTAATAAAAAATTTACAAAATAGTATTAAATAATTTCACACCTTCTTTAGCTACCCGACCCCTCCTCTACTTGTAATATGAAATGGTAAAAAATGAAAAAAGTTTTATGGTAAAATCCTGTCAGTATGGAAATCAAAAGCTGATTGTGTGTTTCTTAACACATGTTTGTAAGCTTTACTCTAGCAAGGCTCTAAGTTATGTCCTTCTATTCTACAGGAATTCACCGGTAACAGAAACACCCAGTCCTGGAAAAGAAACAACTTGAATCCATCAGTGAGAACACAATCGATTAGGATTTATCCAAAAGATCCATCTCGTGCGAATCCAACATTTCCTCATGTTCCTTGTCTCAAATTGGAGCTGTACGGATGCTCGGCGCCAGGTAATAATATATATATAACGTTACCTGACCTTAGTTTATAGCACGTGAGGTTTAGTTGTCTGTAACAATCGTTGCGCGGTCGTTTAGTGGCTAACGCCTGGTTCTTTCAGTCAGATTTTCGATCATTAGATCGGAGGGTTTATGGTTCGACGCTTGGTACCATTCTCTCCCTGTCTCTCTCCCACACAGTTTCGTTATTTTCGTGGGAAACAGCTTTATGTTATAATGAGTACAATGAGGCAGTGCATTTATGGATAAACGATGTCATCTCATGGCATGTTCTAGCACGACTTATGTGTCATTTATCTAATTGCGGCTTTTCAACTTATGTATTGTGCCGTCATGAGATGTTTTAAGTCACAATCTGTGAACGAAAATCCTACGGTGTGACCATCTCAGTAAAGGGTCTTCGATAGTTTTCTATGGTGCTGGTCTTTTTCCTTTTTGGGAGGAGAGGGGATACATTTTTTTGAATTTATATTCTGCGCACTCTTGGGAATGGAATGGTTGATGGAATTTTGGTCACAAAGGCGTGAGCATTGGGAGACCTTTTTCATCAACCGTTCGTTTTGTAATAACGACTGACGTAGTATTTTTATCTTTCAAGTCTGGCAGAAAATCAACACAGTTCCTGTTTGCTTTGGAGCTCGAAATAACACATATGGCGCCTTCAACGTCATAAAGACTGGGCGTGTCAAGACCATGAAGCTCGTTCGCAACTCGGGGTCGATACACTGTAACCTACGTTACGGAGATTCCTACTGGGGCTGCAGATACCATGTACTCAGTGATACCAAGCTGATGACGATTATTACAAATGTCAACAAAAAAGCCCTCCTGCCAGCCATTGCAGACTTGCACGGACACCCGAACGTCAAGAAACATTTCTACAACCTTGAAGGGACCGGACACAAATCACTAGAGCTTGTTTTCCGCAACCTTTCAAGCCCATTGTCTTTGTCGCGGAACCAGGAGTTGCAGATATGGTATGGGCAAGACTTGGCAGACTTTTCAGAGGCAAACAATTCTGGTGAAACTTGTGTGGATGTCTATGCATGGTACATATAAACGGTAATCACCGTTCAACCCTTCAAGTCCTAATATCAACATGCATTTTCTCCTCACTGTTCTCCATATATTTCTTATGGTACCAGTTGGGAGAATTTGCCTAATAATCAAGACATTGATTATTATTGTATCTTTTGTGATCATTTTCTTCATTTTTGTGACCGGTATCAGTGTCTGTTCAAGGAGTGATACTGTAATTAAGTAGACAAAGATGCGCGATTAGTTGTGCAATCCACATTTAAGGTGATTCCATCGAAATAGAAGGAATATTTAAAATTTCCTAAAACTTGTTTCAATTGGTAATTATGTTTTAAACATTCCATAAAATGCAATAAAAGTAGGGGTCACTTGCTCATTTGCATAACATGGATAGCCATTAACGGACGTGTTCTTTTCGGCATTCAAATAAAAATATCTCAAAGCAGAATTATTCAACTTTTCTTAAAATTGCGATACTCAACCGCGTGCAATTTAAATTTTTGTACTAAAAGTGGGGGTCATCGACCTCATTTATTTCTCCGACCAGCGCAGTTTTCATACTGAGAAAACCTACCAAGGATCGAACGTACGCGCTTATATCACGCAAAAAATGATGCGCAGAAACGGTGCGCAATGCAATTGAATGGAAAGTGATCAGTTTAGATTCTCTTCTTCATTTTAATAGCGTGTTCCGCTGGAGTTTAATTTTGTAGCTTGTGAAACATTATGTACTCTTTGGATTTTGTCGTTGTGTTATAACTAATGCCAGCTTTCAATTGCTTATTTGCTTGGATTGACAATGTTCAGCTACGTTGGATTGATTGATTGATTGATTGATTGATTGATTGATTGATTGATTCAGCCACGTTTATGGATTGATTGATTGATTGATGGCTTGAAGATGTGCTCGCTTATTTTAAAAACGCAGTTGAGAAATGATTAATTTTAGTGAAGTTCATCTTAGGTAGCGACTGATTTTCAATCATCAACGTAGCTGAACATTGTCGCGAAAACAAATTAAAGATAGACAACAGCTAACCTGCTCAGTCTCAGTGTTTTTTACTGTAATGGTTCAATAAAGACGATTTTACTCACAGCTAATTTTCTACTTTTAATGCACGATTAGACAAACTATGCTGAAATTACAACCAAGCACCCATTCTAGTGCACAAAATGCAGCTATAAAACCTAGATGAAAATATTAATTGATTGTCGAAGCTCTCCTTACGACCACTCTCGTAAGCAACCAGCTCTAGCCGGTTACAACCAGCATTGTGAAACCCGTTTGAACTGTCACTTAATCTCTGTAATCAAGAGCTCTCGTCAGCGACGACGACCACTTTTGTGAATTACCGGTAAGTAGGTAGGTAGGTAGGTAGGTAGGGGAAAATGGCTCCTAAAAATTTGGCTCCTGAAGCTAGCCTGCACTTAGGCGTATCCGAGAAGAAAACCGTTTTCTCCTCGGCGGGGGGAGGGTACGGCTACGGGTAGGCTACCTGAAACATTTTAGCATTTTCACCAGAAGTACGCTCAAACAAAGATTTTATGACCATAATAAGCCTCAGAATGACACGAGAGAGAGCCAAGAGGAAAAGGAAAAGAGCGGAGGAGAAAAAAGGACTGGCAAAATCCATAATTTTTGTATTGCTGACTTTGGGGACCGTTTCTGAAAGACAAAAAAACACTTGCAGCGCACTGACTCACACGCTTCAACTGAGGAGCATCGTTTTAAAAAAATCCATGTAGGTATATTTTTGCTGAAAGCCGCCCACGCGCCAAAAAGATATATTACTGGGCAGGATATTGAACTTTTAGCGTTTTCCGGCAACGTTTTATCGACAAGTGTGATGATGTCCTCTTCCGTAGTTTACATAAAAACGTTTGTAAACTGTAGTTTTGAAAACTGGGGAATATCACTTGAGAAATATCATTCGTTTTTGTATAGCTAGAGTTTTTCTAGATACGTCAGCACATCGAAGCGCACGCATTCATTGCCGGCTGGTTTATGGTCATGTGACATATGAGACACCCGGTGTGAAATTTCTATTCAACAAAGTTTAACACGTTATGCCAATCAAATTCCGTTCCACGCCATCAAACGTTCCACATAGTGGCCAAACGTGTGTAACATGTTAAATTAAACAATGTTAAACACCGTTGAATGGAAACGTTTTATTCGTTTGTCCCGGGGCCTAACAGTGCATCTGTTTCCCTCAAACGCTGTGAGCTGGATACATTGATCGGAAGGTACAAAATGCAATGTTACCCTCTGCGTTCAGACTCAGAGCGTTCTCTCACCGTTTTCTATCTTCCACCTTAGGGAATAAAACACGGATATCGAGGGTTGCCTAACATTTATCTGTCTATCTCTTTCATGATATATCAGCAGCCATTTTATAGCATCCTACGAATATTTCATGAAACAATTGAACACAAAATAAAGAATTAACGTAACGATGAATAAGAAAGAACGAGGTATTGCTGCATGTATTTCATTTGGTGCGTTGTCCACAAGTTCTCCAGAACTATGGGAGAAAGTGGGTTAGGCATAATTTATAGTTGTGAGGTGAGCGTTTTCGGAAAGCTCCGTTCTTGCCGTTCACACGATAGACTTCCGTTTTTAAACGTCAACTTTGGAAAGAGTTTAAAAATCATAAATTTACATCGTCCAAGGCACCGAAATATCTCTCGGCAAACGCATACGTTCTCTAGTCGGTCCGTTGATTTGTAATGTCATAGCCGTTTTGTTGTCAATTCTTCAGGCCTACAGTCCAATAACTTACAAACAAGGAAGTAAAATGTATTACTAAACACTCGCAATCCCTTAAATGTAGTTAAAAAAACAATTATTGAAGAACAACTACTGCAAAATATTACTTCTAGTTCTAGCTAGCGTGATACTACTTTCCTTTTATTACCCTGATGATCTTGAGACAAATGATCGATATATCTGTTTATCATCGTTGCGTTTCGTTTAACATAAGTCTGTGATCAAGAGCATGAACTTTTATACAATCCAACATCAGCAAAGTTTTATTTGCATAACTATAAATCATAACCATATTGCAAAAGCACAGCTACTGAGGAAAGAACCTCTCTTGGGAAGGTCAACAAACGTAGTTAGTAATGGTAA
Organism: Siderastrea siderea; assembly: GCA_964030785.1. Lineage (NCBI taxonomy): Eukaryota > Metazoa > Cnidaria > Anthozoa > Scleractinia > Rhizangiidae > Siderastrea > Siderastrea siderea. Next base: position 43,607,458 of record OZ034972.1, read on the forward strand.
TTTGACTGAGTGGAGAACAAATCAGGGAGTAATCGGGCAAGTAATTTTAAATCGGCCGAGCGCGTAGCGCGAGGACGATTTGAACTTACGAGCACGATTATCCCTGAATTGTATTACACGAAGTCCAGCATACAGTCTGTTCTTTCTCGTGGGTTCCAGATCCTATTTTAAGCCGTCGAAAATCCCTCCTAAATACGAAACTCGCCTTTCCTGGTATGTGTTTTTGTTTGAAGTGCACACATGAATCTTTGCGAGCCGCGTTTCGACGACAAAATTGCCCTCAGCCTGGGAGAGGCTGAGTGAGATTGTCCACAAGAAAAAGGCGACAATGCGGAGTCCAGAGAGGTCGGTTTGACGGAAACAGACAACTATCAGCACGCCCGCGAAATTTAGTCGCCTCACTTGACACCACGAGCACGCTTTACCACCATTTTCACTACTACGCGACTTTTCTTTTCAAAACACCTCTGAGCACTTTGCAATACGCTTCCGTCAATCATACCTTATATGGAAAGTGTGTGATGTTACCACAATTGAAATGAGCTCGAAGGAATAAAGATAGCGCCAAATTATCCCGTAAATTTGCCCTGGCGAGTCATATATTGACTAGTAAGAGGCTTTAGAGTCGTTGATGTTGCAAGAATACTTCACGTTTGGCAGATATTTGTAAAGAAATTTCGACATTTCTTCAGAATTAACTACCCGCTCGGTGGATTATCCTATGCGGTGGGTGGTAGGCTTGCGTTTAATCTCGTGAATAAGCTAAACCGAAGTGTGAAGTAAAAATTCTAGCTTTTCTGACCTGAAAATAGCATACGACATGTTATTCACCACGAGTATAAATCTGGCAATATCCCGAAGTGTACGAGGACGAACTTCAGGAGTGGATAGAGTATGCAACGGGAAAACGAATCATGGTCGGCGTGCGCCGATTCGTGAAGAAAATGGGTTTGACAAGAAGAAAGCTGAAGAAACGTACGTAGGACTTGTTGGATTGTTTTTGCAAGAAACGATGCCAGTTCTAGTCACCTATCACCCAAGGAATGGATCACCCGAGGAATGGAATGAAAAACAAAGCATAAGCGCTTTATAACGTTTATTGTTCTACGTGAATGTTAACGCTGTGACATGCTAGCAAGAAAAATCTGGAAAATCGTTATTTATAAAATTAAAGCGGGAACGGGGAAATATCAAGGAAAATATTTAGCACAGTCTCATGTTAACTTCTTCGTTATAGCTCACTGTGATTACCAAAGAACGTGATAAGCGAAATAGGGCGATGTATCGTCGCGTCATCGCTAAATTTCACCGAGAACAGTTGCTATTTATAGATGAATCAGAACTTCTCAGATTCATCTATAAATAGCAACTGTTCTCGGTGAAATTCAGCGATCCTACGACAATACATCGTCCTGTTTCCATCATCACGTTCTTTGGCAATCGTCTTGAGTTCTAACGAAGAAGTAAACTTGAAAGTAAGCTAAAACATTTTCCTCGATTCCCCGTTCCCGCTTGTAGAAATAATTTCCCTATCATGTCACAGCGTTGTATGTTTACATTCTCGAAACGTAGAACAACAAACGTTACAAGCGCATTATAAGCTTGTGCTTTATTTTGTTTTTTTCAATTCATTCCGGAGGTGATAGGTGATTAGAATTAGCAGTGTTCCTTCCAAAAAAATGCAGCTAGTCATACGTACCTTTCTTCTTGTAAGACCCATTTTCTTCACGAATCGGTTGATCGCACGCCGATCATGATTGCATACTCTATCCACTCCTGAATTTCGTCCTCGTACACTTCGGGATATTGCCAGATTTATACTCGTGGTGAATAACATGTCGTGTGCTATTTTCAGGTCAGAAAAGCTAGATTCGCGAGTTTAAACGCACGCTTACCACCCGCCGCATAGGATAATCCACCGAGCGGGTATTTAATTCTGAAGAAATGTCGAAATTTCTTTACAAATATCTGCCAAACGTGAAGTATTCTTGCAACATCAACGACTCTAAAGCCTCTTACTAGTCAATATATGACTCGCCAGCGCAAATTTACGGGATAATTTGGCGCCATCCTTATTCCTTCGAGCTCAATTCAATTGCGGTAACATCACACACTTTCCATATAGTCCGGCAGATTGCTGCAAAAATATGACGGAATTGTGGGATTTATGGTAAAAGCACCAAATTTGGCACATAGATAGAGACATAACTGCTGAACAATATTAGCTATGGACCCACCTGGAAAGTATCCCATAATTACAGTTTCAACGGGTCTAAGGAAGCTCACTGAAATTCTAGCATGGAAACGAGGCTGGGATTCGGCTCCTCGTGTAGCAGCCACAGTCCTGTATCAAAAAGAGCGACAGTCCTCCAAAAGTGGAGAATTACTTAATATATTTGCTTTTCTTTGATCGTGGAGTCGTTTCAGTTGATCACGTGACAGGTCACGTGATTGCACGTACAGTATCGTGACATGACTAATAAGAATTTGAGACTGTGGTACTGCGCTGATATTGAGCGCTGGTTTGGGGTGAAAATATATTTCAGAATAGACAAGGAAACGATGACCGATACGATGAAAATATTTTCTTTCAGCGTCGTCGATATAGGACTGTAACGCTGCCCTAAAAATTGCGATTGAAGCAATTAACATAAAAAATAGGCTGTTGATGAAAATAGAAATCGTACCGGCTATTCACGGGTTGTTATACGTGAACATCTTTAGTCAAAACGGTATTTCCTTTTGCTGTCTGTTTTTTCTTTTTTACTCGTACTTCTTTTTAAATTCTTTACTTCTCGAGTTAGAAGGCTAGCAAAACAAATTGAGACAGCTATCGAATGGGTTTTTTCCGAAAGCAGCTTTTCCACCGAAAAATCGCGCCAGCGTGGGAAAATCTTCGGCTATTCCTGGCAGCAATTTTACATCTCGCAAATTTTTAAACGAAGTACTCTGTTTGCTTTCTGGGCATGAAAACTGCTATTTAATAGGGGAAAAGATAGAAGCGAAACCTCCTTTACTCATTTACTCACGCACCCCTCTCGCGCATCAAGAGTTACTGCTGCTGCTCTGTATATCCTTATGGAGAAGACATACAAGACCTATGGGGAGGGTGTTGATGAAGGAGAAGAGCCCAAGTCATTCGGGACTGGCGCAAGCAAGCAGAGCTCGAAAGTCCACAGTTTCATTACTGGTCGCTAACGCTTCACTTCCAGCTCACCATTCTGATATTCGTCTGGTCTTTGAGGAGGATGCCTGCAAATCGCTAGCGCCGTGGTTTTTTGCTTTAGACCGCACCCACTACGCGAGAGGGCTGCCAGTTCATATTTGCGATATGGAATGTCGTGAAACAGAAATTCCAGCAATAGCTGCATAGTTCAAGAACGGTAATTTTGTAGTGAATAACACCAACCGTGCATTTTCCTCGCTTCCCATTGATCAAGCGCATGAGCAAAATAACAAGATCGTCAAAGGTAACGGAGGAGCTATTGGCTTAACAGAGATTTCAACTCAATTATTGCGCTGGATGGTATCTGGACCAGAAGTATCAAGAATAATCAACCATTTCGAATTGTCCTAGGAATTGGTCAGGAATATAGCGAAACAAGAAGAGTAAGAAGATTTACGCCACTACGAGCAAATGAAAGGAGTCCAAAACACTTTCCGGAATCAAGTGAACACAGTTTGTAGCATCATTGAAGAAATGGGAAACACCTTCGCAGACCAAACTGGAGATTTGTTTGTGCTAGACACCCGTGACATTGCGGATTCCAAGGTTGTTGAAACGGTCAGAACTGTAGAGCAACTAGGCAAGGATCAGTATCAGCAGTTTGTTACCAAAAAGCTGCGGGAGAGAACAACACCACTGTTTGATACAATCCAGAAAAACAAGTTCCACTATTCAGCAGTCCTCCCGCTACAAAAGAGAAGTCTAGCGATAAACTCAAAATAGCATCACTAAAAAGCAACTGCTCTCTGTTTTCACGTCTTTACGTTTCATGTCAGGTCAGGGATGGTGATTTGGAAGGATTCTTTGGTCACGAGAACCAGGGTTTCCCCTTTGTTATCTCAGTATGGGAAGCTCAGATCTGGTACCAAATCGAATTTGTTATCGTGTCTCGAGAAGAATGGACCAGCGTACGCATAAAGGGCTTCTGTTGAAGCTCTGCTACTAGATGGTGCAGCCAACGTTAACATGCTTAAGCCTGGAGCCTCCAAGACATTTCAAGAGTACAGCGAGACCATCTACCTTCCATACGTAACAAACCAGTTAAGGAATGTCGAGAGGGTGGATTTGGTATGTGGTGTGGGACAGATATCTCCCGGGCAGTCTTAAAGACTCTTCACGAAGCAAGAGAGGAAAGGGTATCCGTAGACACGTCAGACCGGACACCAGGATCCCAGGAAATTGGACAGCCTTCTTGAGGGTTGATGAGAACAAAAAGGAACTTTTCCTTTACCTGGCCGAGCAGCTTACCACAATTGGAACTGACCAAAATTCCAATACCTTTCCTTATCCGAGCTTTGGATTGGTTTTGGTGTTGGCAAACACCTGACATATCTGCCAGCACACAACATATTCCGTAGTATTGGCGAACAAAAGTCACAAGCTCTCCTCGCATTTCACGCCTTCACAGGCTGTGATCAAACGTTGTCTTTTGCCCACTGTGGCAAAAAGACAGCATGGGAAGCGTGGGGCGCGTTCAATGAGGTGACAGCAGCTTTCCAAGCTCTTAGCAATGCTCCAACGGTGGATGTTGTGGATGAGGTGACGCCTATTCTTGAGCGATACGTCACCATCATATATGATCGTACCAGCACTTGCATGAAAGTAAATGATGCGCGGAGGGACCTATTTACACGTAAAGGGAGAGATATTGAAGCCATTCCTCCCACCTCAGATGCCTTGCGTCAACATGCAAAGAGGTCCACGTACCAGGCTGGCCACTGCTGGGGCAATTCTTTGGTGCCGTCTCCTCCGTTTCCGTGTCCAAGTGAATAGGGCTGGGTGAAAGTCGCTAATGATATGTGGGCGCCCTCGTGGATGACAATTCCCCAGGTATCACAGAGCTGTCAGGAGCTATTGAAATGTGGTTGCACGAGTGAAAGAGGTTGTGCAGGAACTGCACAACCTCTAAGCCGAACTGCCGTGCACAGCACTGTGCACTTGCGCTGGGATGTGCGAACGAGAATGAACCACAGAATGCCGGATGCAAATGAACAAATCTGCGTATCGCTTGCATTATTAACAACATTCCTATGAATTTGTGTTTAGCTTTTTTAAGTTGGTTTGACGTTTTTAGGGCTTAATTTTTAAAGATTTTACTGTTTCGTAGTTTCTATGTATGAACTTGGTCAAATAATTGAAATAAAAATTAAGAGAGCCGGGATAAGATTATTATGTCCAAAGCTAGGCATAAAAAGCGTATTTAGTCACGTGGTTGGTCACGTGATCACACTAGACGGCCAATAATGTCTAAGAGTGCATTTTGTAATTATTTTTTGGTTAAACTTGTTAATTTCTTACGAAACATTGTCTCACTCCGCTGGAAATAGATAATTCATCCAGCCTCGTTTCCATGTTAGAAGTCCAGTGAGCCACCTTAAGGGGATGGATCCCAAATGGGTCCATAGCATTTTCGTAGCTTCTATGTATGAACTTGACCAAATAACTAAGATGCAAATTGAAACAGTCAGGGAAAGATAACAATGTCTAATGCTTGGTATTAAAAAGCGTATTTGGTCACATGGTTAGTCACGTGATCATACAAGAAGGCCAATTATGTCTCAGAATGCATATTGGAATGCATTTTTTGGTTTCACTTGTTAACTTCTTCCGATACATTGTTTCACTTTGCTGAAAATAAAGAAATAATTCACCCGGCCTCGTTTCCATGTTAGAAGTGTAGTGTGCCACCTTAAACCCGTTATAATTACAATTATGAGGTAGATCCCAGGTGGGTCCATAGCTAATATTGTTCAGTAGGTAATTCTCTATCTTTGTGCAAATTTTGGTGCTTTTACCATAAATTCCACAATTCTTGCACCAATCTGCCGGACTAATATAAGGTATGATTGACGGAAGCGTATTGCAAAGTGCTCAGAGGTGTTTTGAAAAGAAAAGTCGCGTAGTAGTGAAAATGGTGGTAATGTCTTCGTGCGACAATATATTAGCATAGGGATTTGTTCCGTCACATTTACCTATTTACCACAAAAACGTGTTGTGGAAATTTGGAAGCAGAGACGAGGACTAGTTTCCACCTAGAAAAAAAATTGCACCGGTTTCAAAGGAATGGAAATTGTGGCAGGTATTTTTCCACGGTCACAGCAATATGTTTTAGGGTAAGATAACCCTATATATCGGAATTAAATAATGAGGTTGATCTGCGGCCAGTGAGCAGGATCACTTGTGCCAAATACTCGGCATAAAATCATCGAATGAATTGATTAGAGTGCAGCAAAAGATAGTTCTTCAGTCGTCCCTAAAAGAAAATTATGGTTTTCCAAGTCAAGTGAGGGGAGTGAATTTCACTGACGTTCTAATATTTCTCTATTTCCGGTTAAACCGACCTCTCTGGACTCCGCAGTGTCGCCTCTTGCTTGTCGACAATCTCATTCAGCCTCTCCCTGCTGAGGGCCATTTTGTCGTCGAAACGCGGCTCGCAAAGATTCATGCGTACACTTCAAATGAAAACACATACCAGGAAAGGCGAGTTTCGTATTTAGGAGGGATTTTCGACGGCTTAAAATAGGATCTGGAACCCATGAGAAAGAACAGAGGTATGCCGGCGAAAGACTTAAGAACAAACCTTTGAAGTTTTAGTGCGATTCGTTTATTGTGATGGAATTTATCGAACTTCAAGTGAGGTGCAGTGAGAAACTGTTTCCTGCCTTTAATTAATTCTAAACATTCAGCAAACATGAAAAATAAAAACCTCAATTTCTCGCCTTCAAGCCAGCCCCGGAAGCCCTCAAATAATGACCAACACAACAATGAAATAAAGCAAATTATTTTTATTTCGACTTCTTTCTGATTTATGGCAATTTGAGCCGTTTTGTAGCATTTCCCTACAAACTCTTAAATGTTGCCGATGTCATTATTATGCTAATAATATACATGAAAAAATTACTCGATTCTGATTGGCTGAGAGCAGTGCAGTTCAGTTGTAACACCAGTGCAAAAAGTGTAACACCAGTGCAAAAAGTGTAACACCAGTGCAAATTACGAAGCGGCTCGTGCAATTTCAGCTTTTTGAAAAACTCACTCGTGCAAATTAATTCCAAATTGAACTCGAAACCGTATGATTACCTATACATAGCGTGGAAAAAATAGTCTAATTTATGCGCAGCTCTCAACGTAAGCTTGGGCTGCCTGTGATAGAACAAGAAGAAAAATAATTGTCTTAACTATTGAACTGGATTGATAGCAAATTGTGTCGCAAATCAAAACATGAGGAAATGAACTTTACCATCTGCATAAATAATCACTGGAGTTCATCAACTCTGTACTGATTAACTTCTTTTAACGGTAATTGCGTAAAATTCGGGGTTCTATTATTCAGTATCTCAAAAAATTGATCTCTAATTGATGAATAATTGGGTCAACGGAAAAGAAAACGAATTTCATCTTTGATATAAATATGATTGAGATCACAAAGAGTGCAAAGTCTTTTTCACACCTAGAATTGAAATTCACTATCTGCAGCCACAAGCAAAACTAAAGGGAAGAGGATCTTTAGCCGGGATCTTTAGGCATCTCTCAAGTAATATTCTTCAATACACACGCATAATGATGATGAACCTTGTTATCTCCTCAGTGGATGCCTGCGATTGAATCGAATGGATAGTAAAGGAAATGTCGAAATGTCAGTTAATGTCAACCATCCTATCTGCTATCACACTGCCGGTCCGTCAAACAGTTCGGATGAAGAGAAGAAATGTTTGGTAAGCTACGTAGCGGCTAATGCATTTCAACCTTTTTACTTTACTTTTCATGCATTAAGTGCAATGTACATAATATGTGCAATGTTGATACATGCATTATACCCCTTAAATTGAGTAACTATGCTCATCGGCGTCACTACACTCTCCGCAGCAACAGAGCACCCCCAATCAGTACGCTGGCATGCTCATATTATGCTCTCAACTATGCCAGGCAAGACTTCCATTCCACAAAGGGGATGAAGGCAAACCCGCCGAGCCGCTATAATTTTATGGCCAGATACGTCAATCCGCAGATATCTCGCTAAAATAGGAGTCTACCAATAGTGTGAACCCCTTAGTGCCTTTTTTTGGTCACACGCGCACTCCCTTCAGTCACCTTTCTTAGCAACATTTTCCCATCTTTTTTACCAGGAAGGTAACACAAAGGACCGTAATTAAACTCTCGAAACGAACGAGCTTAGCGCGGACAAATGTCCTATCAAGCAAGTCTCCGGAAGGAGGATAAAATCCAGGATCTGCATTTTATTACAGCCAAGTCCAAATTATCTAAAATCTGACCCGATAGAGTGAATAAACTACCGTCACAAAACAGACATTTCGCCGTTTAAGCTTCTTTGTCCAGAAACCTTTTTCGGAAGAACCGAATGTTTGCTTTCCTCTTTTTAAACCCCAGCTCATTTTACCGTGCTCACGAGGCCTTACGATTCACAGCAATTTTCGCGCCAAATATTTTTGGTAACTGAAACGTTAACAGGGGATCAAAATTCGTCAAATGTGCATCTGACTTCTGCGTTCTGCTTTTGCGTTCTGCGTTCTGATGTCATCTGCCAAGTTCGCCGCATGGACAGCTGTCTGTCATGAATGCCGTTTCCTTCCCGAAGTACATTTGAACGATACCAGATACCACCGACGAGGTACGTCACATCTGGGTAATAAACCAAAACAACAGTAACAAAATCGATAACAATCATTATAATCTAAGTGGATAACTGAACCAATTTCGATACGGAACAAACACAGAAGAACAGGAACCCGAACTCCGGGGAGTTAATATAAGTAGTCGCAGTTCGCAGTGGATGCCTTCGGAGTGTTAAATGCCGTGGAAAATTGATGCGAATAAAAACTCGTTAAGGCTGAGAGTCGATATGTCCAAAATTGATTACCGGTAGCTATGTATGATTTTGAGGACACTGGCTTCAGTAAAGCCGTTTCTTTCTTCTTGTAGAAGTTGTAGCTTTGTTGTTGTGATGGTTCGATAATGGTGCCAATTGTTTGTTGCTCGATTTTTTGCCTACCCAAGAAACGACCTTAGAATTTCGAAATGCAAACAAAAAAAAAAAGCCGGCTTGTATATAACTCTTTGATTAGCTGTAGGTTGTTACTAAGCTAAGTACATCTGACACTGAAGACCTACGGGTAGCGAACGTTTCAGTTGTGTGTGTGTTTATGTAAATTACTTTATTCTAATTAGAGTTCGATCAAGATTGTAATTACTAATTATGTCCGAAGAAAACTGATGAAGACTTGAAAGGGCAAGTGTCCTGCTAAGAAAAATTATTTCCAGCAGTGCTAAATGATCAGTTTCTGGATAAATGATACTCTATCAAGACCAAAAGTCTCTTAATAGATAATAAAAACAGTTATAACAGAAAGGTTACCCTCCTGGGTTCTTTTATATATGCCATTTCGAAGCAATATAAATTGCTACTTAAAACACGCCATTCATGTAAAGCACACGTATTTGTGCAGTTCAAAATCGGGACTACAGATCGATCTGAACGCTAATAACGCGCTAATAAAATACGATATTCATAATTTTAAATCATAACAATAGGATAACGAGTTAATATTGAACATGTTAACTGAACCGGAAAGCTTGTATATCAATTTCGTAAATCCTGTGCTGTCGTAGTGGCTGTAGTGTTTTGCTCGTGGTACTCTATTAGAGTAAATGGACTGCATGTTTTGCTGAAATGGCCAGCAAATGTGACAAGCTACTCGACAAAAGCGACATTTCGTACGCTAGCCAAATCCTTGGAAAAATGAACGATTTCAGGAAGGAAGGAGTTCTGTGTGATGTAACCATTGTCGTTCAGGGAGGCCGCCAGTATGTCGCTCACCGTACTGTGCTAGCAGCTTCAAGCCACTATTTTCGAACGTTATTCACTTTTAATTCGAAGCTAGAGGCTAGTTTTGATGTTCAGTTGGAGTGGTTGTACCCTGAAGCTATGGATTTCATTCTGGAGTATATCTACACCGGAAAAATTAAGTTAAGACCAGACATTGCCGGGGTTATTTTGACAACAGCAGCCTATCTCTTCATCGAAGGATTACCTGAAGTTGTCGTACAATTCTTGCAAGAGCATTTGAACCTTCTCAGTTGCTTTTCGATTTTATCCCTGGCCGACGAACATTCTTTGGATGCGCTAAAGTCCTCGTGTTCTCGTTTCATTAGAGCGAATTTTGTTCAAGCGTCAAGCTGTCCGGCATTTCTGCATTTACAAAAGAATCTCCTTGAAGAGGTCATCTCAACTGATGATCTTGTGGTGGCGAGTGAAGGAGACGTTTTTCACGCCATCGTACGGTGGATAAGCCATGACTTAGAGAATCGAGCCTGCCATTTTACAGAACTTTTCTCTTGCATTCAATTGCAGGACATTCCTAGGGACGTTCTCATAAATACTGTAGCCCGTGAAGCTCTGTTTCAGCGAAATTCCACTTGCACCGCTCTTGTGCAAGAAGCTCTGAATTCTGCCTTAGGCAGAGAGGGTGATGTTCTTACTGATCTAACTAAGAGATCATTAACCGAGCGTGTTGATGCTGTAGTCATATGTGGAGGTAACAGTGGCAAGTATGTCATACAGAGTCTTAAAAAGGTCGCCTGCTTCGTACCCTCAGATGAAAAATGGTTTGACCTGCCAGATATGCCTCGTGGACAGACAGGTCACGCATCAGCGGTGTGTAACGGCGTTCTATACAGCACCGGCAACGATTCCTGTAACTGCCGGGTGGTACAATGCTATGACACGGATGTCAACACCTGGGGACTCCGTGCTTCCATGCCGGTAGGACGCCGCTATGCTGCTGCAGTGGCTTTTCATGGTCAGGTGTATGTATTGGGAGGATTCCTTCATAAGGCCGACTGCAAGTGTGTTTCATCTGATGTAAGTAGGTACAATCCAGCGGTTGACAAGTGGTATCCCGTTTCGTCCATGAACTGTGCTCGTGAAGGTTTATGCGCAGTCGTACTAGACGGAAGTATTTTCGCCATCGGGGGGTGCGATCCTGACGATAATTATTTATCCACTGTAGAAAAATACGAGCCACAACACGATCTCTGGACCAAGGTGTCTCCCATGTTCAAGAAGCGTGCTTTTGCCTCCGCAGCAGTCGTGAACAATAAGATATTGGTCATCGGAGGTAGAGAGAGCAAGCATGACTCCAGTATTCTGGGCAGCTGTGAGTTGTTTGACCCTGTAACTGGTCAGTGGAGTCTTCAGCCAGGTGAACTCATCACCGCTCGCTGTGCTGCTGGCGCTTGCGCAGTTGGTGATAAAGTTTTTGTATTTGGAGGTGAGAGTGAAGATGATGCGCTTGACACTGTGGAATGTTGGAATGCTGAGGAGCGCCAGTGGTCCATTGTAACTCACATGCCTTTCAGCGCTTTTCACGTTCAGGCTGAGATTCTTTGTCTTCCCAAAAACTTGTTCGTTAAGTGAGGGGAGTCTTGCATCCTGTTCACTTGGGAGGGCAAAGAGACTTTAAACTTCGGAAAAGGGCTGATAGGATCATAATCCTTACGGCTGCCGGAGAAAAACAGATCAAGTATCAGTTTGGTTCTGATGCCTTTTGTTTCCAACGTAAGTAGTTGTATTGGTCCAGGTATACGCCATCAGTTTGTCGCTGTGGTTTTTTTCTAATTTCGGTATCTGTTATCTCGGAGAATAATAGAGTTCCTCTCCCTCAAACAAGAGAATAATAGAGTTCCTTTCCCTCAAACTAACCAGAAAAATATTTAATTCCTTATCTTGCACTCAAACATCTCTCCCATGTTTAACCATTACACCCTCCCCTTTCCCACCCAAACGACTCGCCAAATTCAGAACCCAGTTTCTCTATTTATTCCCAGGACTCATAGAAATATGCTCGAGCTAAGCGGAAGTCGCGAGCACCAAGATGGGCAGGACCACAACGACAAACTGACTGTCCCCTCCATCTCTCGTCACGAAACCTTAAAAAAACGTCGACAAAACAACAATGAGACTGAACTCCGTTTGATATTACCTTCAAAACAGCTCCTCTCAACATATCATTCTCCACTGTGGGAAGACTTCTAAGCATTTAAAATAAATAAATAAAAAAAAATTTAAAATAAATAAAAAATGCATTTATAGAGCGCCATACTCCACTAATATAAATGTCCATGGCACTTTACAATACTACTACTATTAATTAGGTTAAAAACTACATTGTTAATAAACAATAAATCGAGTACCAATACTGTACAGGCTAATGATAAAAATTACAAATCAAATGCGTCCTTAAAAAGATAAGTCTTGAGCTTAGCGCTTCCCTCGCTGCAAAGCAAAAGTTTTCCTGATCACTCTGAGTTCTGGCTTATAAAAGAAATGGTAGTATGCGTGATCTTTGGTGCAAGCCAAGTTGCGTGATGCAAACCAAAAAAGTTGCAAAAATACCCGGGGGTATTTACAGATGTAAGCACCCACGTTGTCTTAAGGCTTAAGGACGAAAAACATATAAATAACACTTGAACTTAGAGCTGAATATTTTTTACTTTTGGACGCTACGTACTGCACAAAAATTTGATTAGATTTTGGTACATAGTCAGAATACCGCACAATTGTGCTCAGGTAAACTATAGTCACTAAATAGGACACTATGGGCACGTTGGTAGCGGGCATTACCCCTAAATCTACCAGAAAAAATAGTGAGCCCAAGTATTAACAGTCATGGACAGCTGTAATGCCCGATACCAACGTGGCCATAGTGTCCTGTTTAGTGGCCATAGTTTAACTGAGCACATTTGTGCGGTATTCTGACTTTGGCCTGCTTTGTCACTTTTAGCCACATCCCACAAACCTCACATTAGATTTTGGTGCACCATAATTTTATTATAATGTAAGAAATGCGCTGATCCTAACTATAAAACCCTGCTAGTAAATTGGTGAGAACGCTCTCACAAGCTGGCTAGCTCTACTCCGATCCCGTTTCAAACATTTTCTGGTGGCTTACTACAGTCTTTCCGAGAGAAAATCCCGCCTGCTTATACGAGCATTAAGATTTTCTTCGCTGACGCCAGTTTTAGATATTAAGTCTTGTACAACAATTACGCAAGCACTTAGAAAAGCTGAAAAGAATTTTCGAAGGATAGCGTACTGTTAAATAACAATTTATATCACGAGATAATTAAATCTTCATTTACTTTTCACCTGTCTTGTAAATTTAATGGAAGAAATTAAGGGTGTGTTCATTTAAGATGATCCAAATCAAGGTCAGTGATCCAAGATTACTCGGATCATGGTGCATCAAGAGAACGGAAGGATCCTTTTCCAGAGTGGACTCATTGGCTCCTTTGATGCACCATGATACGAGTGATCTTGGATCACTGATCCTAATCCGGATCATCCCAAAAAGCATCCTAAGAATAAAGGTGGCTGTAAAAGTTTCTATGGTGATTGTACGTGTCACATCAGCTCGCGTCACATCAGCACGTACTTGAGCAATAGGTGAACTCATGGAGGAGGTGGCGAAACATTAATTAATTAATTGCAAATTAACGTTTTTGGCCCCAATATTCTAGAAGAATGACCATATAACCTACCATGAAAACTTCAGAATCAGTTTGTAGCAGTGACTTAAAATTGAAGAGCTGAGAGCATAACCGTCTTATATCGAACTCTAGGCGGTATTATTGTTTTCCTCTAAACAACGTCAATTTTTGCATGGGGCCTTCAGTTCATTCAAAGAACACTGCCTATAAAGTTTTTTGAAGGTCCCAGCACAAATTGAAGCAGTTTAGAACACAAAGTTAAAACCGGCTGAAATTTGACATAGGACGGTTATGCTCTGAGCCCTTCAATTGCAAACAGAGGTTTAGCAACATCTTTAAGACAGAATTTTAGCTATTTTCAAAGTGGGCAAAAATTCGACATATTTCTCGCTGACAAAAATTCTTTTTTACAGATTTTCGATTTCTTTGGTATAAGTGTTTATTTTTGGAATCTTTTCTCTCTCATTACTTGTATGGTTAGACATTAATTGCATTAATAATTATTCGTTGTTAGATTCTTGGTGAGTATTACACAGTTACATTTATCGCTAATCTGTGTTGCATTTATGGCGATTATTACATTTGTGCATGGTTGTTTTTACATTTATGGGTCCTAGACCCTCCACCCGCGAATTTATAGTCCCTTTAAAGGTTGGGGAGAATGTTATTTCGGGAACAGGACTTAACAGTTCTAGCCTTCTGCATAAAGAATTAGTGATGGTCACTCAGAATATTCCCTGTGGAAGGAGTGAAACACGAGCCCAATTACTTATGGGTATATTGTAGGTGTTGTCACTTTGTGACACAGGTGTAGGCTCCTTTGAAGTTCCGTATCATAGCTCACATAGAAGCATTTTCAGGGGCTCACGAAAATTCAATTCTGGTTGTCCGTTATAAGCATATTTGTGGGGCAAGTACCGCCTTTTGCCTACTTGCCGAAAGCGGCCACTTCTTCGGCTAACGATCTAGGCTCCCCACTGAAAGTCCTCTGGGACAAATAATAAAGGCAGCTTCAAGCTGGAATTTTACTTTTTGTCTGGGCACTGGTTTTATATAAGGTGGCTCCGCTATAATGTTGGATGCACTCACCGTCCAGGACAAACTTTGGGTCATAACGTGTCCGGCTTTGACGCGATGGCTATAAAAGTTTGGGAAAACTTGCAGCTATGATTTAGCAATAGTATAATATACTAGACCTTTTTACCGATACAGCAGCCATATTGATTTTGCCCCCTAGACGACCCATAGTACTCACTGAAATTTATTTATTCTTTTGTAGTGATAATGCAGCGTTATCACAATAATAGAATCAATCCAGTATTAGGGGATGCCAAGGAGGCAAAATCAGTTTGGCTGCTGTATCGGTAAAAAGGTCTATTTGATTTCACTGGGGGAAATATTTTTAGCGATATTAGAGCATAAGCGGACCCCAGTTTTTGAATAAAATTGCACCCAGTGAAACATTTTGCTGTTGTATTTTTGCTAAATTTCTGAAATCATCTTATATTGAAGTAATACATATCCTAACGAAGTTTTACAAAAAATTAAAATTGGTGGAGCAGAAATGCGGCGTTGCTAAGGTCATGTATACGTAAATGCAGCCCTAAAATTCTTTTACAATTTCCCACGTTTGATCGTCTTTGCCAAAACCTTCCATGAACCTGGATTTCTAGGAGAAGCTTGCACAGTACTTGCCAAATCTGAGGGCCAACCCGATTGCCAATCGTGCGAACCGTTGAAGAGTATTCACCGCTTCTGTCAACGATACAAAATGCTCGAAAACCGGTCTAAATCTCCAAAGTAGTGTTTCTATCATCTGACAGTTCGACACAAATGGCATCCACATATATGCGCACTCTTCTTTAGAGAGGTTTATTCATTTAGTGAGTTGTCAATATTAGGTGTCTTGGAGTAGTGTCTTCCTTAGGGAGGAAGAGTTTCTTAGAGAGGTGACTATTTTGGGATGGCCGTCCTAGAGAGAACTCCATAGACAGGTATCTGTCTTAAAAAGATGTCCATTTTTAAGAGATGTCCGCCTTAGAGAGGTGTCCTTCTTAGAGAGGTTTTCGTTTAAGCAGAGAAGCAGAAAAGCGCTGTCTGTCTTAAAGAGATGTCCACATTCGAAAGGTTGCCCGTCTTAGAGAAATGTCCATCTTAGGTGTCCACGTTGGAAAGGTGTCCAGTTTAGAGAGCTGGGTTTCTTGGAGAGGTGCCCATCTTAGACAGGTGTCCAGCTTGAAGAGGTGCCGATGTTAGAGTAGTTGTCCATCTTGGAGAAGTACCGATCTTAGGTGGGAGTCCATGTTAGAAAAGAAATTTTTAGAGAGCTACTCATCTTAGAAAGGTGTTCAACTTAAAGAGCTACTCAACTTAAAGAGGTGTCCATATTTATAACTTGTTTATGATAGTCCATCTTACAGAGGTGTCCGTCTTAGAACAACAACAACAACAACAACAACAAGCTTTATTTGCATGACTATAAGTACATACAGTATTGCAAAAGCGTAAAACTTAACTAAAGCGAAACTTATAACAATCATAATCATGTAATAAGAAAAAAAGCAATTATGTATGCGTTACATTACTTTCATTCGATAGAGGATTATTTCGTAAAGATAAGCATCTCAAAATGAACTTCATCAGTTGAGTATTTAAATAATAATTATCAGAATTCATTAATTTTTTGGTGCCAGACTTAGCAAACTGTCTATCTTAGAGAGGTGCCCATCTTAGGACAGTGTCCAGGCTAGAAAAATGTCCTCCTTGAAGAGCTTTCCATCTCAAGAAGGTGTTCATTTTGGAGAGGTTCCCCTCTCAAGAAGGTGTTCATTTTGGAGAGGTTCCCCTCTCAAGAAGGTGTTCATTTTGGAGAGGTTCCCCTCTCAGGGATGTTCCTATCTTAGGGAGGGATCCATCTTAGGGAGGTGTTTATCTTAAAAAGGTGCTCATGTTATAGAGGCCAGGAAGAGACTTTTTATTTACCCTCTTTGTTCCAGTCAGTTATCTGAGAAACTGTTTTACCTGGAACGCTGACATTGAAAGAATCCACCTCAGAGACGTGCCCACCTTATCGAGGTGCAGGTTTTACAGATGTTTCTACCTTAGAAAGGTGTTCAGTTTAGATTAGTGTCCATCTTAGTACAGAGAGATGCCCATCTCAGAAAAAAAGCGTCCAGCTTAGAGAAGTGCCGTCCTGCTTAGCGAGGATTCAACAAAAGAAAAAGGTAAAGAACGACAGGACCTAAACCATATCATTAAATATTGCTCTCTCTGTAAATTCAGCCCTCTTGTGGACTGCAGAACCAATTTGTTCCAAATAACGTTTAAAACCCTTACTGAAGGAGGTTCTTATTGTACTACCATTTTCGTACCTTTACAGCATGAGCTATAGGAAACATGGATTTTGAGTTCTCACCGAACGTTGTTTCAAGCAGACAGCGATGAAATATGTTGACACTTCAATAAAACTATCACCCACCGGCCTACCGTCAGTTCCTACATCACGGGGAGTGTCGACATATTTCATCGCTGTTTGCTTGAAACATCGTTCGATGAGAACTCGAATTCCATGTTTCCTATATCTCATGCTTTCAGTTACTTATTCACTAGTACAATTGAACACATGTTGAAAATTTGTCATCGCTTTTTAAGGACGGTACCTCCTAATAGAGAAGTTTTTTTTGTGAAGGTTATGACTATTGGGGGAAAGAAGGTCTTAGCAAGGGTTACTGAAATCCAGAAAGAAAAATGTGGGTAACGGCTCATTTTTCAGAGATAATTAAGCACTATAATTCTAAAAAAGCGTTAAAATACCAAAAAATGTATGGGAATTTCTTTCCAAATTTAAGCTCAATTATCTCTGAAAAATGCGTGGTTACCCCTAATTTTCTTTTTCGATTCTGACAGCCCTTGCTAAGATCTGTTTTTTCTACATAGCCATAAAACGCGCGAAAGTATTGTTGTATCAGGGGGCAAATTCCTTAAGAAACTCGAACATCCCGAGATGCGCAGAACGTATGCGCAGTGACAAAAGGAGGCATCGTCCTTAAAATTCGGCAGAAGTAGCTCTAGAACACGTTCGATTCAACCAGTTGCCTCACTACTGATCCCTACCGTCTGGGAAAAAAGTAATTAACTTGAACCTGAAGCCACACCCACATCACCACATTCATCGCTTGAAAGCTTTCGACGAGCACCCCCACGTCACTTTTAAAGGGAGTTCCCCGTGGCTAGATACGTGTCCGTTTTAGCGCAGTGTCCTTTATGTTATTTGAATAAGGCCAAGTAAAGACTTAACTGAAGTGATTAGGAGAAACGGAATGCAAATGATATTTTTTAAAGTGGAAGTGCACTTAACTAACGCAGCCAGTTTACAGGCCCTCCACTGGAATAATCATGAAACAAATAATCAAATTAAACATAAAGAAGGTTAAAAACCCCAACCGGCGGGAGGCAAACCATTTGGCTATTTACAAGCGTGGCCAAGGAGTTGATCTCGGGACTACCGAGAAAAAAATCCAACCAGTGGTCGCAGCGGGACTCGAACTCGGGACCTCCGGGTTGCGAGTCGAACGCGCTAACCACTCGGGTAATGATCACATGAGCAGCACCGGTACTCAGCACTCAGTCCGACACTTGTTCAGATCGACTCCCATACATATCTTTGTTTCTGATTTCGTGAGACAAACTTTGCATGAGAATCCATACATGAACCCGTGCTGGTTTGCTTTCGTACCGGTCTTGTGTAAATCATTGTGTTTTTGAATATAAAATAAAATAAAATAAAATAAATAGGAATTGACTCTTCATCCCTTGTTTCCATCGATCGAACTGAAATTTGAAAATGTTGGTTTTTGCTAGAGACAGGGATACTGGAGAATCCAGATAAAACCCTTGGAGCAAGGATGATAACTAACAACAACAAACTCAGGGATTTGAACCCTGGCCATAGCGGTGCGAGGTGTGCATGCGCGGGTGCTCTCTCCGCTGCCCACATTCTTGTCTCACGAGCTGCTCAGTTGCAGCGGTCATGTAGAAAAGTATTTAGTTTTTGGTTAAGGTCATTCCCCCGAAATAAAATTTAACATAGGATTTTTGTCAAACTTTCACAAGCTGTTATCTATCGGGCAATGCTTTGAAAAATAAAATAAAAAGAATAGGTCCCCATGTTCGTTTACGAGATATCATTGCGTCGTCTCAAGTTACCCCATAATTCCTTGCAATTTCGCCTAACGAACACGTGTTTATTTGCCTACTTTCCGTAGGCAGAGGAAGCACATGATTGAAGCAAACCTTGAAACAATGTACTAGATGGAAAATATCGATATCAAGGAACAATATACTACAAGTTTTATGGCAGATGCTCGAAGCATCAGACGAAATTGACTTAAAGCCTTCCTTACGTGCGTGTTCTCGAGGTCGTGATTTCATCTCCGTGAGCAAAGCGTTTCTAGTAATAATTTTTTTTTCGAACATGTGTTTTTTTTCTAACTCTTTGAACAAAAAGAGGATCAGGGGTAGGTCAGAAATATTTGAAAAAAAAGATAGGTCCCCATGTTTGCTTAAGAGGAAATAACTATCCTTTTCTCTTGTGAGCTTAGCTTCATAGGCCGACCTATTTCTCCCTGGACGTGCGCGCGCTGTGAGAGCGCGCAAATGACGCAACAAATCGTGAGCAATACAGGGGAATGACCTTAAGGACGTTCGCGCCAATTGTTTCTGCGCATCCTTACTGCGCACGCAATTCACTTCGTGATGTCATGCCACGTCATGTATTGAGCGCGCGCGCTGTTGAAGAAATGTGGAGATATATAGCGCTAGTGGGCACTTTAATATCTATGCACGGGTTTAACTCTCTTATATGTTCGGTGACCCCATATTTGCTATTGATAGATCACTTTCTTTGCCGATTATCTACGTTTTGTGAAAAATTAAAGAAAATCTGTGTTGTAGAAGTTTGATTTTTTTCAACTTTTCTGCCCTCGCATCATCGAATTCTACTATTATTGAAGCTGCACGGTGTTCGTTAAAGTCCATCTTAGAGGCTGAGTTTAACTAAACGGATGACACCGATTCAAATTATTTACTTAACAGACCCACTTAAGTAAAATTTGACTTTAAAAATGGGGCTACAGCGAATCATTTTAATATTTTTCAACTAACAAGCACTGAGGCCATGTCGAGTCACGAGGGCCGATTTGTCAAAATTGGGGTAGTTTTTGACGTGCTTTATTTCGAAAACGGAGTCGGTGACCCCCAATTTTTTTCCATTTCTGACATAGGTAACTCATTATCTGACTGTAGCCAAAGTATGAAAAAAATATGTATTGTAGAAGTTTTTCGTGCGAACGTCCTTAAATCAGCTATGTTTCGCCGAAAATTTTAAGCCTATATCCTCAGCTATATCTTGTTTTCACTCATTTTGGCGAGTCATAAGCTTTCGCCAAAAGGGTAAGAAAATTAAAGCTATCTTTCCTCACAAGTTTTGCGTTATGGGCTCTTATTTTTTCTGGTCATGAAATCACGAAAATGTAGCGTCGCGCATCACTAAATACTCGTGAAAAATAATAAGAAAAGGGTATATGGAAACTCGAACAGATATTTGACGGTGAATACGCGAAGCGCGCGAGACATGCGCTTGCTTGCGGTAATTAGCGCTTTGTAACTCGCGCGTGTTTCGCAGAAACGTTTTGGAGACAAAACGAAACTGTTTCTCTCCTTTCTCTGTATGAACAGAAGCCAATTTTCCACGTGTTGGAGTTGACCGTCCATAACTGACTCATTGAGCAAAAAAGGACCAGTGAAACCGACAACAGTAAGCTTCAAAACTTACAACAGTCTCGCGACATGAAAATGCTACTTTTATGTGTTGAGAGTGATAAATTTATTTCATTTATTATCATTTATTTACAAGTTTGTCAGACAAAATAATACTGCACGAAGACCACTTCGTGATAACTTAATTAAAATGTCATTAAAAGTGCATTTCTGACAGAGTGACTTGCGACAGGTTTTTGACATATGGCTTCCAAGAGGCTAAAATCTAAAATGGTCGGAAATGTGCTTCTTTTTTCGACTCCATACGTAAAACAGGTGGTTATAAAGCCGTAATAAGCCCACTCGTGCACTTTGCAGATGATTTTGTGAAAGCAAGCCTTCGTTCGATTTAATATCGTTACAAATACAATTCACGAGGATTCTGAATAAAAAACAGTGGTGAAAATTGCGTAGATGCAGCGATATACTGACTTGTCTAGAAATATCATTTTTTTAACAGCGAGACTCGAAGCTATTGCGATTTGTTGACTTTTTATTAGAACATTGATAATGTTTGTGCAGTCTCCTTTGATTTTCGCTCTCAGTTTATATCAATATTGATGTAGTGATTATTGACGTTTGTGCTTCATTCGACTATTGTCTCAAGTCTTTGTAAAAAAATCCCACACGGCTCCACAAGAAAGCCTCTTTTCTCAGTGAAAAGGTTTTATTCAATCAAAGGGAGACAGGTTATCTGCATTATACCGCTTGGAAATTGAATACAAATTACCGGTGGAAGGCATTTTATAATAACCGGCCAATTTCATATGTATATGGAAAAATATCAATTACGCCAGTCATTAAATCAACATGTCGGACTTGTGGTCGCGTGAAATTAAATAGCAAGTTTGCTTTGAACATATCATTATTATACATAGTACGGGAAGTTGTAATGCTTTTAAAAATCGGTATGTTAAAGCTCAAACAAAAATTAAAACTAATAATTAAACGCGTTCGGTCGAATTGAGGCATTAGCAATGTTTCGGAGAAGTTCACCAAAGGCAAAAATTAGCTGAACGGTAATACGCCAGTAAAAGTGAAGAACTTTCTGAATTGTTTTTCAATTTTTAAAATTTTGTATTTTATTGTACACAAATATTGTTCTTCATTGGCCGATGTATGTAAAGAACAGAGACCTGCGCTGAAATCTGGAAAACATATCCAAAGTTATATTGGATAAAAACGACTACCTAAATTTGGTCTTTAAAACTAATTACAACCAATTTGGTTGTCTACCGGATTTCTAGATCTTAAGCAGTGCTTATGTCTCTTTGGTTATAGATAATGAAATTCAAAAGTGGGAAGACCGCATGTGCAATTTCGTCGAATCTCTCCCTGTCCATTATATTGGCCTTTTTTATAGCATTTTTCAGCGTCAACTTTGCCAAGCTAAGCTTTGCTTTTAAAATCGCTTTCTCTTTGCACGCTGTATTTGAAAGGCTTCCCAACCGTTTAAAAAGTAAACATTCAAACTGATCATTTTATTCTCTGTCATTGATTATCAGCGGACGCAATAAATAACCCACGGTACTTTACAGTCATATAGTATAAAGCAGTCGGCTGGAGATCACTTTTCTGTCATTGAGAAAAAAAATAAGCTCTTTTAGGACGCAAAAGCAATTTGGTTAATTTGGAGGAAGGAAATATCACCAGGTTATTCATTTTCGGTTTTTAAAAGCCTATTTCCTAGAATATTGCCTAATTTAATTGTTAAAACTGTTTTGATGTGTATTTTTGCGCCTTTGCCGATATACGTGACATCTGTTCCGCTTTTATTGAAGGTGTTGTTTCTTTCTAAAAGGACATAACAAAGAAAAGAAAGCTTGCGATATTATTGTCTATTCAACAATATCAACTTCCTTACAAATCGGCTTTGAATCGCATTTTAGAAGTTCAGTTATATGGCTTTACTTCAATTGAACGGAGATTAGGGGTTATCGAAAAGAAAAAAACATGCGATATACAATATGTGGTTTTCAAATACTGTTTTTTAGTATTTTGCGGCGATTGCATAAGATTAGCTTTATTCAAATATAAGTTATTATTTGCGAAAACAATAATATATTTAAAGAGTTGGTGTTAACAAACTGCAGTCAATAATTCTTGGACCAGAAGATGTTGAAAAAAATTATCCTTTCAAGTTTCAACCTTAAACAGTAAATATGTAGTAGTTAGATAAGAAAAATTATAAATTGCGGGCAAGCCAAGAGCTTTTAGAATCGTAGCATTCACTGCAATATGGTGACTTATTTGAAACAACTACAAATGTCTGTGAATTTTCACACTGGTTAAGGGCTGGTAAGCGAGATAATGGCGACTATGTAACAGTAGTTTGCCACCTCGTTGCGAAGTGCGATATCTAATCTTTTGAACTGATAGTGTGCGTTTCGTTGTTAACCAAATGATGCGTTTATGGAACCATATGTACCTTTCCCTCGTTGTAATATCATCTATTCTGTACTCACTCTACTAGTGTTTAAAATTTTTCCCACTTAAAAGCGGCCAAGATAGAAACTAAACAAAGTCCCATTTTTTAATTTTTGTTCTAAGAAATTACAAAAAAAAAGAGAAAATACTACTGTAAAGTAGTAATTTGTTCACACTTCAGTATTTTTTTCACATACGTAAAAGATAGAACCACCTTGTACAGCACAATAATAAGCACACGTGAAAAAGTTATTTAGTAGCTTTCATTTAAATGGCCTCTTGAGGATTTCATCAAGACTCAAATTAAAGTGAGAACCACCTTGCGCAGTACTCACAAATAGCACCGTAAGAAAGTACTGTTCAATAGTTTTCACTTGAATGGTCACCGTTTAGGTTTTCTCTCCACTAATTCAAGAGCTGGATCCATCAGTTTGTACAGTATTATAAACTGTAGTACAACAGGTCGCTGACAGTGTTTTCTCAGAAACTTAAATTTGAATGGTCACACACGCCTAAGCAGATTTCGTCCACGAGTCAACTCGGGGCTCTTGCTTTCGATAGAAATCGTTGCTCTGTCCATGAATATATATATAAACGATATATTTTTACTGAATTAAGACTGTTAAGGATACACTGAAATCTGTTTTTGTATTTGTTCAGTCCTCGCTGGTTCGTCAACATAGCCATCAAGTGCCAGGGACCATTACAAATTAACGCTGTAGCGTTGTACGAGCTATCCAAGCATAAAGAGATCAGAACTTTGGCAAAATAAGTCACGTTTGAATTGTTTTGGCTTCTGAATAATTATAAATACAAACCACATTAGTGAGGTAATGAAACTGACAACCATGTTGTGATAAATATAATGTAAGTCAAATACACTCCGCAGAGTCAACAAATTGCATCATATGTTTCAGTTTCACCAGCTTAGATTTTGCAGTAAAAAAAAAATCATATGAGTACACAATGGAAATTCTTTAAATGCACCTGAAATGGTTGTCCTGCAAAATATTTTTATCAGTTTGAGGTGGCTGAAACGGCTGCATCTAAAATACGTTGTCAAAATATTTAAAGAGATTAATTGGTGCTTTAAGTCAAAAATAGTTATCAATGATTAGATGTTTCTAGTCCAACAAGCTTCGTATTTATCTGCTGAGAAACCGATTAGCTGATAGGAGCCGGTATCGGGGTGAAGGGAGTCTCAAGTTGCCATTTCTACTGATTGTATTTTCACGTATTCAGTCCGGCTTTTTGTCAAATGGCTTTCAATTGAGAACTCATGAAAAAAAGCAACACGAAGAACAGACTGATAAGTGAATAAACCTACACTTTTTTCTAAACGTACGAAACTTAACTGTTTTGAGGACGTGAATTGCCTTGTCTAACCTAATTACCTTCCAGAGTCAAAAGTAACCTTGGATTATCCGAAAATAGTCTTTAAGGATACCAGTAATACCAGGCTAGATCTTTTCCTAATATTTGAATAAAAGGTAAGATACACTGACTTTTTGATACTAAACATCGTCTTCAAATGGGTACCTCCGTATGAATATGGATGGCTCATTTTTGCCTGAAACTGTTTTCTACCAGTTTCACGCCAAAACTATAAATGTCTCTGGAAAGGATGTACTGTGTCCACGAAACGAAATAGATTGCAACTCAGAAAAATTCAGTGGGCCAATTTTGTCATGTTCTTGTCGAGAAATCACTAGAAATGATTTTGGATGATTCTCTCTTACTTTATTTACGACAAAATTAAGGTTCTTAGTCTTATTTTCAGGATAGCCTTGACTAAAAAACGCAGACATCCCCATCTCTAAGCCCGTTCCATTTAGACACTTATCCGTGTAAGTCGTCTTTTTGCCCACGACCCCAGTTTGTGGGACGTACGTTACTCGTTCGTTTGTTTCTTAGTTTAATCGTTGTTTCACAATCTTTTCAGCTTTAACTAAAGCTTAGAAAATTTGATGCTTGGAGATAGAAGTTGCTACTTTTTGTTTATAATCTTTCAGATTAATACTGATGCTTTGAGTTCGTAGACGTATAAGACCTTGTAAATGCCCATAAAGCCAGATAATATCCCTGGGTAGATGACATAAGGCTTCTCGGATTATTGCTGCTCATGGAATTTCTGTAAATCAATCGCAAGTCTACCATGATGTTGCCTCTTCTGTGGCGTGCACGAAGCAAATAGAAGTTTCACTCCCTCCCCCTACCCCTTCCCTTAATGGGAAATCATTCCATCGAAGAGGTACTGCCAGTATTTTGTTGACACCACCCGTTTATGCACCTGGGGGTCTAAAGTAATATGCTTGTCTGAAGGAAACAGAAACGGGCTACGACTCCGACGTGCTTTATAGTTTGCCTTAATTACCCGATTTCCAAGATTATCTGCTATTACCGTTTATATCCTTCCAGATATAGAGAGACAAAATGGAGCTAATCACTTGGAAAGACACCGATATTGGAAAAACTTCTGCACTAGCAGTTGCACCACTCCGCCTCCACAACAGTATGACGAAAAAGAGGCGGCGTTATCATTTTCAATATTTATAATTACATTGCTAGTCCAAAATCCTTTTCAAGCAACTGTCCAATTATTTCCCAAATTGGACAGCATGTATTCCCGTGCACAACATAATTAACACGTAATAGGCCCACATACTGTTCAAATTGGGAAATACCTGGACTCAAAAAATTCATCTTACTGCACGATAAGACTCAGCTCACGGCCTCGTCGTCCAATTTGACAGTCTTCGGAGATGTTGTCATCCAGTTACGTCCCAAGTTAGACTAGCCTGTTCCAGGCGTTCAGATAGTGGAGCGCGAGCGAAAAATAAAGCGAGCGAAAGAGCTGGAAAATAACGAGGAGAGGCTGGGAAAGCGATTACATGTACCAACTCTCTTGCATGTATTAATTGATGTATTACAACGGGAACGTAAATACTCAAAAAATCAGTTCCCGAGTTGAGGGCCTTAGGGGACTAGCCGCAGGAACCTGTTGCAGAGGTAGGTAGCACGCACGGCTAGACGAAGCTGAAAAGCGTTAGTTCTGAAGAGATGAGCGTTTCCGTCATATCAGTAACGCAACATTCTTGGTCTTTCATGACAATGTCACCTCGTGAAGGCCGGCTTCATAATCTCGGATGTTTCTGATCACGGATTGAAGCCCCGCCAAATTAAGGTATTTGAAAAACAATCGTTGGCTGTAATTGGGAGGATTACTAAGAAAATCCTCCCGTTGAAGTTGCCTTCGACAAACATAATTCATAAACCTTATTGCACTCGATAAAACCACATTTCAGCGTCGGAGATATTTGAGGTTGGAGACCAAAAGTTAATTGCATCCGCATATTTTAAATTTATCTAAACTACCTTGCCCCAAATGTCCTCAAACTTCCTCATGCCAAATTCCTGAAATTTTTGTTAGCTTTACAGAATTGCAGTTCCGTCTCAATTATCCCGGGCGGGTATGTGGCGATTAAAAGTTTTCCTGATTCGAGCATTAATCCGATTTGGCTGTGCCAAGGAAGTGCCAAACCCTTAAAACGTGGTTTTCCACTGTAATCGACTTAAGATTTTCGTCTCCCAACATTTTACTGATGAACTAGTTTACTGACGAAAACATAGCAAAATGCTGACCTCAGAAACAAGCGAAACAGAAAGTTTTGGAGTGGGCACGGGGAGAAATCCCCCAAGAAATCTACTTGGAACAACTGATGCAACTTTAAGAATAACAGGTGAAATCCTTCCCTTTTGCCGGTTAGGGTTTGACGGAATTTTGTTTTTGGATCACAATCTTAATCTTGCCACGTGCCAAAACCGTTGCCGATTAGCGCAAACGTGCTCTTTCACGTCTAACCACAAACGAAGGCAAAACATAATCTTCTTCTCGGCTCTGTGCTGAGCTTGTTTTCCTCATTTGACACCTACCGGCACCTCTTCAACTGCCCAAATATTGCGCATTTAGCGCTATTACCAGGTATAATTTCTTTGGTTTCGTTTTGCGACATCGTTAGAAGAAATGAAGACATTTCTCGCGTTTCTCCGCGGTTTTTCAGCCAAAATTATTAGCTAGGTTGGGAGTCCTAGAGACTGTTGTCGTCTTGCACTATTGTTTACGGACTTTTCCGAAACTTCTACGAGTGTTCACGTCAATTTATAGAAACATGGAGAGGGCGTTTTCTTACCCCCTCCTCCCCAACAAAAACCCTGGCATATTGCCACTGAGGTGATGAGGTGATGTAAATCCTGAAGCTAGTTTCAGCGTGGTGGCGCTTCCACTTGATTGAGGGTTTGGCGGCTTTTCACCTTGCTGGATGGGCCTCTAGTCAAGCTCATGTACAGCGCAAGTTGACAAAAGCCAAATTCAGAGAAGGGGGAGGAAGGGAGGTTAGTGGATTAAAGCTCTCTCGCCCGCACGTGAAACTAAAAGTTTTAAAACTGATAGGTGCCCAGGAATGCCACGTTTTGCCTGATGGTAGCTATTCGTCTCGAAACCTCACAACACCCTAGAACCAAAAAAAGAAAAATGAAAGAAAAAAGAGAGATGAGAGGAACTAACTCGGCTATAGGGTTCATAAGCGCGACTCCGCTCTTTTAGCCCCGAAAGTCAATCAGTCAGTTAGTCAGTCAGTCAGTCAGTCAGTCAGTCAGTCAGTCAGTCAGTCAGTCAGTCAGTCAGTCAGTCAGTCAGTCAGTCAGTCAGTCAGTCAGTCAGTCAATCAGTCAGTCTTTCGTTTGTTTATTTACTTAACAAGATCTAGTTACCTACCTAATCTAACTGCTGAATATCTCTTTTTGGTAAAAATAATAACAATAAATAAAAATGAGCATATAAGACTAGCCAACCACAAGGGGCCCCTACAAATACCAGGTATACTCTAAGCCGGAATAAGGAAATTTTGGGCCAGGAGTGTACTTCTTCCCATGGACGCCTTTGCTCCCTAAAAGAAAAGGGCAGGGTGGCAATGGGATCCTTGACTGTCCTGTATTCCAACTTTTACATATCATGGTACCCGTTTCAGTTTCGCTCATTTGTTATTTTTTTCAGCCTGCATTTGCTTCCTCGTGCATTTTTGGTTCCAGATGGCTGGGCTAAGGATCAACAGTGCACGTACGTGCTTTAGCTGAACATTACAAGAAAATCTTTAATATTAACAGGTGTATACTCAATGAACTAGTTCTATTCCCGATCTTAGCCGGTCCTTTTTTATGCCGTTTGAAAGGCTCGCCAGCCTCATGCTTGTAACCTGTATGGATCCATTCTGTACCAACAGAGTGTATAAATAAAGATTGCCCCTGGCTAGAGAAAGGTAACTATTGAATAAGCGGACGATTACCAAGATGAGAGGCAGATACTGCAAGCAAGACTCTTCTTTTGACCTTAAACGCTTTCCTTCTCGGACTCAGTGACGCACAGCGGCATTCGTAGGAGACATACAGTCAAAGCTCTCGTAAGTGACCACCTCGGGAATTCAAAGAAAATGGTCGCAATTAGAGCTGGTCACTTACGAGAATGGGCTCGCGTTAAGCGACCACATGATGAAACAATAGAGAGTGGTCGCTTACAAGAGCTTTAAGCGTAAAGCTTGGCCTATGGTAATGGTTACTAATAGTTTTTCAGCAATAATGTTAAATAGTGTTTTATTGCTATCACAGAAGAGGTCCGCGTACGTACAATTCAAAGAACCATTAGCGCTTGTGTTATGTATTACTTAAATTTGAACAAGAACTGAGTGCTTTTATTAAAATGTTGACCGAGTGGTCGCTTACGAGAGCTTAAAAACAAAGGAACAAGCCCGTTAGTAATTTACAAAAGTGGTCGCGGTCGCTTACCGGAGTGGTCGCTTACGAGAGCTTTTGATTGCAGAGTTTAAGTGACAAGTCAAACGCGGTTTCACAATGCTGGTCGTAACTAGAGCTTGTCGCTTAAGAGAGTGGTCGCAAGGAGAGCTTTGACTGTATTCCGGTACAGTAGGTCCCGAAATTGAAAAATAAATAAACAAACAAACAAATAAATAAATAAATAAATACTTGGTTTGCGTATAATGAGTTATGCTAAACAGTTTCTCCTTGGCTCTCGCCATTTCCTTTGTTTTTAGTGTGCTTGTTTGTCTTTGTTGAAAAAGGAATAAAAAGGAGGTACTTTCCCTTTTCCAACCGCAAAACTGGAAACACTAAGTATAAACGCGGATTGCGCAAAAAATCGTCTCAAATCTTATCCCTCGAGGGTATACCGTTGTCTTCATTACATCAAAACGCTAACCGATCAATTAATGACAAAAATTGTCCGCAAACTAGATTTTACATCAGTATAAAGTAAAATAAAAAATTAAAAAAAGAGATGTATATCAAAGAAAATCCAATTTGCCCAATATCTTTGGTTTTGAATGCATTAGGATATAGGAACTCGTAGGAGACAAAAATACGTTATGTTATACCCTTATAACATGGCCTTAAGTCATTTCAAGATTTTATTCTTTATTTGCGATCGAAGATAACTTATCAGAGAAAATTCTGCTGGTAAAGTTTTGCTAGAAAAAAGATGCTACAATTTCCCGGCTGTGGAAATTGCAAACATTAGCGATTTTTAATTTCATTTTAATGTTTGATAAAAGTAGCTGATTTTAAAAATGTCTTGTCTTTCTTCAAATGAAACAAAATGTTAACCCGCCTAATTTCTGCCCTGTTTTCTTCGCTCACTTACAAAACTGTGGACCGAAGAGGAAAACAGGAATTTAAATTAATTAAAGAGACAGACAGGAACTTTGAATTCAAAATTTGTCTTCCCGATCTAATATTTCTGTTATCAGTAGATTTTTCACACTGTATTGATTGAGCGATAACACGTTGATTAATAGTTTTTTTCGCAGATAGGAAAAGCTTTAGAAAAGCCATCGGAAGTCTTCCCACATCAGTCCATTTTGTGTGAAAAAGTTTTTAAAAAAATCACTCAAAGTGAGGCGCTAAATGATGCCAAAAGGCTATTGCTGCTATAAAACATAGGGAACGACGGCGATAACGAAACTAGTCCAATTCTTGGCACAAATCTCTTTTCATATATTTAGGAGATATTCCGTTAAAAATAATTTCAAGACGCGCGCTGGAAAGCAAACAAGACTCACGCAGAATAATTAAAAACTCATTTGGCTTGAAGTTTGTGTTTGCGAAATTTGGCCGCAAAGTACAGGTGTAGGAAATACGCATTTCAGAGTTATCTTGATGAAGATAACACGAATCGTGCGAGTCTTCTGGATATCGTGGAAAAAATCTCATTTATTAACTGCACGCGTATTGGTGGGCCTTTCGCGCGTATTGTTGACAAAATGTCAAGCTAGTTTCAATTCAATGGCGATGGCGGATTTGATAAGCTAGTAAATGGCCGAGTGCCGAGAGCGGATCCGACACTGACATGCATGGCTTTTTATAGCCGCTATCGAAAGTTTATGTACAGGAGATGAAAGTCTAGACTTCAAAAAGCTACGAAAGTGCTAATTTTTATCTTTATGTCTGCCCAACCATGTATTTGTTTGCCGATGAAATTAAACGCAAAGAACATATTTGACTGGGTTAAAAAGAAAAAAAGTCATGACATTTTCTAACTTCAAATATCTGATTACGATATTCTGTTCTATCTCGAAGTTACAGATGAATAAAATGTTTTAACTTAAACCCTTGCTTGAATCTTGATCAATCTAATCATTTTATCACGTATACGTGAACATTTTATAATATTTGTCAAGTAAAAAATAGAATTTTACTTTTCTTCGCGCCCTATCACCAGATAACCTGTAGATCAGAGAGCGTAATTCTGTCAAGGCGGTCACCGATCGGCCTGTTATTGATTGTTGTCCTTCATAATCTAGTTAACAAGCAACTGAGAACTAAATATTCACCGTACAACATACATTGTTTTCAACATACATTGTTTTGTATATGTGCAACTTGCCTTTTACTTGTACCATTTTAGCGTCTTTCTAGAATTTGCGATAGCGATCCAAGGAAATGTCACCCCAAAAATTACTGCCTTGTCGTCAACAGAAAAGAAATAGATTTTATTATGTAAATAATGTTTATGGCTGGAAAGTTATCTTATTTTTGTTGCCCACAAACGCCTGTTGTAGTCAGTTCGTTTTTCATAAAAAACAGTTCTTTGATTGGGCGAATAGGCGCGCCGCGTAAGGTTAAATTTGAGCGGTGTTGAACAGTTCACCACCCAAATTTAACCTTACGTGCAACAATTCTAATCATTCGACAGCGAAAACACGTAGCGTATTTTTTTTTCATGCTTTTGTGTATCAACACTATCTTACTGA
Organism: Siderastrea siderea; assembly: GCA_964030785.1. Lineage (NCBI taxonomy): Eukaryota > Metazoa > Cnidaria > Anthozoa > Scleractinia > Rhizangiidae > Siderastrea > Siderastrea siderea. Next base: position 43,638,751 of record OZ034972.1, read on the forward strand.
AGTAATTTCTCCTTGGTGGTCGAGAAAACTTGGCCAAAATCGCAAGATTTTCTTGTTGTAAATTATTTATTTGGCCTTGGCGAACTGACGCGTTCAATACAAGCTGAAACAAACTCACCAGTTCAAATCAATGTATTCACTTGCTACTGTAATTCCAAAATCTATCCAAGCACCTTAAAAGTCAGTAAAATACCTGTAATTTCGAGGGTAATGACTGGAAAACGATGACACCCTATTTTTCCTACTTTAATTCGACCGCACTTTTGTAGCTCGCGGCAAAGTGATCGCGAAGGAAGATAGGTGGGTACTCTTCAAATGTCGACTTCTTGTCTAAGGATTTGCCCTGAAGTTTGCCCTTTGCTGAAGTAAGGTTTTTAGCCTGTCTATTGTGCACGAAAACGGCATCTGTTTCTTATATCTTTTTGTGTATTTTGACTATTTTGCAGCAATGTAAAGAGGCTATTTTACTAGAAATTGGCGACTTATATTTTAAGCGACAAATTTCAATTTCAGTCTGCAAAAACACGACAAATCTAATTTTATAGGTTGAAAAAGGTTTTTTTGAAAAGAGTAAAATTGAAAGCCTTTAGGGAAAAAAACTTTGGCACAGTGGCTTAAAAATGGAAGCAGTCGAGTTTCTTGTGATAAAAGCATTTGTTAAATTTCTCAGTATCTCGCATTCCCGAACCCAATGTCAAACAAGAATTGTGAAAAATACGGTCTTAAATTAAATTTAGCTCACTAAACAACAAAAGTCTGCTTCCAACTTCAATGTTATGGGTTAATTGAAATTATAATTTAATTCTAGTTAAAAGGCGATTAAGAACTCTCATTATATGTAAGCGAAAAACCTCTGAAAGAAACGAAGATTGCAGAGTTAAACGAACGTTTCACCGTTCAAGTGAATTGGTCATGCCTCTATTGTTTGATCCGTTTTCAGTCTTTGCCATTACCTATTTCTCCCCAGAAAAAAATCTCCGAGGCAGTCATTTTAAGTCGCGGAACTTCAAGGTAATAATAGGAATATTAGGGCTAATTTGCACCTACAGTTTTGTCTTTGTTGTCGTTGCTAGCAGCAGCGTAATGGACTGACAAATATTTCGGAAAAATTGCTCTTTATCTGCAGCAAAATCTCGGGAAGGGGCAGCAGTTGAACTTCAAGTCACTCTTCTAACCGTTATTTCATCGCTTTACCGAAAATGAAATCTGTCCCTTGTTTATAGAATTCAACATAGAGAAATGTTATATTAGTGTTTGCAGTCCATTGTACATGGAGTTAACAATTGCAAGAGCGGAGCATTTGCGGCTGAAGATGCAATAAACTCAGACTTAATTTCAGTCAATATGACTTTTATTTAATTCTTGAGGTTTTTTCTCAGTCTCAATGTTCATATATTTCTGTACTATATAATACTATTCTTGAGATTCCTATTAAAAGCGAAAAAGAACAGATAGTGAAAGTTAACGCAGAATGGAAAAGATGGAAGGAGAACTAATTTAAACAGGATACGAATACAAGCCAGTAAAAAGATAGAATCTCTCTCGACGAAAAACAGAAAGAACCTACAAAATCTGCGATAACATAACCTGTATGAATAGATTCACTATATTCTCGAGTTTAATATTTACAGGGAAACTTTTTCTCTTTAGACCGATACGGTCTCGTATCTCTGGTTTACAGCCTTGAGACAAGAAGCGATATACGAGTACACGATAAAGCTTTTAATTACATACAAATAGTATATGAAATCAAATATGAGGACTTTTTATCTTTTACTAGGCAAGCAGGGCGGCTTTATCTGCAGAAAAGTTAAATTCTGCTGCGCCAAAAACCTAATCTTATCACGGGTTTGTACAATATTTAAACTGTCCAAAACTGTTAAAAGAACAACAACATGAAATTTCTTGCAATTGTACACAACTACTGAATGGTCGTGTTTGCCTCCTCTTATTCTTGAACTCAACGCTTTTCAACCTCGCGTGGCTATTCCACGGGCGAGACGCCGAGAAAACTAAATACTCACGGAAACATATTTCGAGGTACGAGCACGCAAAACTTACTTTCTTTTCCTTTTCGTTGGTGAAAGCTTAATTAATAACAATATACGGGAACAGTTTGTAATAATAATATTCCTAGATGCCGCGACAGCTACACGGATGGAGAATGTTTTCCAAGGCGAATTCCCTTGTTCAACAAGATCCGCTTGTCGTTCTAATATTACTGTTATTTTAGTTCATTGTCAGTGCTCAATCCCGTTGCAAAGTTTTCTTTGAGTTTTCCCTCTCTTCGTAGTTTCTCTACGAGGCATTTATCGATACAGAAGGCGGCCCTGGTAAATAGCTTGAAGGATTCGGTGGAGTTGAAGTAATAAGGGGCCCGTACAGTCCCGGGTGAAGAGCGGGAATTCCCGTCATGGAGGGCCTTGAAAACGCAGTCGGTGTGTGAATTGTTGGACTTATAACAGGGCTGATCATGCTAGAAACCGGGTTGCCTTGGCTCATACTTGGAATGGAGTCCCGGCCGCTCATAAGCTTGTCTTCACCTCCATGTTTCTGCTCTTGTTTCACTCCTTTGGACTTGTTCTTGTTCTTTGATGAAACCTTTCTGTTCCTCGTTTGGATGCCATCCTTCTTCATCGAAAGCGGGCGGTTGACCTGTGAAAATAAAAGAGAAAAGAAAATAAGTTGAAGGTATAGAGCTACACTAAGAAGAGAAGATAACAATAGGAATTTATAATCTCTTTCGTAAACTGGAAAGCCTGGGAGTTTTGTCTTGACTGGGTGTTTTTAGCAGTGATTGATTAACAGTGCTTCGTGTGGAAAAGTGAGTCTTGTCGAGGGGTGAAAGCAAAATGTTTGGCGGCAAAGAAAGGAAATTCGCGGACAAAAGTTTCAAGCGCGAAAGCAGATGAATGTTCGAAATTCTGGTTTATAAAAAAGGCAAACGAAAAAGAAAAGGATAGGAAAAGTATAAAAAATCTTGTAATTTCGTGACTTGAAAGAACACGTAAGAACACTCTCAATTCTCTGCCATTAGGAGCGGAAATTGGATTACGGCTTGAAGTGGTCCAGATAGAGAAAGATTCAAAAGACGTGACCGAAATGGCTTGTCCTCCATCAAACAATATTGCATTAAAACGTAGACTAGAGAATCGGATGTATTTCCTTCACATTTAATTTCAGAAGAAACTTGATTCAACTCTTTTCAAAAGTGAAATCAGTTTAAACACGCTTTAGTATCAATAGCCATTTCCCGCTTGTCGGCAATTCTTTTTTCTCTCCATTGTTCGTGTATGTGCATTTTTATGAATTTATGAGAGCAGACTATTATTACATTTGCCAAAATGGTGTTGAGGAAAATTTGCCGAATGGAGTCCTCTCGAGTTTAATTCGTTTCGTAGCAACCTGTTATAATTTGTTGAATGTCTTTCTTTCGTGCAGTGAAACGAGCTTCTGCAAAACAAAGGTCTTTCTTTTCTTGGCAAGCCATACGTTTTAGTGCGGTCTTTTTATTAAATACAATGGGAACAGGAGCAGGTGGTATTTGGTTTAAAATACCAAGCATTAAATCTCTTGGCCACTGGAGAACTGTTTCTAAAACGTTTCAGTAAAAACGACATTCAAAAATTCAAAAATCAAGATTCTACCCCCTAAAAAGAATTTGGCATAGCAATTGAACTAGTTGTTTTCTTTTTCATCAGTGCACATTATCTGTAAAATTGAAAGTACAATTTTTTTAAATAAAAAATTCACAAAAATAAAAAAGTCGTTATGTCATATGTGTTGAGACAACGTAAAACAAAAATGGCCCACCGTAACACAAAATTAGGAGAAAACGAGTGTGATCATCTAATAAATAATCGGACAAAACCACAATTATGGCCCTGGCGTTTTATTTGAAAGCTGAAAACTCAAGACGTTTGTTCGCTGACTTATGAAAGCCACGATAACACAACAAATATTAAACTCTCATTATTAACGTAATGCACAGGAAATGGGACGAAATCTAATTCTACTCAACGAATAAAAGGAAGCTATTAACTCGATATAACCGACAAGTTTGATGTTTTGAGTTAAAATTCAAGTCCAACAAAACAAAGAGTCTTCGCCCACCATACGGTTGGTTTACTGAAAATTAAATTATGGCAGGAAATAAGAATTCTGTTAGCTTAAAAATAGCACGTGGATTTCAACGGACACCCATCTCATTAAAAATTAAAACATTTAAAATTAATTAGCATGGAAACTCCAGCTTTCAGCTATTGAGAAGGTGTTGAAACCGTGTTTTTGAATCGTGTAAAAGAAATTACGAATGTACACAAAAGAGGACAAAAACCCTACTGTTTGTTTGAAGCCCACCACGTGAAATACTGCTGGCTCGCGCGCTTGTATGCCAAACAAAAGTCATTGAAGATGTAAAAATATTTACAAGCCTCGAAAAATCGGAAGCAAAACAGCAAAGCACATTAAGCTTTTACTCAAAATAACTTAACCGGATATTGAGATGAAATTACCCCAACTTTACTAAAGACTAATTGACGAGCTTTGTAATAAAGGCATAATCAACATATATAACGGCTCTCGTTTTGGAACAGCTGGAAAAGATCTCAGCGAACGTTTGGAAAAACAGCTCGTCAAAAGAGCGGTCCACATATTATTCAATAAATAAATTGCCAGCTCATTTGCATTCTAAAAAAAATTGTTTCCATGATCGAAACGTTAATAGAAAGAGAAAAAAGCATCATACAGGCGAAAAGATGAGCGATTTCAGTCGGAAATATCTTATCTAATACGAGTGAAATTCGCTTTTTTACCGTCTTAAACACTGTTTGTTTATCGTTCGTAAGCCATTAAGGATAAATGAATTTCTGATAGTGTGATAAATAAATCAAGAAACCTACCAGTTATCGGCCACCATCTTATCTATTGCGCTTATTACGTTCATCACAACGCTTTTGTTTTCTCTGAGAAATCTCTTCGATGGCAAGAAGTACGCCGCGTTTGTAGCGCGCGCGCGTGGCCCTCTCGAACTCACTTACCGCGTGGAGCTTCCAGTAAAGTCCGCACGCGTTGCAAACGGGGTCTCCGTTTTGGTTGCGACGCCACAATGTAGTCTGTGTGGTATGACAATTAGCACAAGACGTCCCTGCTCTGCGGGCTGCTGACTGTTTGGCGCAAAACAGAAACGAGAAAATTAGAACCTATGAAAGAAAACCTCACAGTTCTTTGTTATAGAGGAGTTTGTTGAAAACCACTGCAAGATTGTAATAAGCTCTTTTGAATTTCAAGTTGCACACACACAGGGGTTTCTTTGCGCCATGAATAGCATTTAAGAGTTCTATTAAAGGCGATGACAAGTGAAGGTTTTCTTGGTCGGTCATAATGACAACTTCTGCTCGCAAAATACCGAATTTAAATAAAAAAGAACACGAAAGATCTAATTGGCAAATTATATATCTTGATTTAATCAAGCCCCCATAAGGAAAAATACATGTAGAAAATAACGTTAAAAATTCCTACGCCCCTCTCAAATTTTACTCAGCCTTGCATGCAATGATTTCCGATTTTGAGTCTTGAAGTTATCAATTATTACTAAAAAGGCTTTGAGAATTTTTACACTCTTTGCTGTCAGCGATTGCAAGCGCATCGAATGTCGGCAGTCAAATTTAGAAGCGACAATTTGAAAATTAGCTTAACACACCACGATAAGAGAACTTTTCAATTTTAGTCTTGATACAAAAACTGAAAATGAAAACGCGAGATACACAGCGAGATTTGCGCTTACTAAGAAGCCTACCAGACGACTTACCAATCTTCTTTTGGGTTTTATAAGAGGTCGGTTGGATCCGTTCATTTTGTGGTACAATCCACAGGCGTTACACAAGTAGTGGCCACCACCATCTCTTCGCCAAAGTGGAGTTGACGTTGCGCCACAGTTGACGCATTCGCGCCCATCGGCTGGTTGGAAAGACGAACAACCAAAGATCAGTTGAAGACCAACTTTCCACGTCTCCAAAGTTTCTTCTTTTCTATTCTACTTTGTTTTATGGCAACCACTCGCGATAAAATGGAAACGGAATGATAATAAAAAACAAATATACGCCCGACTTACATATTGCGTGTGAGCTTGTCTTCATCTGATCGCATCACTTTTCTTGAAGGTAAACTGTTTCGCGAAAGGTCAGACTTAACGAAAACATAAATATTTTAGAAATACGTATTTCTTTCACTTCTTTGTAAGTTCTCAACGACTTATCGCTGTTTTGATGCAAGATCCTCTTCGCTTTCTTTTTCACAAGCCATTCTCAATACGACTCTGAGAAAATGCCAAAGTAACCTTCGAAAAAACGTTAGAGTAAATTAGAGATTCCTTGGAAAAAATTCTATGGTTACGGTGCTACTGTTTTGCGGTGGTTACCATTCAGAACTACGAAATATAAATGACAATTCGACAAATACAACAATTGATTATCAGTTAAGGAGTTTCTGAAAGCTGGAATGCCGCTATAGTTGGAGTTTTAACAGTGAATTTACCGCACAGTAATTAGATTTAGTTAGGAGCGTAATTAGGACTTCTAAATTGGAAAAGGCGTAAAAGAAATTTTGCGGAAAGAAAAAACTTCAGCTCCCGCAGTTTTTGTGGAAGGAAATAACGCTAATCTCGCCGGGGAAGTGGCATTTTGGAGATAATTCGATTTGGCGATTAGTGTTTGTTTGCTCGCACTAACCTGAATTCGATCGGCTCTTGGTTCTGTTTCTAGGAAAGTTTCTATTTGCCATTAGCCCGGGCAAACCCGGCAGTGGTCCGAAAGAAGAGATATTAAGCTCTGAACCAACGTAATGTGGGAGAGCTGGAGAAGGATAACCCGCAAGCGTTGTCGCATCGGGCCTTGGGGGAACAAGCGGCATTCCGGCTTTTAAACGAGCCTTCTCTTCACTACCGTAGCCGAAAATATCGCTGCCCATCACTCCGGTCTCGCCTGAACTCTCCTTCGGTGGAGTCGGCGGGAAAGGAAACAAGTGCGCTGAGCTGTGCCCCATGGATCCTGAAACTGCTGAAGGAGCCATCGAAACTGGAACAGGACTCGGTCGATGGCCTTGCTGGAAAGAAGGACACCAAACGGACGCTGGATTAGGCGTGGAACAACCGTGCGACATCAATCCAGGAGCTGGCTTGCTTTCGATCCACTGTATAGGAGTGTGGAAATGCGGACGACAGACTTGACCTGGCGGAACACGAGCTGTTGGCAAGAACACTCGGCTACAGCTTCCTTGAGGACCGGACTGTCCTTGAGGATCTTGAAAAGCTGTGGGTCCGTGCGCTGCCATTTGGCACATTGATGGGCGATATGCTCGGCCGCCGGGTGTGTAAGACCAATTTGCAGCATTTCCCGAGCTGTCTAGGTGGTGAAAGAAAACGTCCACTTCGTCTGGTGGTAGCAGTTGGTTCGTCTCAACCAAATTCATGTTGTTTCCTCCACAGTTCGAGGAGGTAGGCTGCATTCTCTCGCTGTGTGCGCTTTCGTGTTGTTGACTAACGGCCGGGTGAATCCATCTATGTTCTGGGCCGACGGCTTCCATGTTCAAAGTTGCGACTCGTGAAAAACCTTCAAGAGAACAGAGGTGTTGCTCAGAGCAAATAAAACACAAAACTGACAGAGTGGCATATATTTAAATGGTTTAATAAGTCCCATAACAATAACTACAGGAAATAATAGGTAAAAGGAATTTCATTGTCATGGCATTATATTCAATGGGAAATTCGGCGAACGGTGCAAGACGTCAAAACGCGAGCGTGCATCACCGAACGGAAGTTCCCATTCACAGTTTTGCGAGTAAAATGGAGGTTCCGCAAACTTATCTGATGAACACACTCTAGAAATCTGTAGAAGCTATTCAAATAGATATGGAATTTCTCCAGGGCTCCAAACACACAAAGGGAGATCTCCGAAGCTTTAGGGAACGATGATAGGGCAGATAAGGCGCTAAAATAAAGTATGAGGCATTAGCTTTGTTAGACTTCCATCGCTCGTAACTTCACGTGTACGTGACAGGAACATGCAAAAAAATTTTAAGATTCACAAAACCCTCCGTCAGCGCGCACCTAGTAAAAAAACTGTCCTTGACGTGTAGAGGACCGGTGAACAGCCTTTAACGTGTTTTGTAAATACCTCACTGTTGAGTCTTATGGGATAAACCCCGCAATGCACAAGCTGCGATGTGGTGTCTGGTTATATTCAAACAATGTTTGAAAGGTTTTGTAAGCAAACCTGAGCTAGAGTCCGCTCCCGCTTGGCTGGCGCCAACAGGCCTGCTTCCACACACATTAGGAGTGACAGGTCAACGAGCCAACCAATCATCATGCGTAATGGTTGACATTTTGTTAGATTCTCTTTTCCATTCAAAGCATCATTGGTACACAAATCAAACAATCAATTCTTCGGCTAAAGTGATCTGTCAATCACGCGTTTGGGTCCATGTAAAGTTTTCAAACACTAAATTAGCGGCAATTTTTTTTACGTGAGTTCTGCTTAATATCTCAAGACACGTGATGGGTCCAAATCGCGACGCGCGAGGCGTTTTTTGGCAAGCACGACCAGGAAACAATGTTCAGTCGAGGTTGTGAACTTCAAACAAAATTTGGGTTCGTGCCTACAAAACTGAAACACAGCCTTCAAAGTCAGATTTAAAATTTCTTGCTTATCAAAGTAAAATCAACCTCTTTGACTGTATTTGTTATCATTATATGCTTTTCTTACAAGCGATAAATAATATCCTATTTGACGAGAAGAAATTAACGGCTTTGCTGATCCGCATTAGCGATGCTCGAGTGGCTTCCCTTGACGTCCCAAGAATACATCCCGTTGAGTCTGTTTGCCAAGTGTATTTGATCAAGCAGTGCTCGCTCGATTCGATGACCGCATCCGCCATTACAGGGCAAAGAAAAACAACATGGGTGTTTTGCTTTAGAACTAATTACTAAAAGCCGCGCTCTGATTGGCTGAAGTGTTAAGTTCATTGTTAAGACAGGTGGAACACGACCGCAAGATAAAACCGATAACAAAGATAAGCTTCTCGCGGACTTTATTGCGTATTTCAGGGCTTGTTATCAGTGTAAATGTTTGCAAACGAAAACCTCTTTGCGGATGATAGGAAATAAATTGAACTCTTACTCCACTCGTAGGCTCCGGACTGGCGTGCGGCCCTTCCTAAAATGCGGTCCAGTTATCGAACTTCGGTTGTGACCTTTAGCACAAAGTATGAATAGAATGACAATGTAATTGGTTAGTGTTATCTGAGTTTCAAATTTTCAACAATGTTCCTGATTTGCGTGCGTGGCACAAGCGCTTGCAGACAGCAAGACGCTACTTTGCAGCCTGTTTAAACGAGATCTCGAGATCGAAGTATTTCCCGACCTCCGGAGTTGAGTGGTATGATCATGCATACACAAAAAGGACTTGTTTTAAACCGCTTTTTTAATCGTTGATCGAATTCCAGCCGAGTTTGTATCTGGACTAATGAAAATATTTATGCTTTTATAATCACAAAGAAGCAAAAATTCGTAAACAAGCAATAACCATAATCGCCATAATCACACCGATTACCTAGACAGTACAAAGTTTGAACATGGTGATAAGAACGAATCGATCATGCAATTTACACTCTACAGTGAGAGTGCTCAAGATGTGCAGAGTAATATCACAAAAATAACGAGCATGAAATGATATTGAAAGCTATAGGTAGTAATATTAAAAGTATAACTGGCTCAAGTATACACTGCCAAAAAATTCTTAAATGCTGAATCATTAAAAATTTTTTGGCGTCCCACCTGCAGGTACAAGAGAAACACAATCAAAGCATAAAAATAATGTTTACATTGTGCGGTTCGTGCATTCCCACGTGCGAAATGAAACGAACAAGAAATCCACCCCTGTTTAGCTTCGCTTCAGTAAACTCGAGTAATTTTCGCTTTACGTGATGCTCTCCAAGTTCTACAAATAGACTCCACATAACCTCTGGTATTTTTGTGTTATCAACATTTCAATTATTTTCCATTATAAGTTATAAATTTTTAAAACCAATACTCTTAGGACAACGAGAAATAAAGATAACCCTTTTATGAAAAAGAATAATAGTTTTTGAAAGAAATTAGTGTGTTTATTTCAACAAATGAAACGCGTTCTCCCTGAAAAATAAAACATATTCAGCGCAATGCACGGAATATCCAGTGAATAAAAGCGGAAAAGTTTCCTAAAGCTTATGCCAAAACATAGTCACGTTTTGATGGTGCAAAAGTGCCAGCACCTATAAAATGAGTAAAGTTATTTTATCGTAATTATTATCAAGAAATTGAATTACTTAGCTGCGCAGAAAGAAATAACTTTTTCATAAATAATGGATGTTCGGCAAGATCCCAGCGCTAGCCTCGCGTGTGCGGTTTGTTCAATTAAACGCTTCTTTCACCGAAGAAAATAAAATTCAGCAATGCGGAACCTGCCTTAGTTCCTTCAGTCTGTCAAAAGAAATATGTTTGTAGTGAATTAAATGGAACTGAATTTGTTCTCACAAAAAGTGTGTTTGTTTGGCTTGGGCTCAATGGCAGTTGCACTTGTGGAGAATGCACCTCGAACAGTTAGGCTACCATTTAAATTAAAGAACATAAAAACATTTACCAGGAAGCATGGGTTTCCGAAGGCTCTCTGGCACAGTTATCCCATAAACGAGAGGGCAAAGACTCCCTAAGATGCAGGTCTCCTGGTTAACTGTTTCCAAAGACATGGTGGAACTTTTTAACACTTTTTAATAAGCGCGCAAGTAGCAGCTCTGAGCAATGTGCCGGATTCCGCTCCACTTCGTCCGGAGACTGCGCCGTCTGTAGAGTTGCGATGTAGTTATGGTTGCTAGTTAGTTATATCTATCTCTACACATGCTAGGCTAAATCCTTAAACACACATGCATTTGCTCTGGTGGAGAGATAAGTCTAAAGAGGAACGGGGTTATCAGTGTAATGTTCCCTTTTTCCTTTGTGTACGGTGGCGATGAAATCTTTGTATAATCGCCAACAACATGCATGATTGCATTTCTGATTTCTGAAAACATACAACTGTTTATTACGCATTTCGTCCTGTTTTGAAAATTTAATCTTTGTATATTCTTGAGCATTCGAAGCCGCCGCCCACAACAAAGCCCAGAGGAAGACTCAATTTCATCGTCGCTGGTTTTCTCAAGCCCCATAAACTGTAATGGTGATAATTTGAAAACCTTACAGACAGGAAACTCCGTTTAGCTTTATCAGATCTAGGGTTGTCGTATCTAGCTCGCATACTGTGCGAGGTCTTGTACAGTATCGCTAGATCGCAAAAACAAGTTAAACGTCTACGATCAATTTTATATCTGGAAACCGAACTAGAGGATTTAAAGGACTCTCGACAGGGCAAGCTGATAAAGCTTGAATCGCGATAAACACAGATTACAGGCCATAAAAGCTGTAACAATCGCAGGAAAAACAGCTTTGTTGGCAACCGAATGCACTGGTTGGACCGCACGCTATATTCACTCAAAACATGTAACTTGTTCCGAAAAACACGGAAAAAACAGATCAGTTGATGGACAAAAACAAAGACGGTAAAGTGATATATTTTCTTAGCGCCAAGACAAGTTATAGCTGTGTGATGTATCGGTTGTGAATCAGATGAATATCGAATACTCCCGGCAGTATGGAGACGTTGAACATGAAGGAATTTTTCGTGGATAAAACCATCTGCAAAACAGTTACATTCTGCCGCGGTAGGTAACTTATGATTTTGCTGTTTCAACGTTGGAGGGCTAGACTGTTTTACAATGAAAAGGAAGGGTTGTTCTTTGACGAAACACAGGACGCAATGTCGAAGGAAATAAGAAATATGCTGACAATATGAAGAGCGTGTTCCTCGACCACAGGAATCTACACCAAAGAAGCGGCAAAAATTGTGGCAAAAACGGCTTCAAAACGCATTTAGGAACAATCAGTTCTAATGTGATTGCGTTTAAATATCGGTGTATCCGCCTTTGGGAAGAAATATTAAGTCGATGATTTAACAGTTGAAACAGAATAGCTCGTGTTATTACAATTACGTTTGCGGGAAATGAAAAAAATCACTCAGTAATAGTTGAAATCATCTTGTATAGTGCTTGTGTCGTTAATTGCACTGCCGGACTGCTAACAGATACAACGCAGAGATTGATACTATTTTTTTACCACACAAGTACACATAAGTGACTCATGGTTAGCCTCATTAAAACTGTTGAAATCCAGATTAAAGCAATCGCATGACAAAAGCAGCTTTGCGTTTTTTCTAGGCGTTTTTATCTGGTTAAGCCTAGCGTTTTAATAATACCCGAAATAGGATTGGTATAAGAACTTCTTGGCACAGGAAATTCTTCGTTTCTATTTGGCCTAGCTTACTATACTACAGAACAGTGATACTAGCTGCATATTCTATCTTTAGCCTGGTGCAATATCAGAAAAACAATCGATTCCAGTGACTTTTAAGCTATATGTTTTATGTTGTTAACAGAAACCACATTCATTCATGTCTATCATATCGAGACTGAATATATTTTGACACTTAAAATAGATTTTCAATAACTCAACATATGGGCCCGATACCTCTCATCGTTTTTCAGGCGGTCTAAAGATCAACAATTTTCGTTTTTGCTGCAAAAAGAAACATTTTTTCCCCGGGCAATCTCTTACTTAAACTAACAAATCTCGAAATAATGTTCACGGGTAAACATAGCTCTTATCTTTGCGAAAAAACCAACAAAAGGTTAACCCAACAAAAACTAGGGAACAAAAAACGATAAATCTGAGTTGCACAATTGACACACGGAAATTTCCATAACAATACACGAGCACACTGTGGCAACTTGTAAAATCGGCAAAGCGTTAAAGTAGGCGATATTGGGGTTGAGTATATCTTACAAAGAACCTCACTATGAAACTCATAGCCTCGAGTACTGAAAGGAGATATTTTGGAAATGATTTTGCATGGCAACATTATAAAACTTGTATTACCTTAAGCAAGCGAGTTGGCACGAACTATTTTCAACCCTCATGCAAATTTGTTCTAATCTTGTGAGCTCGCTTTGGGCACAGCCCGAAAAGTATCTTATCAGTAATAAGCAATTTACTAGTCCTTAAAATTCATCATTTCAATGCGGACGAGTGAAAACGTACAAATCGAAACGACCTGAGGTGTTCAGTGCAGAACAGTGATTCGAGATGGTTCTTCAAGAGTTTTCGTGATTGACGAGTAATCTACTGAACACTTGAATTCGAGCCACTCTTTATTCTAAACGGCTATCAAAGAAGGATTACTTTATGCAAAACGTTTATGGCACGTTAATTTAATTTCAACCTAAAAGTCTTAATATTTTAAGCGGATTCACGTTGCTTTAATACACCGGACTTGAGAATCTCTTGAACTTTGAAAGCTGCGCGTTATGTGCAAGCGTGAACTGGATAAAAAGAAGAATGTTTCTTTAAAACCTGTTTGCTCAGTGTAGCATTTTCCTTTGTGATCGGTTAAACATTTGTTGAAGCAAATAATCTGTCGTGACCTGAGCAGGTTAATTTCCCTAAAATTACGATACGTAAATTTTAACACACGATGCAACACTATCTTATGGTTAGTGCTCAAGCTAGTGCTAACCGGTCCAAAAAATATGCGTGTTGTCTTATGTATATTTCGCGTGAGCGTTGAAGTTAGCGAACAACTGCGCGGACGATTGCTAAAAGGAATGAAAATAAAGGCTTAATGTGGGTAATTTTATTAAATTAACCAAAAGGTGGACTGCTACCTTATCGTTTTATTTAGAGCATGGGTAGGAAACCTGGTATAGGACTGCAAAATCCGTGCAGTTAGAAACAGCTACATAACAAAGTTGAATCTTTTTTCTCGGTTCTCTAACTTAACCGCCTAAAACAATGAACGGACGCGTGCTCTTGTCGGCTGAAAATAATACATGTTTCTTCAGCTAGCATTTATCTTCTAAATTTGCTTAAATTTTAAGGGCGAATGACCTGGAACACTACTTTGTAGTCTTTGTGCCTTTGTTCTTTGGTACAACAGTTAATATTTGATAAACGTGCTACACTTGTTCTCGCGAATGCTCTCAGGACGGTGGATATCGATGTGACCAACAAACTGTAAACTTCTTTTGGGAAGTGTTTGAACTCGACACGAGCGCATAGGCAACCCTTTAGAAGCGTGGCTGTCAACTCACGTCCATTTTACTGATGTAGCCGTATGAAATAACATTTTTGGCTCTAATGGGAAAATTCTTTGGAGGTCAAAGTGGCGACAGAGAGTCGGTTGGCGGTGTCTTTGATTTCTCAACACTGTAATGTCCACCCTTCAACATCGCAGTTTGTGCAACGCGTTATCCTGGTCCCTGCGTTCAGACGTTTATTTACTCACCGCGAACACAACCCAAAACAAATCCTCAGCAATTTGCTACAAACGCAACCCGGAGACTGGATAAAATCCTCGCCAAACGAGATAATAGGGATCGTGGTTTGCAGCCGGAAATGCCATTGGGCGCTCGATATAGCAAGACACGTTCCCCTCTAATACCCGCCTTCACTGAGCCTCACGTCAGCACTGCCTTGCTCCAACTTATCAATCATGCTATCTAAAATCGATAATTGCATAATTATCACGTTTTGGATCTACCCTCGATACTGAATGATGTGAATTTGTACCTACCAAAGATAGTATCGGTCCTCTAAGTTTTGAAGTTCTACCGGTTCAAAACAAGCGCTTAAAGTTATGGCTGTAAATATTTTTTGCTGTCCTTTATTCTCTCTCCCTCGAATCGCACTGCACCTTTAATTTGAACACACGGTGTAAAATGCACTGGTTTGGAGCCTGAATTTATTGCCAACCTGGCACGCTAAATAATTTATTTTGTGTCGTCTGTTCGCATTTCCCACCCTTTTAGCGAAGAACTCAGTAACTCGTTGATTTGACGGTAACAACTGCTTATTCAAAGGAGGCCTTGGATAAATATTTCTCGATATTTGCACAAACCTGTGCTGATATGATTGTCAGAAGTGTGAACGTTTCCCACCCCCTCCGTTCGCAAAAGCTACCAAAGCAAAACTTCTTGAGCACGGTCTTTGATAGGCTGACGACTATTATCTTTCTCATTTAGAGATTCTGTCGAACCATTAATTTTTTATGGCTTTGACCATCCGGCCTCATTTTGCTCTTAATTGAATCTTCGTAAACGCATTTTAGGTTTTTATGAAGACGAAGTAGTTGCTGTCAAAATTCCCCTCCTCTTTGGTCAATTTCTTGTTACCGTGTTCTTGTATGATGGCTTTGCGACAGGAAGGTGGCCGCGTATCAATAGCAAATGATAATGCAGCTCATAAACAACAACCTAAGTAACTTGTAGCAAACGGTAACAGATAATTGCTCAATCGAAAACCGAAACAGTGCAGTTCTAAGTTTAGTACAACAAGTCCAATATCAAACAACACGAATGTCGCGTTCTGACCCTCAACAGAACCGCGAGAACTTCGAGCAATTAGCTGAGCGGTTTTGGTGTTATTAACGAAGCATCTGCGGGCGTAATCGAGGGCAGAAAAGCTGTCTGAAGAAATTTAATGAAAATAGAGGTAATTTTATAATGGCATAGTCTTTGTCCCGTGCGTGCTAATCTATGCATAAGTGATGAACGAAGCCATCAAGTTCTCACACTCTTCTAATGGCTTGATAATAGTCCTTAGTAAGTTTTGTATTGTATCCAGCTGCCTCTAACCCTCGAAAATTTAATGCTTGAAGATAAATATTCTTTGCTGATATAATTTAGCAAAATCCTGGCGTAAAGGAAGCACAACTTGCCCGAGTCGTACAAACTACAGAAGCCTGCTATCTCTGATTCGAGTTTGTAAAATCAACTAAGGAACGGAACTCAGATATTAGATTATGGACAGCACTTAACGATAAGGCGGGTGCGTTTTATTAATATTCTCCGAGAGTGATGTGTAGGTATTTACTCGAAATCAGTTTGTTGTTTCGTTGAGCGAAGCTTGCAGCCTTATCGAGATAAACTCATCAACCTCCCGGAGCGATCGCACAGATACAGCAATTTTCATTGATCTGTGTGATTAAACGGAGTCAAAATCTATCTTTCAGCGCTACAGGGAGCTTGTTCTTTCGAATTAGTGTATACAGAGTCTGACTGGGAGAAATTATTTCGTCCGCGCTTCACTGCTGGCAAGCAAGAGACCTTCTGCACCTTCATAGTTAAAAGATCGCTCGACTGAAGCAACCAAAAAAAAATCCTGCCTCTGCCACAAACCACCAAGGAATACAAAGGTAATCCGATTAGCTTTCCTGAAGTAAAAACAAAAGCTACTCACCTCGTTGGCGATTTATTTGTTCAATGAGCGCCCGTTGCTACACTGACTTTTTCTGCTCAGAAAGAAACAACTATGAAAGTCCGGGCTTGAGTTACATGCTATTTATATGACTTTTGGGCTTCGGCGCCAATTGGGCGCCAAGCGAACCGGTCTAATTCACTGCTTTGTCTAACATGCACATGCTTTGCAATGCCGACTCACAAGCACGCAAGATGTAGCTGAGATTTCAGCGAAATCTTAAGATTTATTCCCTGCATCGCCTGCAAATCGACCGAGGTTGCGATCCGAATTTGCACGTATACCTCACAAGACGATCAGACTACTCGAGTGTGACGGATTTTATAGAGTCATATCCGCGCGAAGCATTGGCGCCTAGGTTGTGTATTGCTCTGCGCTTTGATTGAATCCATTCGTTAGGCAAGGTAGGCTAAATAAGCGCGAGCTACTCACATCTTTCTTTCCTCCGCAAACGAGAGTGATTCCCAGTGAAAGAACCGATAAATTTCACACTTGAATCTTACTTAAAGCGTTACATTCTCCGGAATGCCCCGATTACCAACGGAAATCGAAATTGTTCCCGCTGACATTACTTGAGGGTGGGTAAGTGAAGCACGCAACGAGAGGAAACCCAAAATTTAGCGTCAAATAACAAAAAACCTAGGCCTATTAATTTTGGTTTAACAGGAGTTGACAGACTTAAGGTTTTTTTTGGATATTGATCCCGTGGCTGACGTATTGTATCAACCATTCATGTTTCACCTTAAATCGATCTTCTCATCCTCTACGAAGGCGGCATTTTAATTTCACTATTTAAAACTAGAGGGGGAGAGAAAATAAAACCAACTTAAGTCATCAGTTACATTCCAAAATATCTCCACTGTGGCGCAAATTTGATTGAAAAATGCTGTTGAAATTTAATTACAAAACACAAGAACGCTGTTTTCAATGATAATCGAGATATAAACCCGCAAACAAGACGTTTTTAACACGAAGACGAATTGAAAGACAAGAAAGTTTACCTCTCTGATAATTCCTTGACACAACTTGTGATTTATTTGAGCAGATTTTTTCGAGCCCTTGAAAATAGGTCAAATTCAAACAAAAGGTTTTCCCTAAGCCACCCCTTAAGTGACGTTCTTTGCGTACAGAATGAACTGACGGCATGACTAATTATAAACGAATTGTCACTTTTTGAACAAATTCTTCCATCCATCTGGCTCAGTCGGAGCCACAAATCCTGTTTCGGTGCATAAATTCGCCCACCTACTGTAGCTAAATAAAAAAAATGCTTCAATAAAAGCCACGACAATAACAAATTAATGAGCCTATACGGAGTTTGTAAACACCGTATTTTGGCACAAAAAAATCTACAGCGACCATGCTTTAGACATCTGGATGACCGAACTACCAAACGCCATTACCCAACTCGATTTTATATCAATTTGCTCGCCGCCTTTCTCTATTTTCCACAAACGCTGCGCTCGTAACGGGATCCCTTCGTTTTGACATTGATATGTTGTATATTAGAAATTGTTTGAATTTCTGCCTCGTCCACGAAGACGTTTGACGCCAATCGGTTATTTGGCGAATTTTGTACCATAACACTGTTGCTACTTCACATCTTTAGAGGCGGGGTTTTGTCTGTGCGACTAGAAAGTTCTAATTGAAATCCGCATACAGGTTCAAGGGCATGTTTTCAAGCTATTGTAGGGGGATAAAACTGGTCCTTTTTGGCGCAGTCTGAAAACACTGATAACCCTTCCCCTCTTTCAAATGAAATTTTTCTTAATTCTCTTGATTATGAAATCCTCCTTTGTAAAGTGACATAGTGATCTTATATCATCTGATGATCTAAGTATTTTTCTTAATTAATCACAATACACAACTAAGTCTTCACCTCCCTATAACTTATAGCAAAAAGTAACGAAAGACGACGGACAATATCTTGCTTTGATTTTATCCCGGAAAACACGCAAGCAGCCGTTTTGTATAATTCGTATTCCAAAATGACTCTGCGTAATCATCCACATAGCGATAACTCTTAGCTTTCATAAATTATTAAATCTGGAAATCTGCTGAGGTTATCTCTAGTTGTGCATTACGCTTTAAACTTTCCTTCTTTGCATAACTACTTCGAACGATTGTGCTTGGAAATGTTTCGCAATTCGCAACAGTAACATTTATTGCAGTATTTGCGGGAAGATAAAAAGAGGAAGGAATTACTTAACCACGTATTTCCTATTTGTAGTCCTCCTTAAAGCTTAAACCTGTATCCTCTCCCGCCCAGTAAACCCAGAGCTGCCTTGATGGCACCATGAACTGTGTTTGAACTCGCTGAACGACAAAAATTTCTCGGAGTTATTTGTCATTACTCTAAAAAAAACAAGCTGCATCTCAAAGAGCGCATTTAGGTTTATCTTAGATTTTCTTTGCAGATATTTAGGCTTAAGTTTCATAACAGGAATCTAGAATCTCACCTCAGGAAAGATTAGACGCTTTTGTGAATAATTTGGTTTATCTTTGATGTGATGGCTCCGACTTCTCTGGGTATACAAAATTCAAGTGTTTGCGTTTACAAGTTTAATAAGATGAGAGGTGTCAAAAAAAAAATTTGATTTGTGGGAAAAGACCCGAGAGGTCATACAAACTGAGAAGAAAAATTCAAAACAAGGACCCTTAGAACGAATTGCTTTGGCCTAGGAAACGTTATAAAATGCAAAACTCACTCAGCCATTGAAATAAGTGATTGAAGAATGTAAAATTCACTCACCGTCTGAGAAGAATCCGAAGACAGAGCGACAGATTCAAGTCAAAAGCCGAGTTATATCTTGAAATTTCGTTCACAGTGACCCTATTTTAAATCAGAGATTCGATTAACTGGAGGAAATTGAAACATTCGGCGTATATTTATAAAACATATTAACCACAATATATAATGGGCCTGTTTTACTATGCATGGCCTGTCGACCAATCTCGCGCGCGCGTTGAGTGGCGCGAGCAAACCACCCACGTGACCAACTAAG
This sequence comes from Siderastrea siderea, assembly GCA_964030785.1. Classification (NCBI taxonomy): domain Eukaryota; kingdom Metazoa; phylum Cnidaria; class Anthozoa; order Scleractinia; family Rhizangiidae; genus Siderastrea; species Siderastrea siderea. The sequence goes on from OZ034972.1 coordinate 43,658,188, forward strand.
CTTCGCGGGCAGATGTGCTGCATCAGGCTCGAATTTGGAAAGATCAAAGCCATCCTGGTTTTCCTTTTAAAAGAAAAATAAAAGAAGCGTTGATCCAAATTGATGGCGAACTAAATAAAGTTTTTAATACATTTAGGAACGGATCACGACGCAAAATGATAGATGTTTATTTTTTTTAGTTTCGGATTTTTCCCTACACAGTGAAGCATGCGAACACAACTGGAGCGTTTGCGTGTCGGCAAAATTTTGCGTGCTTGAACTACGAGTGGATTTCATAGCCCTTATTTAGCTCCGTTTAGTGTTAAATTTCATGGGCTGTGTACGACCTTTGTCGGTAATAAACTTAAGCCCTTCTAAGCAACAAATCCTTTCGCTTCTAGAATTGCCTCAACTATGAACCTTCCCTCAAAAATCGCAATTTTCTTTCTTAAAAATAGGGTACAAATCAGAGCGAACGAAAGTAAGATTTGCTAGAATAGTTTACTATTTTACATCTAATGAAGATATAAAGATATTTTTGTGAATTTATCTCATGGATTGTGAAGCTGATGCTTCTTGTTTTGTCTGTTATTGTTTTCTGTTTACAGGCGTAAATGCCATTTTAAATACGGGAATTATCCCTGCCTCAAAAATCTGGTACTGGTTTAGGCGCAAACTGATTACAGCAACCTCAAATATAACTAATATTCTCTGTTATATCTTTAAATAACAAGGAAAGAATGGCCTTAAAAATACATATCTTAAATAGGCAAGAAACCCCAGTGACCCATATTAGTAATGAAGCGTTCGATATGTACGCTTTACTATGAAGTAAAAAAGAGACAGTTAAAGACATACATACTATCAGGGCCGTAGCCAGTATGAGGCAAACCGAGGCACTTGCCTCAGCATTTTTTTTCGTTTTCTTAGACATTTTTTTCGTTTAACACCCTAAATATCTAGGAAGGGAATTTAAGCATGGACATTGCCTCAGTCATTATTTTTTTTCTGGTTACGGCCCTGACTATAAAATTCTCATCTAACTATCAGGAAATTCCAGATTTGTTGAACAATTAATCAGAGTTATAAGACAAGAGTTTCTATTTCATAAAATGGATTAAACTTCTTGTATCCTGCTCTACTACTCCGGACATCGACAGCATGTCTCCGCGCCCTCACGAATAAAGTGCAAAAGTAAATTCCGATAAAGGGGGTTGGAATGCATTTTTTAAGCATTTAAAACATGCATGGAAATCTAACCATTTCTGAGATTTAACAGCTAGGGAATTGCTTAATAGCCTGTGCTTTAAAAGGTAAAATTTTGTGTAGAAAAATGGCTTGTACCGTAGGTAAAATCAGAATCGTATGATCAGAAGGCGTACTTGACACGCAGCGTGCAAGTATGATTTTGTCGAATCTAAATAACACTTTAAGAGGATCAGCTATGATACATAAAACCTCGAAACATAATCCTTTGGTTCGTTAAATCTGATCAATGTATATAAAACACGAAAAAGGTTAACAAGTGAAGCTTAATTGCGAGATAAAAACTATTTTTACATGCAGTTTTGTCAAGGGCCTTTCTAAAACATCACGATATGAACATGTTAGTTTTGCATGAATATTATACATGGTGTAGATAAAGTTCGCGGTGAAGCTTATAAAAAAAGGTTGTTACCAAGTATTTTTCAACTGAAAACTGAAGAGTCGTACATACGTGGTTTTACGTAAATATTTTTTCTGCTCACTGAGTGTGGCAAAAGCTCAAACTTGTAATGAAGTTTTCATCAACAAAGGTGGCAAAACTTGTGTCAATTATTTATCACAATCAGACTTTGCAAGAACCTATCTCAGAAAAAAATATATATATCAACAAATATGTCTTCACGAAATATTTAATCAACCATGTAGATATTTCATTTTAAAGTCCTATATCAAATGAATCATTTTCTTCTCTAGACTCATGTTTGTTATCGATAAGGCGCATAATGTTAAGCCGACCATTTTGGGGAAAGATTCATTTCAAAGTTCCTTTACTTTTCGACTAAGTAACATGGGAGAATTGCAGTTTTCGCAATCTTGGTCTGACGGGTCGACAAACATTCAAATCTGACTTACTGCAATCTTTGAAATCGACAGCTGTGAACATGGGGTGAACAACATTTATTTCATCGGGTGAAGTTCAAAGTGGATAAGAACAAAAAAAGTTTCAGAAATCCCACCTTTTTACCGCCTGGTTCGTCCGTGGAATGAAAGTCTCTTCGAGCGGTACCCGATAACAGTTGTTGCTCTCCAACTTTCTCCTAACGATATTCTGTTTTGATCACTAAGCCTCTTAAAAACTTTATTTAAGGAAGTTTTTTTAATCCACTAGCACTACTCGGTTATGTTAATAATCAGACCATATCAGGCTTTTTCGGATGATCTTTAATTTGTTTATTTCAAAGGCAGGGTGAGGCGACGTGCCTGATGGGCCGGAGTCCGAGGCTAAGATCAAACTTAAAACTTTCTCAGGGAGAAACCATGCAAGCTTTCCATTTTTTCCTCGGAAAACGCATTAATTTCTAATAAGGAAGAAATGAGTTGAATACATAAACATTAGCGCAAAGAATAGCCAGACAAAGTGCGGTGATTTGAGTTGAATGGGATTTTCATTTTCAATATTAATCAATGCGAAACGCTTTACTCTGTCAACAGCGAGGCAATCTTATTGTTGGATTGATAACGATCAAGCCATACATATTTCATGGAGGAAACACATTTCAAAAATCCTGCCAAGACTTAGATTTCTGAATCTGATACGTTGTGTTTTGGCTTGTTAGGTGCACTTTGCATAAACAATTTGACCACCATATTCCGACTTCCGGAGTCGCGCGTACTATATGATGACCTACAATGCGGATTGCGTTTGGAAGTGCTTTACTATCGCTCGATCTTTTATCTTCTTTTCCTAAAGTTTTCATCTCGAGAGGAGATGAGAACTGAGAAATCTAATATCGCCTTTGTTTCCTGTTTTCTTAACTTTTCCTCTTAATCCGGTGTTGAAAACGTAACTACATACAAGCACTATTTTAAATTACTGCAAAACTATTGAAAATATAGCCCACTGACTTGGAAATGTCTCGAAAAATACGTCTATAGTTCCGACTAAAACGCCTGTAATAACGAGAAAATAAATTACTTCCTTAAAAACGCTTTTAAAAACCAAAATTTCCTTGCTTGTCAGCGACAGAAATCTTATCAGTCTTAACCTAACATTCGACATTAAAAATATTGAAAGCAAACTTACGTCCGCTTTTTTGAGACTACATCTATCTATTTTATTTTTATTCGAACGAAATTTAAATTATTAAGATTTTTTCCTTTAAAAAAACTTGAGTGGAGAGATTTATTTTGGAATGTTTCATGTCAATTTAGGCAGGCTAAAAACAGTTTATTTAGTTTTACTTTGAGCAAAAAGTCGTCGTTATTTATATCTCGGCCAGAGCTGATCAGTGCGATATATCTCACTTTAAGTGTCTCTCTCGACACATTTTCATTCGCAATCTCTCGCACACTCAATGATATTGTCAAAATATCTCAATGTTCCAAACAATTCTTTGCCTCGCGAGGCGTCGTGCTTACATGATCTTTTTTTACCTCTCTGTTTCACGATATACGTCACCGTAACGCAGTAAGCCTCCCGAAAACGTCAAATCACGCACTCACGAACGAAACACTGACGAAACACGTTCACGCTCACTCCCTTATCAAGATTCGACGCCAACTTTTAATTTCCACCATTTTTTTACATGCGTCAAAAAATACACAAGCGTAAACTTAACAAAACGTGCTGAGTTCCCGCTTTCGCTTAATAGAAATTTCAAGATCTAATCAGTTTTGGTTAAAAGCGTGCTGTTTGGTAAATCCCTCATCGACCTCAATTTTTAATCATTTTTACTCTTCAATTAATGCTGAACTCCCGAGCTAACAATTATATGCAAAAGAAAAAACAGTCCCATCTTTTAATTTTTGAAACAAATTCAACACCCGACAGGATTGCTGCTCAGTATAGTCACAGCCTCATTTGAGTGGTCACTCTTTGGGAATCACCATATTTACAGCATCATAAACAGCATCACAATAAGGAATTGCTCTATAGCCTCCTCGCTGCTCAAAATGAGCTGTTCTGGTTAGAACAGTTTCACTGTTTTAGGAGTATACTTATTAAAAATTAAAGATTTAATGTTTTTAATGAGGAACTCACAGGAACAACGTGGAAATTAAATTCCTTAGCTGAAAGAAAAAACATTAACTGGAAGAGCAACTGCTCCTCGCAATGTAAATAAAGTATAGCCCAAGCGGACTAGTGGATTGTAGAACGAGTCAAAACAGGAATTTGGGGTGAATTGTAAGAAACGTCTCGAAACTCTAAGCCCCATTCAGGTCAAAATATACGAGTTCCAACACCCTATTCCGAACCTAACGACCTGAAATCTTCCTCCTTTCTCGGGGAAAAAAAGGCCACAATCTATATCGATGTAAGACTGGTAGGCAAAACATGCCTTTGACCATTCGGTGGTCAAAGTCTACACCAAAACACTACGTAATCGACAAAAGCCATACCAATTGGCTTTCTTCAAGTCTTCAGATATAGCTTTCATAGGTTAGTACCCCTCCCTGAGAAGGCGAAGTCATTGCACTGGAAATATTCACTATTTAGCGTCTGGGAGTGAAAGAAAAATTTGTTTTAGAAGGGAGACATCGTCCGATTGCTGGTGGTTTACAGAGAAGAGTTTTCACGCACTCATTAAAAGTCCAAAGTCAAAATTTTCCGATCTTCCCAACAGCGTTAGACTTTTGCTCCAGACTGTTTATTCGCTCAGTGTTTATTAAGAATAAATTACAAGATTTTTCGTCTCAATAACATAAATCTCAGTAGTCCATAATGTGCAGTTGAAATCCCGACTTAGGCCTAACCGTTAGAGGGAACAAAAGAACTGGTTTAACTAGCTTTACGGAAAAGTTGCAGCTACACAGGAGTAAACAACCAGTAGAAAGTACTTTTAGTCAACGAGTTAGCAAGACGTTTTAGGTAGGAGAGGTTATTAGCAAATGAGGCCTAGAAACCGTGGCTTTGACGATTATTTCTTGTGCTGAGTGTTTTTTTTTTCAAATATTCACCATCTCTAGCTAAAACGACACAAGAAAACTGATTTGTTTTGGCGACAGTCCCTTGATATTTATTTTCTTCTGAACATTTCGCGCTCAATATAAACGACTAGGTTTCAAAGGTATTTAGAAAACATTCCTGTTTATTTTTTCACAATCCGTTTTCTCACGCCATCGGTGAACTTTTCCTGAAGTAATAAAAACTGACACAAGCATTTCTCAATCTCTGATAGGCTCTACTTTAAAACTATTCTCATGATTGAATCTCCAAACCGACAAAGCCAGAATACAATACTTGGTACCCAAAAATTGACAGTGGTTTTAGAAGAAACAGTAATTTTCTGAATGGTTTTGATTTCAAATAGAAACAAAGTGAGGCATGTTGTGAATGGACAGACAAAAATCTCATGGGCGACAAGTTACCACAGTATTAAAACAAAACATCCCTGGCTAGACCATTCCCGACTATCGAGAAAACTGAATTCAACTTTTTACAACAAGCTGCCATTTATATTTAGCTACGACTCATTTATTTCGCGAATGAATTCGATACAAAACAAGACCAACCCTTTACCTCCTACAAGAGCTAAATTAAGAAAAGATTATAAAAGTTTTGAACTTTTCATTTCATTTTGGAAAGTTATTAAACGAAAAGTCAGCGACACGAAAGGACTGTGACCACTTCACTTGCGAAAGCGGTTGAATCGTTTTCAAAGTTGAATGGTAACACTTATTATTTAACTAAACAACAGAAAGGTATTATTGCAATTTTCCCAGATAACTAGAGACCTTGATCATGCGTTGAAGAAAGAGAGAGAACTGACAGTCAGTCAAAAAAGGCAACTGTTTGAACTCCAATAAACCTTTTACAGGTTGTTTTTACCATACTGGTGGGAGTGCAAATCCCGGGAAGGGGGGGGGGGGGGGGGGGTCTCTGCAAAGTTTTAGGTGGGGGTGTGCCGCTGGGACATGAGTCCCTAACTATCACCCAGACCATGTTCAACTGCATTGTGCAACCCTATTATTCTAAACTAGACACCAAAAATCCCTACCTTGTCACAAGATTCACCAAGTGTCAATCCGTCCTAGTTACAAAATTGTTGAGACATTTTCCTAAAAAATTGGATTCCGATCTGAAAACGCACTCTTCAAAACAAATGGAAAACTGGAATACATTTCTGATCCTCCCTCCCTCCCCCCTTTCAAAGTTGCTGCTTGTTACTTTGAATGTCATTACTAAATCCATAACAACATTGATAAGGGGAGAGGGGGTAAATGTGTATTGACTATAAGAATGTTCAAAATGACCAGAAATATAGCGAGTTTCTCAAGTCTTTTTACAATTGCTTGTAGCTTTCCGATAAATTTTACCCTATTCTGACCAAAACTCTCTGATTTCTGTACTCTAAGTTTGTTGAAAAGTACAAAGAAATCGCGACATGTGCGATCCTTAGGGAAAAAACCCCATTTTAGGGCATTCCCAGAGGCTAAAAAAGCTAATTGGCGCTCTCAGCTGCATGCGCAAAAGTCCAAAATGCATTCAAACCCTTTGGGACCATCAGAAAAAAATTCCTTTTCTTGAAAAGTACAAAGAAATCGCTTACATCTGGCAGAGCCCCTTCCCTCCTAGGTGCAAGCTTGGCGCGAATTTTGTATCCAAAAAATTGGGAAGCCAGTCTTAGAATATTCCCGAAATTTTCAATTCTTCAAATTCAATGAATTGTTTTAACTTATGTTACTATGTCAAAGAGTTTACCAAGCTAATTTGAAGGGTGAATCTGCTAGCAGTTGCGATTTTAATTTCTCCATACATTTGTCTGTACACCCTTGCAATTACCCCAGGAACGTTTACAGACAAATGTATTGCAAGAGGGTTCGAGGTCATACAAAAGCAGTAGTTTAAACTCTCCCTTTCACTTGATATGACTGTTTAAAGTCCCCTTTAAAAAGATTGAAATCATGGATGGAAAGCTGGACTATGTAATAATATACCCCATAGAGGAGTAAATGAAAGGAAACCACTATCAATACAAATAAACACATTGATGCAAATATTTCCGTCCAATGTCGGACCACTGCGCATTTCCTTCCATAAGAAAACATGTCTATCACGGGCTAGCTGTCTTCCATGATAGTTCACTCCATCCAGTTCAAAACACGACTTTTACTGTGGTTTAGTCGTACATTGTTCAAACTTGATCATTATGATTTTTCTTTTAATGCCCTGCATGACAGAACATTGATGTACAAAAATACTTGGCTTTTTCACTTACTGCGCCCAGGTCAAATGTTTTAAAAGTTGTCAGAGTTTTATAATAATAATCATAATAATAATAATAATAATAATAATAATAACAACAACAACAACAACAACAACAACAACAACAACAACAACGTTTCCACAGAGCGGCTCTTCATCTGTTATGTCAAAAATAAAAATGTGAAAACAATAATTAAATAGAGTAACTAGAGCTAAAAGTGTTTACAATAGATAAAAAAGATTTCAGCAGAAATCACTCAAGTGTAACTAGCGTTGAAAATATTAACAATAGATAAAACAAATTATGATAGGAATTCTATGTGTATGTGTAGAAGAAATGATTTTACGTCCCTACAGAAATGTCTGAAATCATCACACATTCTCAGGTGATCAGGGAAGCTATTAGAAATCTTTGCAGCAGAGTCCTGAAAAGTACCTTGTTCAAGTGGGATTGAAAGCCTAATGGCAGAATTGGAACGCCATGTACGCAAACTAGTTACTTGATTGGTCCTCAAGTATAATGGCCAGTTATTTGTATAGAGTACCTTATGGACTAATTTAAGTAAGTTAAAAGTCCCTTTTTTCCATCATAGGCAACCATCCAAGTTTAAGAATGTCTTCGATTTCTCGGACGTATGGTCCCGTGACAAAACTCGCTGCTGCGAATTGTAGTCGCGGACGCGTTTCAACAGAAAATAGGGTAAAGGGTAGAATACAGTATCACAATAGTCTATCTTTGAAAAGACTAGTGCTTGAACTAAGTATTTCCTAAGATTAAAATTGGCAAAGTTCTTTATCTTTCCTAATACACTGAGTGTGTCATAGCATAATTTAACAAGTTCTTTCACATGCTCGTCCCACTTGAGATGCTCGTGTAAAACGTACACCAAGTAGTTTGGTCTGTTGCACGCCTTTCAGTTCTTCTTCCGAAATCTTCAGATTTAAACTGATGTTACGTAAGCAGAGAACATGGGCCATTTGGCTAGTAGAAAGCAGCATAGATTTTGTCTTGGTTGGATTGAGTGCCAGATAGGAGTCAGAAGACCACGAGCTTAAATCTTGAAGGGTAGTGTTTAAATTCTCTGGGGATTCTCTTCTGGAGTTATGTAACACAGAGAGGCAAAGGAGATGGGAGAAAAACACTTCAGATTTTATCTAATGTAATTCCTGAAATTTGTTTTGAAAACTTGTGACTGATTTGTTCTAGAAGTTGAGGCAAATACCGTAAAAGCCCACCCACACCTCCCTTTATCTTGGGCTTTAAGCTCAGGAATCCCAGTTCTAGAAATTCAGTTCTCTAAATCTCTTCTCCGCTGAGCTTCAGTGTAGAGACACGCAGGAACAGGGAGAAACGAAGAGAAAAACTAGGAAACATTTCTCGCCCCAGCCTCTACTCACTCTATTTGTCCGCTCCTGTCTGACCATGCAAGATTGTGAGTCGAAAAGATGCCTATTTTCAGGGAGAATGGTTTTCTAATAAAACTCTAATTCTATTGATGTGTATTTCAGATTGTGGGCTTCATGTACTCAAGTGATATATAGTTGAATCACTAGCTGAATTTTGGAGTGTCAATACGTGATTGTTTTTTCCTGCCTTGGTTCTGTCAAGTCTCGCAGTCCTCTCTCGTCTATCACTATTTTACAACACAATCAGATAAACATGATTCAGTCCACAAAATTCGTTTGAATAGCCGCATATCCACCAGAGCAATGGCTCCATAATCTCCTCAAGATGTCATAACGTTTTGTAGATAAGAGCAAGGAACATTCGGTGTTGCTTTAACTGGATTGTCTGAGTTGTTCAGACTTGTTTTGGAGAGTTTCAAATTAGATGGAGATCGCGGTCGTGTTTAGAATAGTTTTCTTCTTGTGCAGATTACACTTGACCATTTCTCACTGTTGTGTTTCAGTCTATAGAAAAGATTCCCCGTGAAATGCTTATTAAAGCCGAATTCAGGAAGAGAGTGTGCAGATAGCGTTATTAGGGGGGAACTTCATTTTAGGGCAATTCTTGCCTGACTATTTCAACTAAAGCAATCAAGGAAAATTTCTGACCATAAAGATGACACCCCAGAGCTGTCCCACAAAAGGGCTGTTCGGTACACATCTTTGGCATGGAGAGTGGTGCTTCTTTCCTTCTTGGTGGAACAAGAAAAAATGCATGGGGTCTCCCAGTGCAACGAAAATCAATATTACACTAGGCTTCTGGTTCAGCTGTGTAGGGGACAGCTGGTTGGTGTCGATGAACTCTTCGGAAACCGCCTTTTCAATACAAAAATACTGAAAATGGCACTTGACTGGCACATCGAGAGCCCTGCTGATAACATGGAGCCAGTAAAATAACCATCGAATTAGATCTCAGGAGCGCTACGTAGTTTGCCAATAAATGGTGAATTTGTATTACCTCGATGAACCCAAGTGGTTTTGAAAAGATAGTCACTTAAAACGTAAAACCTACAGTCATCACTGTATTTATTATTGTTTAATGTATGTCCAGTTTTATCAGTAAAAAATAAATGTAAAGGAGATCCTCGCAGTTATTAACACAACTTATGCGGTTGCGAAAAGAAAGCCTGAAAAACCCAGGCTTGCCGGGACTCGAACCCTGGCCTCTGCGATACCGGTGCAGCGCTCTAACCAATTGAGCTATCAAGCCAACTGGGAGCTGGTTATTAAATTGGTTCGTAACATACCCGGGAAAGATGAAGATGAAAGATGACCAGCTCCCATTTGGCTTGATAGCTCAATTGGTTAGAGCGCTGCACCGGTATCGCAGAGGTCAGGGTTCGAATCCCGGCAAGCCTGATTTTTTCAGGCTTTCTTTTCGCAACTGCATAAGTTGCGTTAATAACTGCGAGGATCTTCTTTACATTTATTTCTTCATTCCGCAGTTCAAATATATGAATTTTATATTTTCATAATTTCTTTATCAGTTAAGTTTAGCACAATTAGTTTATTTAGCATACCGGTACGCTCTGTATATCATGTTATTGGAAGCGCGCTGTGCGTTCACGTCAGTGTAATCGCTGGGGCACAATAAAGATAAGTGAAGCCCCCACATATCTCTTGTGATTTTATTTTTTTTTTGCAACTTTAAAACTGTTAAGTCTTAACTCTTTAAGCCCCAATAGTGGCAAGCATCTAATTTCTCCTCGCAATATGACTACTTGATCAAACATACAGGTCCTGAGAATTAAGGAACTGATCACTTGAGATAAGATGTCTTGATGTGTAAGGAAATTCTCCCAACTGGTTCCATGAGAAATAAATAAAAAACAGTGAGGAGAACATACATGTTGGTATTAAGGCTTAAAGAGTTAAATGTTACTTTGCACCACATGAAAGGCATAGAAGCAGATAAAATTTGAATGGTCCACCCAATCAGAATTTCATCCAAAAGCTACCTTCCGAGTTCTTGCAAAATGAAACTTCAACTGGACTATGTGACTAGGAATAAAAAAAAATTCGAATTTTTCGTTGAGTTCGAATTAAGTTCCAGTAAGATAGTGAACAGTGTCCCTGACTGGCAATGTGTTAACTGTTTAAAGCTTCAGCACACCTGACCATGAATACTAAAATTCCTGAATGCCGGCTGAAGTAAGTATTAAACATAAACTTACTATTTTCTTTACTCGACCTCCAGTGCAGACTACGAGCAGTCTCTCCTTCCGCTCAGCGATAGTCGAGGAAAACGAACAAGCGAGCGAGCGCGAAATTGTCTGCCGCGTTGAAATGTGACGCGCGTGTCGAGCCGCTAATGAAATATATTATAATATATGATTTTATTTTTATTTTTATTATTAATACTATTTTATTTATTTATTTATTTATTTTTTCTTGGCTTTTCTTTCTCGGAGAAATTAGCTATATAGCTACCCTTGTAAATCCAAGGTGAAATGAAGGTGATGTTATGTTAAAACTAGCAGCTCGACAAGCGCGTCACGTTTCAACAACGCGGGCGATTTTCGCTCGTTCGCTTGTTCGTTTCCCTCGCCTATCCCTGAGCGGAAAGAGAGACTGCTCATAGACTACCTCGAGTGAAATAGATCTCAACTCGAAGATGACACGAATTCTTTCTAGTATCGCCAGCGTTCTCATGTCCTGGTGACTCGCTTACAGGAAGAGGATACCGGTGAACGTTCGACTGTCCGCGTCGTTTTGTTTTATTTTACGTTTTATTTTATTTTATTTATATTCAGCTGATTCTGTGACTTAAGTGGCTTTATACTCTAGGAAGGAGGAAACCTCTCCAGGAAAATAAAAAAGAATCTCTGGGACCAGGGGCACCACTTAAGTAGAATACTAACTCCTTCAATAATATCGGAAACAGAAATATTACCTTAAGCAAAAATGCAGTTTGCTTAACGGCAGTTTTTTATCATTATTATTATGAAAGCCAATTATTGCGAATTCTTGGCCGTCTACTTAGCCAAGGCAAGTCTCTAGTGGTTTTGAAAGACGAAGTTAATTATCGAAAGCAATATTGGTCGCATTATTAAGGCGATTTTCTGACATCCTGTTATTGGACAAACTGGTCCTAAATGTTTTCGTAACTGGCTGAACTATTGGTGTAAAACGCAGACTCGATCAAGCATCATTATCCCTCTCGAACAACTTGATTCGATCAAAAACCTTCATGCTCGAGCGAGTCGAAATTCGAAACTAAACAAGGTGACCAAAACAGGTTGCTAAATATACAATTTGAGATAGAGATAGAGCGGAAAATTCAAACAGCCACTATGGTTTATAAATCTCTAAATGGTCTTGCCGCAGAGTTTGCGATCAAAGTTCGCGGATCGTAGTAACATTTCGAGTTATACACTGAGGGACTGTGAGGGCAAGCTAGCTATTCCACTGCCCAGCACAACTTTCTAAAAAAACAGCTTCAGCTACAGTGATGCGGTGCTGTGGAATAGCCTACCTGTCAGGCTGCGGTCGCAAGCACAAGAGAGAGAGAGAGAGAGAGAGAGAGAGAGAAACACACCACTACGGAACAGAAATAACGTTTTGTGACGTGCCATAAAATATTTTGGTGCGTTCATACACGTTTAAGTTTTTATTTAATACGCGTAAATTGAACGTAATCCCTCCAAGGAAGTTTGTTTTTGAGTTGCAATTGCCCAAGCGCATAACTTGTTGATATACCGTATTTTCTCGATTAAACGCCGGGGGCGTTTATTTAAAACTGGGCTTCGTAGACCCGGCGTTTACTCGGGGCCCGGCGTTTATTTATTGAATGCATTTTCAGCATTGTAAGTTCATTGAGCCAAGAACCAAAAGCGTTTAAAAATGTGAAACAATGCAATCAACTTTGTCTCAGGTAAGTGAATCTGGTAAGTTATTTATAAAAAAAAAAAAAAAAAAAAGAAAAACTTCACTGACAGAAACAGTGATTGAACTCTTCTCAACGTTACGTTTCTCAGCTTTTCTCCGTGCATGAAACACGGAGGAAGTGTATCGGTAACTGCTCGACAGCAAACGTACTGTGCAAGCAATTTTGAATAAGATGGTGGCGAGGTTTCTTCTCCATCAGTTCTGAGAAAGGCAAAATTATGGAACGATTCAATTGCAAGGAACTGCTGAAGAAACGCTGGAGAGACCCTCGAGATGATCCTTGCTTGATGAATAAGCCCGCAGAAAAGTTACCATGATTTAAAAGAGATTGACACGATCCCAGATGCGTCGTTTGTTTCAGATGTTTTAGTGAGAAGTACTTTTGTAAAAGGTAGTTTGGTTGGAATATTGGTGTATAAAGTCAAATATAATGATAGAAAGAGAACTAGTATGCAGTCACGACACATAATCCTGATTTAATATACCCATCTCGAGTAAACCCCGGGACCTCAAATAATCAAATAAGCGCCGGAACCCCGAATAAACGCTGTAGACCCGGCGTTTATTTGAACCCGGCGTTTATTCGGGGTCCAGCGTTTAATCGAGAAAATACGGTAGTCCGATTTGGAGTCAGCGGCATCTGACTACAAAAAAACTACTTCTGGACTTTGAATGGCCGCAACGGAAAGATTGAGGTGGTTAATATAAATGAATAAGTGAGAAACGAAGGTAATTTTGGATGTACATTCTTTTGTTACTAACAAATTTGAAAGTAAACTGTGCTAAGGCTTAAGAAGTCCTTCCGTGATGTTTTAGTTGTTGAAACATTAGAGAGGAGAAAAGAAATGAAACTTGAAGACTTTGACAGCTGGTTTTTTCACCCACGCGAAAGGAAAAGAATAAGAAATCGGACACTTTTGGGGGATCTTCAAACTGTACATACGAATTCTCCACATTTCGGACGCAGTTTGAATGCACGCATCGCATGGATATTGTAATGCATCACTATAGCATTATTGCCCCAACAATTAAACCTGAGGCTGCCTTTTGTCATTTTAGTGGGGGCCGCGGTGGTGTAGTGGTTAGCGCGTTGGACTTTAGATTTGAAGGTCGGAGATTTGAAACCTAGTCGCTGCCATCGTGTCTCTCTCCACCCAGGTGTATAAAATGGGTACTGGCGAAATACTGCTGGGGGTAATCCTGCGACGGACTAGCATCCCATCCAGGGGGAGAGGGAACACTATCAGTAGCAAAACGCTCAGTATTTCCCCGTTTGTTCTTTGTCACCTTATTTCAAAAATTAATTTCCGGGTAGGAGATTATACGAAAAAAATAAGGAAATTCTCCCTTCACTGCCCTCTGCGATTATTATGTATCACCGGACAAATTTGGATCCTTACGCTAGTTTGTACAGTTGAAACCTTAAATCCAAAATTAGTCGGAGAAAATCAAGTGGCAACGGAGACTTGCTACAAGCTGCTCGTTTTTTCCCCGAAGACAAAAAAGACGTTTAGCTGGTGAGTGCAAAACACGCTCGGCATATGTGTAGCGCGTTGATCGATGTTCAGATGATCGCAAAACTCGCGGAATATTTGCGTGTGTTGCGCCTGATGTTATGATAGAAAACGTGCTTTCATAACATAGATAGCATAATATAACATAACATAACATAACATAACATAACATAACGTAACGTAACGTAACGTAACGTAACGTAACGTAACATAACATAACACTGTATTTAAACACGGGAGTACTGAACTTTTTACAGTTCTAGCGTTCGTCGAACAGCTAATTTTCCGTGTGGAAAAATAAAATGCAAACTAGGAAACAAATTTGCTTTCACGCACGTGGATCGCTCGCGCGTCCTTCACTGGCAACGGTAAGGCGCGTGGCACTGTAAATGTAGGGGTAAGTTTGTTGAGGACGCGACTCGGCAGGAGCATGGGCGGAGAAATGTAGCAAGGCTTTCTCTTCCCACGCATTCCCGAATTGAAACCTAGGTGCCCTAAGAAGTTAAACGTTCCCTCTTGCGCCTGTCGCAGGATTTACGTAATGTGGTTTGCTCCGAGAGCTACTGAGCGCGGACTGGTGAGATGCTGCTTTCAGATGAAAATTGCTCCCTGCCAGAATCATCACCCTTTTAAATGCCTAAGACTTAAAACTTCATAGCATCACTGCATTTTCTCATCAATATTAGGTGCTAGGGGCTTTATTTTGGAAGAAATGAGAAAAATTACAGTTGAAACTCTCGTAAGCGACCACCTAGGGAATTGAGAAAAGTGGTCGCAACCAGAGGTGGTCGCTAACAAGAATGGGCTCTCGTAAGCGGCCGCATGATGAAACCTGATAGAGCGTGGTCGCTTACAAGAGCTTTTAGCATAAAGCTTGGCATATGTTAGTGATCACTTACTTTTGTGGTAATAATATGAAATAGTTTTTTTTATTGCCCATTACAGAAGAGTCCGCGTAGTTTTAAGTCAAAGAACCATAACTCTAGATTTGATCAAGAACTGAGTGCTTTTATTGAAGTGCTGACCGAGTGGTCGCTTACGAGAACGTAAGAACAAAGAAAGTTGCCCGTCGGTAATTCACAAAGGTGGTCGCGGTCGCTTACGGGAGCGGTCGCTTACGAGAGCTTTTCGTTACAGAGTAAGTGACAATTCAAGCGGGTTCCATAATGCTGGTCGTAACTAGAGCGGGTCGCGTATGAGAGTGGCGGCAAAGAGAGCATAGACTGTAACTGTTTACTTTTTTTACTGGGACCAACACCCAATAATGATTGCTCGCACGGGATGGCTCTTCAGGAGAGACTCTGGTTGCATAAAAACTGATTCAACCGAATTTTTCAGTGATGGTTACTAAAGGGAGGTGTTCGCTTAGCAACGGCAATTTTCTCTTCTGATAGCCTGGAATTTCTGTAAAAACGGGCAAACGCAAATTTTGGGGGGTAAAATGTTCGGTGAGGAATCAGGACTCGTCGGTCTGCTGGTGAAAAAAGGTGTCGTTGATTTCAGTCGCTAGCTCGAAATCAGCAAAACTAACACTGAACAACACAGGACAACATTATATTTATCACATTTTCAGTAATTCATTTTATTCTGCGTTTTAGAGAATCCAAACGGAAAAGACTCAGATTTGATATCCACCTTAGCCCGCCATTTAAACTCCACAGTTCGCCATATAAACCGCGGAGAATAGAAAGCCTGTGAGTGAATATCTTAACCATGCGTCCTCGGAGATAAAACAACTGAAACAAGACCACTAATGAAGCGCCTCTGCCTGAAGTTGACAAGGAAAAATAATTATGATTAGCTCAAACTGTTAGACTTTCCTAATACTGAGAAAGATGGTTTATGTCCAGTTTGTCGCGAAAATGAAGCTAGCTGGAAGCTAGAAATATTTAAAACAATCAAAGGTGCTTTTAAACTAGAAGACTCTCCCGCTTTCTTCGTAAGTCGTGACTGATGAGATTCTTTGCTTACTGAAAGACTCAAGGTGGAAGAGAATATGAAGTTGCACTCTCGGTTCGCCGTGACACAAGTTCAAATAAAAGAAAATAAAGTCCCACTACGTGGCCCAGGCGGCCGGCCGGCCCTTAACTCCGCTTTCTCCTCTAGTCTATCACAGGGTGAAATAGGGTTACACTCGACAGTTTGGTGTCGTTGCCCAGTTATTTGTATTTGTATACCTGGATCGAGAGAGGAAATGTGGAGTAAAAGTTCTTCTCTAAAGCCCCAGCCACACGGATCCGCAGCCGTTCCCATTCAATTCCTACTCGGAATATTTTTCTTATTACCAAAGCGAAACGCATTTGGGATCTCTATTTAACAATTAGATTATGAGCTCGAGATTTCTATCGCGTGATAGTTGATGAGGCCGAAGGCCGAATCAACTATCACGTATAGAAATCGAGAGCGAATAATCTAATTGTTTTAGTATAAATCTCGATTAATATTCCACTAAAGTGAAAAGTTTTACATCATTGCACTGTTATTTTGAAGTATAAGACTGTGCCTGCCACTCACCTTTTCGCTACTCACTATCTATCACGGAATAGATAGCGAGTAGGGTAGCCAATCAGATTGCAGCATTTATGATAGAACGCTAGTAGATTTATACTAATGAATGATATTCACCCTTTAAACCCTAAGTGACGAAATGAAATTTCTCTTTTCGTATCAATACTTGTTCAAACATTCAAGTGACGAGAATAATGGAAGTGAACACCAAGGATAAGATGTCTTGATATTCAGGCAAACTATCCTTAGTAGTTCCATAAGAAATGTTTGGAGAACAGTAAGGAGAATATGCATTTTTATATCAAGGATTAAAAGGGTTAAATGATTCAGAAGGATGAATGGTGTTGAACGAAGTCTGATTACCATAAAACATTCGTTCTGTGAACAAGTTGTTTTCAACAATGATTGATATTGTGGAATTCGTTTGACCAAGAACCATGGAAACAACCAGCAGCGAAGCCTCCCACGCAGACGCTCCAAGGGTTTCGTCACGCAGGGAACGCGTGACGAAACCACCCAGGTCCCCACGGACTTCCGCTAGAAATTCGATATCGAAAGCCCACCAGCGCACTGATAACTACACCAGCGCGGCTCAAAGAAGGCAAAACTGAAACCACCGCAGCAGGTAGAAGGGTTCCCATCTCCAGAGGCCGCAATCCTATCGGTCAGCACCATCACTAAGAGAATCTAGGTCTCTGCCGGTGAGATGGAAAAGACTTTTAATCCCGTTGACAAGAACAGATAAAATCTTAATTTGCATGTGATTGCGAACGTGTGGTTTCCTAAAAGCTTGTTTACTTTTCAATGTGTTTGTTAAAGGATTTTTAACACCAAAGCAGCTGATTATCGGCAAACCCTAACCATTGTACTCGAACTTCGTTGGTAAATATTTGTCCAGCCTTTTGAATACCACGATCAGCTTTCCATTCATTGTTCAGTTTGAAACGCTTTTCATTGAGTGCTTTAATGATCGGGAAGTAAACTTGGCTGCCCCTTGTAAAACAACTGAATGGAAAACCTGCCAGACGACACTGAGACGGCGGTCAACATTTTAATCAACAACTTTTATCGTCGTTTTCGTTACGCTTGGAGAAGAAGTTGTTGTTAGCTTATCAGTTCGTTTTTTGCTGCGTGACAGAAACAAAAGAAGTCATCTTTTCAATTAAATAAGGTTTTTGCATTGTTTCTGCCCAACAATACTGTTCCCAGAGACAAGACGGTGTGGCGGCGAGAGACGTTATCCGGCGCTGTATTGGCCCCTGTTTTGGACATATTTGCCAAAAATGGCAGTGATTTCTTAGTTTTACTTCCATCTGTCCAAGTAAGCTTCCTTTTCATTCTCCGGAAAAACCTCGTGTTGTCACTGAAATGATTTCAAATTGAAGCGTAATGACAAGTATTTTCATGTGGTTCAACTAGTGTTTGTACATTTGGATTCTTTCTGTAGCTTGCCAAACTCAATTTTTGATGACAAGCGCCGGCATCAGTTTTGTTCAGCTTCCGTTCACAGTTGAGCTCTCCTTCCCTATTTTATGCTTACCATGTTACGCTAGTTTTCAAATAAACCTAACATTACAGTTTAGAGCAGCCTGAGAGAGATGTGTAAATCAATTGCGGTGGCTTCTGATCAAGTGAACTGAACATAAATCACTTTTAGCTCATCAGTTTGTTGTTTATGATCGACTTTTAATTTGATAAACAGAACTGATAACGCTTATATAGATAATACTGGCCCTTTCCGCTTCTACGCTCAACCAGTTAACCTTTGTTTTATTAAGTTATTTTTCGATCTGTAAACAGATACGGTAGCACCAAAAATAACCGACTCCGAATTTGTTATGGTCATCATGTTATTGCCGGGGGTAATGTAATTTCAATTCTTTCAAAACAGCAAAATAGAATGCGGTTGTTTTGGCAAACAGTTAAATTCAAACACAAAGGGAACGATTATTTCGAGCATCGATCGCGTTTGCATTCCGTTTTCATGAAAACTTCCATGAAAGAGAACGTTAATTATCATTTAGTTTTCTACATTTTTCTCGTTTGAGGTGGTGGCAGGGAAGCTCACAGTTAATGTTAATCAGCAATCAATATTTCATTCACTATAAAATAATGAAGATACTCAAAGCTTTTAACCGGACACTAAAACATAGGCGTTCTATTTCTAACTAAAACAGTTATTTTTAAGTAATAGCTTAAGTAGCTAGCGGTATTGTTGTCTGCGCGAGAACGTGAAGTTTATAGAACCGCCATGAGCGGCGTAGTCAAATGGCCTCCTTCCCATTCCCTTTTGCATTGGTTCGCGGCTCGGCTCCGCCGTTCAAGCTTCCCACAAACAGTTGCGCCATATTAAAGTAATAGCCTGCACCTTTCATCACACAAATCGCCCCGTTTACTTTTTCTTTGATTAACGCTGGAAGACAAATAACAATTAAGTAAAACATAAAATCAAGCCGTCTCGCTGCCCGACAAATTCGAAAATATTTGTAATCCATTCTCCATATTTGTTTTAAATTTAGAATGCCCACTGCTATATTTTACGCTAAGTCAACAAAAGATCGGAACCACGGACTTGTACCTGAATTAAGGCCACGTGGAAATTCAGGTGCTAATTGACGAAGAGCTCTGTAGAAGGAAGAAGGCTTAAAAGGTTAAATTTGACTCTGTCAATGCAATGTGCACCTGACCAATGAGAGTTTTCAAAAGGTGTTTGCGGTGTTAACGAGCAAATAACAATAAATGTCTGCAGACGAATTCAGGAAGTCAGAATGGCAGGCAGTGGACAAGTCGGTTGGTGCCTCTGTCGGGATGAGTCAAAATGTCGTCTACCAGGCGTAAATTTTAACAATCTCTGCGCTCTGGTCTTTTAATGGGACGTCCATATAATTAAATAATCAAAAGAACAAAAAATGAGTCAGTGCCCGAACATTTCTTGTGCTCTCATAAAAATTAAGTTAGTCCTGCTTTGCCAAATAGTTAGCAAGTTTATCCAGTGGGCTGTCAGTGCTTATGCCATCTTGGGGGTAGTTTCAAAGGTGAATTCGATTGGCCGTGTTCGGGAATACGGCAAATCGAACCAGCCCCTCGAAACGCCTAGTTTTCACCGTTTGTTCATTCCCAAAATTGTCACGCGGCTGCAACGAAATCAGCAATGATCGGTGGTTTTTATTCCTATAGTGACCAAAAGGTTGTATGAAAATCCTGGGACAAAGTGGAAGTGATATCCGATGATTAAACAGCAAAACAGGGATCTACATAGAGAATCAGATCAATTTTATGCTTGAGAGAGAGATTTCGATCAAATATTACAATACAAATATGTAGAAGAATTCTTTAAAAAGGACGTTACGACTTTGATAATTGATAGGTTTCTTGTTTATTCTTTTACACTGCGAGGCCCTACGCGAAAGAAAAAATCTTAAAATTCAAACTTGTCTCACATGGAAAGCGGAAAGAAACTCATGCAGAGGATCTATCGAGTATTTGATGTCGATTCCCAGCCGTGTTTGCCCCGTCCACACGTAAAACAAATCGGTTGAACATCACAACATGAAAACGCATTATACGGTAAAGCCTCCACACACACAGACCGGTAAACGATTGGAATCGCACCGAAAAGGGAGATTTTAAAACGCTATCCAAAGTGGACATTTTGAAAGCGAAAATTTATATATCATACGCTGAACCTTCGTTCAAGACAAAAGCTATCGTAAACGGAAGATCCTGAAAAACGATGACGTGATAACGTCGGAACAAGTCACCAATGAGTACGATTTGACAGCGAAAACAAAGGAAATGTCAGGTGTGGGCCAAAAGCGTTGTGAAAACACGTTTTATTGAAAATTTGCATGCATTTTCCGCATGCGTGTGAACAAGGCCTTAGCCCGACAGGCCCAAGAAAGGCTGAGAATCGAGCGTATCGCTATTTACAGCAATTCAAGTTCACTCGTGTCTTTGAGCTGGCTTTCTGAAAACTTTCTCCAATTCTACTTGGTTAGTAGAACTAAGTGTTCACCCTTCAATGCGTCGACCTTTAACCATTCAGAAAACTGACAGACGGACCATTCTATTATTGACGGGTGGAGAAGGGGGGGGGGGGCAAAGCTTTTGCACAAAAAAAAAAAAGAGAAATCGTGCACAGAGAGATGGAGGGAAATGCTTGCAAACTATTGAAAGAAAATTCGCACAAAGATTTAAGTCACCAAAACAAATTCAGGCAAAAAATTGTAAAAAAAAAACCTCTCCCCCCTAACCCCACATCAAAAATTCAATGCTCCGTTCCCAAAACGAAAGACAGAGAGGAGTGAAAAAACTTCCCTTAAATGTATTAACTTCTTGCTTTGAATTAAACCTCAATATGCTTTATCAAGGTCAATATAGTTTTGCTGATAACACCCACTTGCAAATTAATATTAACAGAAGCATATAGTCATTGCTCCTGATTGACTGTCATTATTAATAATTACGGATATCTTACTGTACAAGCGGTAAATCGAGAATCGGTTTGCAACAAGGGATGATGTAAACAAGGTTAATCTACATTTGACTGAGACAGTGACCATTTTCAGCTTTAGAAAACTTTGTTAAAACTTTCATTCCCAACAAGTTCCTAATTCAAAACGGAGAAAAAATTCAGATATCATACGCAAAAAACTACCGTTCAGACGCTTTCATTCCAACGGTCACACTTTACAGTTAAGGTTTTTTTTTATCCGCGGACGCAAACTTAGAACTGCCTTGTACAGCAAAACGAACCTTTCAAACAATTGTACTCTTTTACTTCAAGATTAAATTACCTTGCATAGCGTAATAAACAGTTCCACAGGAAAGTATCGGGCTGAGAACTTTCATTGAAAGGTCTCGTCCACAGACTCAAAAATATGAACCACCTTATCCAGAATAATAAACGGCAGCACCACAGGAAAGTACTGCTCAAAAGGATTTACTTGAAAGGGGCACTTTGGATTTCTTCTGCCAACTCAAGTGATTAACTCTCGGACTGAAAAGTTTAACAATCGAACTAATGACTTATTTGACTAAGTGACCTATACACAATTCTAGAAAATTTCACGACGCAGTTAAGCAGTATGTCCTGAACTAAACAAATACGCTATTTAACAACTTAGCATAAATAAAGCTTCTAGACAAGACACTTGTATATACGCTGGAGGCCTAGGAAACTAACAAATCCAAACTTGAACTTACACCGACAGCCCTTTTGAAAACGAGGCCAAGTATATAGCCTTTAACATGAAAATATACTTTCATTCACATGGAGTTATTGCGCTCCGGCGTTTTACAGGGTAACTTAATGGTGCCGATATGTCATACACAAAGGCCAACCTCGCAATTCTTATAAATTTCGCATTTCGACTCCGACGTAAGTCTCACATTCTACTCGAAAGAGCACTTCAAAATTAACAAGACGCAAATGTTAGCGATGCGCCCATTTTGTTTTTAATTGCGGTAATCCCGCCGTGCCGCACTCTCGAATAATCCCGGAGTATAACACTCTAGCCTGTTCCAGGCGTTCAGATAGTCCTCTTCCCCACTCTCCCTTCGTTTTTTCCCCGCTCTTTCGCTAGCTTTCTTTTTCGCTCGCCCTCCACTATCTGAACGCCTGGAACAGGCTAATAACACTCAAACTCAATGTCTTGATCCTTTTACAGCCGAATTCACTGCCGTATACAGTATCCGGGGTTTTCAAACATCATTTGTCGCCATGATTCGCCAGTCATGAATCACCGTTGAATCACAAAGCGATGAAGGAAATTTGCAGAGCTTCCGTTTCTTTACAATTGTTTATATCTTATGCAGTCAGTATTTGCTCCGTACACTGAAACTCATTTCATGCGCAAATTTTCTTCGATGTTTTGTGACCATGGGCGAACAATGACGGGCGATAGCTATGATTCGCCTGCCAATATTCATCCATGGTCCCAAAATAATCGAAGAAATGTGTTCACAGAAGAGACACCAACTCTCCGAAATGTAAACACTTTTAAAGGAACAGACAATCTGCTAAATTCCTTCATCTCTTTGAATTATGGGCGAGTCATGGCGGGCGGATCACACGGGGAAAAAATTCAAATCCCACATCCGCACGCAACAGTGAAATCGGCTTTAAGGTTCTCATACCAATGGTCATATCCGAGTCGAACTGCAACATTTACGAAAAGCTGCGAGTTGGTCCATGGTGCTGTGAATTTCAGATGTATTCTCAGCATAACCGGCCAAAAGAATTCAAAACAACAAAAATCTTACAGAAATCAAACTATAACTGCATCCAAATAATATCTAAATTAAGGACTTTCTGCGTACAAATTTGCATCTTATATACTGCATCCCCCAGTACCCATAATAACACTGTAACGATTTGCTTACATAACTGGACTTCAACCCTTCAGCCCCGCAGTGATCAAAATCTAGTTTCTCCTCAAAATATCAATGCAAGGCCAAGCGCGCTGGTTATGAGAATATCAAAACTGACAACCAAGGGTTCGTCGACTTCCCACGGTAGCAAATTCTACCAGCTGGACCTACTGGAATTTTTGGGGACGAGTTAGGAGAATTCACAAGTCAACCGGCACTAATCAGGGCATAAAGGGTTTAAGTGGAAAAATAAAAGTTATAATAACGTATATGGGTTTTACTACAAAAACTAGTACAGTCAGCAAATTTGCGCTGTTAATTCCAAATAAAATTGTGAAGTTCATGATATATAATCTGCATTAATAATTTCATATTCCCCACGCCTGTTTAAGAGCTTTGACCGCACTCTGTATTTTCGTCATCGGCCCCAGTTTGTTCTCTGTCAGCGATTCCAACATTTCTTGCGTCAATAGAAGAAGGGCGCGACCGTCGATCTCCTGACAATAACAGAAGAGAAATTTACCTTAAACTCTTAAATTCTACAAAGGGCCGTTAACACAGGCGATTTTTGTCGATTTAAGCAGACTTCAGCAGTAGTCTGAAATGCATGCGTTTTCCGGGACGTGCAAGTACCACAATCCCGGGTAATGTGTAGCCGCCATGTTGGAGTGGAAAACTTACAGCCTAATGCCCACCCCTTGGTCGCACTTTCTACTCTCCCCAATCTTCCTCTTCTTTCAAAATCCAAGATGGCGGCAACCGTTCCGCAAATATTAGGCGTTCGCTTACCAATTCGCAGCCTTTTTTGTGGATTTTAATTCGCCAACTGGCAATTGTTCGTTGTGATTTTACCACGATTCCAAGGTGATTCGTTGTGACGAAGGCAGAGCGTATGCGATATGGGCATAACCACGTTAAATCTTCACTAAGGGTGCCTCAAATAACCCTTTATGCTGACATCGCAATGGCTTTGCTCTCAAGGCGACAAAACAAGCCACAAAATCGCACTGAAATCGTAGCAAAAATCGCCGGTAGTTCGCACAGATACCCTGAATAAACAGCCCTTTTTATCGGCAGTTTTGACACGATTTTTAAAGGTGATTTCAGGATAAAAACTTCCTGGAGGGAAACTCCAAAGATACTTCAACGGGTTTACACTCACATCGCAGATTCTTCGCGTCCACTAATGTAAAACATTTTAAATACGTAATCATCGAATCAGCTGTGAAATCGAAGCAAATTTGCCCTACCACTTACATCTACCACAAAAATCGTCTAGAAAATCGCCAAAAAACTCCCGGGTTTACCTCGTGTAGGAACTTCGCAAGATTTACTTGTTTTGTAAGCTAACGTTTTACCGTAAACTATTGTTTAAAACTTTTTGTTTCCTTTGTTTTTCGTGATCCGTGAGTTTCACAGGTTCTTACACCAAGGTAAAGCCAAAATCCTCGGTGTAAACCAGTCTTTAAATTCTCACTCACGGTTATTGAAAATCGAGCTGTCCCATTGGTTACCGCACACAGGTTACCCGGGGGGGGACAGGTTATCAGCGAATAACCCTGCTTTTTATCTTGTTTTCGCACAAAAGGTCCCGTTTTGTCCAAAAATATGGCAAAAAGAACCTGATAAGATTACCAAAGTTGCTCAGATTACCAAAGACTCGCGCAAGGCGCTTTGCTGATTATTCATCCGCTCATGTCCTGCGCGCGCTCTTGGCGAAACTATTAAATTCAAACAAGAAAAACACACCTCTTTGACGAAAGCATCAGCGTAATTTGAGCAGCCGATCGAGTACATGAAGTTGGTGACCTCCTGTACGTTCCACAGCCGGGGGTCCTTCCCGCTGTTACTGCTCTGATATAGGAGGACGGAGGCGGCGTCCGACCTTTGTGTTTCATACGAGGAAGGCAGGTTACTCGTAGAAGACACCATGGAGTCATGAGATGAATCCCTCTCAGTGGGCATCTGTAGCCCGCCTGCCGCGGCGTAGTGATGAGCTTTCGGATTTGGCGGAAGACCCGCAGAAGCAGCGGGATATGGGATGTCCATGGTTGTTTCGTGCAGCGCACGGCCGTCGCTTGATGATGTCACGCCGTTATCTTTACCTGGAATAAGCCGCGAAAAAGGAAAGTCCGTTAAATATTTAAGCAAAGACATGGACAACATTTAGAAAAGTTTTGGACAAACGTTTTCTAATGATCACCAGAAGAAATAAGTACAGCTTATGGGAATACTTCCTGTTTATAAACATTCTTTTTGTTGTTTAAATTTGCCAACCATTAAAACAAAACAACTCGTTGTTTCTTCATGCAGTTAATACACCTCTGGTTGTATATCAAAAGCTGACGAAACGCGAAGCGTCGCTACGATGCCATAAACGTTTTTTTTTCTTCTCCTGTTTTATTTCGAAATCTATTATATAACTTAAAATTTTTATCATGCTGTAATGCGCATTTGAACAAATTTTTTAAGTTTGTACAATACAAATACTCTCAATTATTTCTGTACTTGTTCACGTAAATAAACGTTCGACAAATTATCTGTAGCAAAATATTGTTTTTTCAAGTTCCAAACATAAACACCTTCAAAAGAAGCGATTCTGCAGAAAGACAGCGATTACATTTGATGCTTGCTATTGGACCTCGACAGTAAAGAGAAAATAAAATCCAAAAGTGCTCTCTCTCTTGTTTAAAAGGGTTTTACTGCAAATTTTCCCCGCAATTTTTTGTGCTAAGTTACACCCTAAAAGTAGTGAAAATCAAAATAGACGACAAAAGTAGGTATAGGTATTCTCATCAACACTGAAAATACAAAAATAATTTCAAAGCTGACGCCAAAACCGGATTAGCTTAAACCTGCTTTAAACAACCCTTCCGTGGACCGTATCAAACTCTGAGAAAATGTAACGTAACAAGGCATTCAATAAACAGTCATAAGTCGGTAAAGTATGATCTTCAGTAAAGTATGATCTTCAGTAAAGTATGATCTTCAGTAAAGTATGATCTTCAGTAAAGTATGATCTTCAGTAAAGTATGATCTTCAGTAAAGTATGATCTTCGGTAAAGTATGATCTTCGGTAAAGTATGATCTTCAGTAAAGTATGATCTTCAGTAAAGTATGATCTTCAGTAAAGTATGATCTTCAGTAAAGTATGATCTTCAGTAAAGTATGATCTTCAGTAAAGTATGATCTTCAGTAAAGTATGATCTTCGGTAAAGTATGATCTGTAGTCCTGAGAAGGACTGTTTGTGGTGACACTGCTTGACGTTTCGACAACCTGAGCGGAAGTCATCACCAGAGTGATGACTTCCGCTCTGATGATGACATCAGTGATCCACTCTGATGAAGAACCTCCGCTCAGGTTGTCGAAACGTCAGTCAATGTCATAACAAACAGTCCTTCTCAGGACTACACTCACCCTGACGATTATAATTTACCGACTTATGAACTCCTGGGTTCAAACCATTTACAGTCAATAAACAGTGTTGGCATAATTATAAACATACTCATAATTGAGATGCCCAAAAAGGGCATTTTCCTGACCTTTCAAGCAACATGTTTGGTTGCAGTATCCCAATGGGTAGCGCGTTGCACTGACGAGTTCTGAACAGCATCCCAGCACTTCACAGACTCGCTTGAGGTATGGCTGAAGATGCTCCGCCTTGTTTACAACTCTTACACGCCTCATTAGTCGCTTGCCATTCTTGCTTTTCGTTTCTATACAGACTGTGCCACCAAGCTGGAGTTCCCTGAAGAAACAGGAAGGGAAAAAACAACTCAATAGCAGGGCTGCAAATAATTTTTCTTTCTTGAAAGGACATATGTCCGACCAAGTCTCCATTTTGGTCGGACAAAACAGAAATGTGGTCGCACATTTTTATTATTATTATTATTATTATTATTATTATTATTATTATTATTATTATTATTATTATTATTTTTAAGTGGAAATCTTTTGAAATAATTATTTTTTTATCATTATTTCCTTATTATTTGGTAAAAGAAACTTTCGGGACATAATGTCCGACCAAAGTTATGATTTCCTCGGACATGAGCCGATTTTAGTCGGACATTGTCCGGTGACTGACAGTTATTTGCAGCTCTGCAATAGCCCAAGCTCTGTCACTTGGTGAAAACATCTGAATTTCTTGCGCAACGCCGTCAAAAAACAGTAATGCATTAAAATGGCGAAATTATCATGTGTATTAAAATTTAGCTTGTCACCCGTTAAAGCACCTCAAAATATGGTAATTATGCCGAGAATGGAACTGGGCGGTTGGTTAGAAACTTAATATAGGGCTCCCAAAGATTGAACAATTTACAAAGTTTGTATGGTTAGAGGGGACATGCTTTGAAAAATGGAGACGTTCGTATGGAGTGTTCTCGATATTTATAATCTTGTAATTCGTTAAAGATTTTTCATCCAGACCTTCTCTACCTTGCCAAAGCTAATTATTCTAATATTCTCTTTCATGTGACGAGACATTTCTTTGTAATTAATTAATTAATTAATTAATTAATTAGATACGCAGTTGCAGGCCCTTACTCGTTTTCAAAGTGACAAACGAACAAACGAACGAACGAACGAACGAACGAACGAACAAACGAACGAACGAACGAACGAACGGACGAACGAACGGACGAGCGAGGGAGCGAGCGAGTGAGGGAATGGATGAATGTGAGCAAACAAGACCACAACACTGGGCAGCAGCCTCCTCTCTTGTTTTGGCTTGCGATAATGGTCTCGTTGGAAGCACAAGGTCCTGTCACACGAGGAAATCCTTTCCAGGAAACTTGCAACGCAATGCCATTGCGACTCGCGGACAGGTTACAAAACAATGCTAAACGCTTGCTAAACGCTCCGTCAATTCTCTGGATTATGATTATAAAAAGGAACTTGTCCTTAAGCTTACACTGCATACCTGTTCTTTTTGCTCTGGTAAAACTCTCGGCTGAACAGTTCTAGCACTTGTTTGGGATTAAGGGACGCTGACACCAGATGCTGCATACACAGTCGCATGATGTTGTGTTTTTCAGGTCCCACGACGGAGCCTCGTACAGCATCGGGCAGACTGCGCATCAAATCACGACTGAGGAGAGGGCCCAGGCAGCAGCGCTTGTTTATATACACGGTCTCTTGAGGGTAAAGAGGTTTGGCTGAGAAAGACGAGAAACGTAAACATTAGTGAATACAGCGGAGGTAAGATTAAAGTGGCTGTGTCACGGGCATTTTGCTCGCGTTTTGTCAAAACTTTGCCAAGATTGTGATTAAATGCCTTCACTCACACACAAAATGCTCCTGGAACATCAAGAGGGAGATATCAAGTGAATTTCCCCAAGGTGTGCAAACCATAATAAGTTTTTAATGATTTTTTGCAAGATACAAGCACAGAATTTGAAAACGTTCGCCGAATGTTTTCATGTTGTAATCCATTTCCAACCTCGCCATCCGTGGCCGAAGACACTTAATAAATAGTTTCACTGAATTAGTATGGTGTCTAAACAACAAATGGACCATTATTTTTAGGTTTTTATTTACGTAAACGCGACTGAAGTGGCTTTTCAAAGGGTTACAAAAGCGAGCAAATCCCCGTGACACTGCCCCTTTAAAAGAACTCAATATTCAGTTTGCCATTAGCATGTGACTACAAAGAAAACAAAACTACTGGTTCTCTGCTCGAGTTCACAGCAGTCAAACATGTGACGCGTGCGCAGTTCCCATCATAACTTTACAATAAAAAACGGACTCATGTGGAGACTTTCACTTTGGCCGCAAAAATAAGGCTGTTTCTGAAAACCTCCCTATTTTACTTGAGTGTGGATTCTCAATAAAGCAACTGTCAGCCACAAGTTTTCATCGGCAAGAAATTCGGTGTTGGCGATATTTCTTCCATCGTTTTCATACGAACTTCGTACCCACAAACGTTTGAACTGATTCAGATTTCAAGGCTCTGAAAACCAGAAGTGACGTTGCTTTTCGCGTTTGACCGCTGCTAATGCACGAGAGAAATTGCATACAGTTTTATTATTTCATGATCGACCTCCGTGTTTTTCTATTTCCCTCTATGAGGGTAAAGGTTGTTGAAATCTAAATGATCTAAACTACAGACTGGGAAGCGGGCAAGCCCAGTAGCTCATCAGCTAGGTTGTCGCAAAGCTACCTCTAACAATTCCCCGATGGAGGGAGACAGCAAAGTGATTTCCAAAGAAACCACAGAAGAGTTGCAAACTGGACTCAAACCATCACTATCTTAATCTTACGTTTGACGCACTTAACCCACACCGTGTTTCCACCAGACATTAATACAGTTTAGCAAGAAACAACAATGGCGAATAGCATAACTTAATATTTGTCGGAAGGCGATATATAATATTGCCAGTACAAGCTTGTGAGTGCAATGTACTTATTATGTTCCAAACTAACCTTTTTTCTTCTGCCCATCATCATCGGCCGAGGCTCTTCTCTTCACAGGCCGGCTCAGAGGTCTAGGCACTGGTTGCCGGTTGACTTCAGTCACTGGTCCGTACCGCTCTACATATTTATCAGGCATTGGCCTACAAATAAACAGTGAATAAGTGAATACCGTGTAGCAATAAATTTTTGTGGGAGTTTAATTTTGTGGATGGGCAATTATTTGTGTTTCGCGGGAACTAATTTTTGCGATTGGGAAAGACTGGTTTTTCTTGCTAGGGACTTATTTTTGCGAACTTTCAGGAAGTCGCGTTCAATTTGAATTATAACATTTTCGTTTTTTATTTGAGTACATGCAATCGGAACACAGACGAAACAACATGCAGATGTAAAACGTTAATCACTGTCACTCTATTACACTTACATCTTGCCCTAGTGTGGCTGATTGCTCTGTTCGTGGATCAGCAATAACTACGGTACCACTTGATGCATTATTCCCCCAGTTATCACTGGCATTTTCTTCTTCACACAGTCGATGTCTTTTTATATTTCATGTTGATGTTTGTGTATAATTTCGAAAGTGGAATAAATTTTTGTGGAGAAGATTTTTTGCTGAAACTTTTTTGGGGGTATCGTGAACAAAACCGCAAAAATTGCAAAAATTAGAACCCGCAAAATTTACTGCCATACGGTAGGCCATTTTCGAGTTGCTTTAAATCTCGTCATTGTTTCGGTTTTGCTTCACTGTGGTTTGCGATTGCTGAAAAAACTCGCGCCACATTTTTTCACCAATCAGAAATAAAAGCCAGGTGTTTCGAGTTCTGATTGGTTCACTGTGTTAATTGCGTCGGTTGTGAATGAACAGAGCAGTTAATGTGGTTTTGATTTTACGACACAATTTAAGATACTCTAAACAAAATGAAACAGAACAAAATTAGCAGTTGTTACCCTGGAGGCTGTAGAGGATGCGACACAGAAGCGCAGTAGCTGACAGGGAAAATATCCAAGGAGTCCATATCAACTAGCTGATCATAGGACTCGTCCCATCCATCAAAGTGGATTCTCAGCAGAGGCCCTTTGAGGTCCGTCACTGTTGCTGGGCAAATGAGAGCTGGTTCCCTCAGATCCACGGCTTCTAGTTTGGCTCCTATTTTGAAGTGGTTTTCACTTCTGCTCTCCTGGTTGTTGGAAGAGAAAGGAAAAAGAGTCACAATTTTGCGTGGTTGCACCGCAGTAAATTAGTTAAAGAGAAAGGAAAACTGCTCGTAAACATTGTTTTACTATCCAGAGCTAGTAAAACGAACCGAGCTAGTAAAACGAACCGCGTTCGTCGACCGCGTGACTATGGGCGCACTTCCGCATCAAGTCCAATATTTCCAGAGAAGTTATCGTTTTGCACTTTGTCGCCATACTGCGTCCACTTATGACATTATCACTTTTCTGAATTGCATAAATAGAAAAACGCGCACCTTTGGTACGAGAGAAAGTATCATAAAAAAGACCGCGTGACTATGGGCGCACTTCTGCATCAAGTCCAATATTTCCAGAGAATTCAGGTTTTGTAATATCTCTCCATACTGTTACCACCTATGACATCATCACTTTTCTACATTGCATAAATAAAAAAACGCGCACCTCTGGTACGAGAGAAGAAATTGTAAAAAGCAAACACCATCTTCACTTTCTAAGACCTTTTTAAATAATCGTAACTTTTGCACTTCACAGACATTTCGACGACTAACCCGCGACACATGCATCTAGTGTGATCGTCCGAACAGTACTAATGAACAAGTTTCTTTATGTTTAGTATGTAAGCCCTTACCTGTCTAAATAACTGGGGAGGAGCTTGAATGCCACCGGTTTTCGCGAGATATTCAGGCCAGCTGAATGCGTCAAGAGTGTAGTCTGAAGAAAGGAAACACAGAAACTGTTTTTTATCGATAACTTGAACACTTCCGTGATTGTAAGGACTAGCTGCGGTCTCAAGAAAGCAGTAGAAATCAATGAAAATACGTCTGGGGCAACTTACACGAGTTTGCAAGTTGTTAGTTTGACAGTTTTTACGATGACTTTCTCAGTACTTAGCCGATTTAGAAAAACAACGATTTTGTAAGGCTGATTTCCAGCTTTTGGCCGGGTAATTTTGCTTGTTTACAGACATGGAATTCACTTGCGTGCATCTTAGAAAATGTTGATCACGCGAAAACGCAAGCCGTTCAAACGATCTCTTGAACTTTGTTGACTAACAAAAGCCGCGCCTGTGGGCAAGTAACATAACGAACAAAAATATGCGCGCGCCTTCATAACGTGTATGAAGGTCACAAGTGCATACAGTGCATAAATGTTAGTTGCTTAGGAAACCAACGGAAGAGAAGTCAACTGTCAATATGGCTGAATATCATTAAAAGTTGCATTTTTGAATTTTTACAGTTCATCGAGTTTTGATTAGATCTTTATGAAACAATACAATTTTGCAAAATTCAGTATCCAAATCTACACATGAACCTGATCTTTCATTTAATCCATTATTTAAAAATATAATGCTAACTGCGAATTATGCCAATGAAATTGTTCCAGAACCATATGATACACTACCTCTCGGCGGGTGCAACTGAATGTTATGAGCTTTGGCCCAACCACAGGGGAACACATTTATTGAATTTGCATGACAGACGAAGTAGGTTGCCAGGGAATCAACTCCAAGCACAAAGTAATTGAACCGCAGGACCTTGATCACGGTGACCACACATACATGGCTTGGGTTGAACGGGTCGATTGCTTCAAACTTCATTCCCACTTTAAACTGATGCGCGCCAGGAGCAGTTCCTGTCGAATCCTTAAAACAAACACGATACTTGGGAGTGAGCGCCTTGTGTTAGAAAAACACTTTCCTAGTTAATGATATGCAACCAAAAGCGCAAGTATATCAATTCATACATAGAGATTTAGAGCTAATACGGAGTGACAACAAAAAGCAAAAACATGCATCTACTGCCAAGTTCTGGAAAATGCGCCTAACCTAAGCCAGCCTGAGTGGTCTTCCTTGTAGGTTGTGTGGAAGTTTTTTTTTTTTCCACCAAGTGTTGATGGTCTTTAGGACAAGCTATCCAATCTCTACTGCGATTTTGTTAACTTCAAATACCGAGGTGAAACCTAGGTTTTTACCTACATGTAGGTCAAACTGCACCCCTTGGCGTCGATTTGACCGAGGCAAAACCGCGGCAAATGCACAAATAGTTCAAGCGGTACTGCACCTCACGTTGCATTGCCAAAATTCAGTCAAAAAAATGTGCGCGCAAACTTTGCATTTTCTACAAACGATTTTCCACAGCAGAATAATGTTAATGAGAAAATATAAACGGGAGTGACTATTTGTGATTTGATGATATTATAAAGAGTAATATTGATTCCTGACTAATACTGATCTAGCCAAGGGGTGTCGAGTTTACAAAGAGAAGAATTTAATGTTGTCAGCCTAACGTGTTCGCAACTTGCAATAACCGAGATTGAATCAAACGTTAGCAAATGATACATAATTGTAAGACTTAAACCTGTACAAAAAATTCTTGAGGTGCATCTAAGGAATTCGCCAAGTCATCAGCTAAAAATTCATTCCATTTGCTGAGACTGTGCTTCCAACCTAAAGAGAAAAATAGATAAGCGACTAAAAGCCTGCAAACTGGAATTGAAAAGTCGCACTCATCCTCAATCTCGTACTGGTACTCAATAATAATAATAATAATAATAATAATAATAATAATAATAATAATAATAATAATAATAATAATAATAATAATAATAACTTTATTAACGTGTCAAACCTGTAGTAGCTGAGGGGAAAAGTCCCCTCTACTAATTGTGGACACCTAACCTGCCTAACTAAAAACGTAATTAATATATATAAAATGGAAAATATTTATATACATTTAAAAAGCCTAAAGTTCCCTATTCAAATCTAAAGTTCCCTATTCAAAGAGTGGATAACTATATCCACTGGATAAGCCGTAATCCATCAGATACAACGTGGGAAAATCTCTACATAGCACTATGATTTACGAAAAAAGCAAGCGTGCATCTACAATGTATAATGATCTGTGTGGCCTTGCAAAAATTTCGCCAAAAGTGTAAGTTGAAGAAAAACTGCTCCGATGGATAGCGACTTATCCACTGGATAACGTTGTCCAGTCTTTGAAGAACTGGGGCGTGGATGAGATGATAGGTTTCCCTAAAGGTTGGTACCCACTTACATGTACACGTACATGTATACACCTAGGCGGAGAGAGGCAATGTGGAAATGTCTAAGGAAACCACACGATACGTAAAGACTGGGCTCGAATCATCATCCCCCTCCTCCCCCGGATTCTCCGATGGAAAGTACGACGCGCTAATCATGACACCACCACCGCTTTTCACGGCATTCTTGTGTAAGGCCCTCTTTCACCTTCTTGTACCAAAGGCCCTAACACACCGTAGTGAATGTTCCTAAAACTAAACTTACCAATTGGCGGTTGCAAAGTGTGCCCCACCAGGGAAGACCATCCTATAGGATGAATTTCTGAAGACTGATAGTGACACCAAAAATCCTCTGCAACATCATCATCGAGTCCATCATATCGCATTCTCAGGCGGTCACCAATCACATCGACTATGGTTGCCACACACATCGAGTACATATTCTTACGATCTGCCACTTCAACTTTCATACCCTTTTGGAATCGGTTGTAAGGTTGACTTTGTAACTGTTGTAGAAATTCAGCCGAGAACGTCTTGGCTCCTGAGAGGCACTTGAATAGGTAATCTCTCCAATTACCGCACTTTTCTCTGATAGCTGGAGAGAGGAAAATAGTAATTCAATATGTGGGGATTACTTAATTTTTGTTTCCAATTTCTACAAGCCTCAGCGAAATTTGGGATCTTATTTTATAAGGGGGCAAGCTCATGGATAGATAGATGATAGACAGATAGTCTAATTAATACAAAATAATTACAAGAAAGCCAAAAGGCTGAATTGTGTAATTAATACCAGGCAAAACAATAAAAAATCCTAGAAACATAAGTATAAATTGCAAATATTCAGATTAAAATGTATCGAAAAACTAATATATTAAATATCTATATAACATATAATATAACTGTATCTTTATTTTATTAATGCTACAACAACCACTCTTGAGTAAACTTTAGTCCCCGAAGAAAGATACCTCTGTAGCGAATGCTCAGGAAACCAGACTTACCGATAGGCGGTTGTAACGTGTGCCCCACAAAGGCTGAAAGTCTTAGAGATGGTCACCTCTCTTAGATAGTCACCCCTTGAGATAAACACTTCTCTCTACCTCTCGTAACCAGCCTAACGGCCTCCACAGACTAAATATTTTGGTTGTCGACAACTATTTGTTATCGACAACTTAAAAACGTTGTGTGTGAGACGAGTTATCGACAACGAAACGTTAAATTTTTAGTTGGCGACAACTAGGCAGTTTCCCTTCACGAAAAAGGAAACTGCTTAGTCGTTGACAACTACGTTTTCGACCATTTTTACCTTGTGTGAGAATGATTGGTTTGGCTGTCGACAACTATCGTAACTGCACACGCAATTTTGGAAACGTACTGCCTTATGAGCATGCGTAGCGAACGTTAGTTCCCAAGATCCCGCTGGCCTGACTTAGTTATCGACAACTAACACACCAATTGCTTGCATCGGACAGAATTAGATGTCGATAACATTTAGTTCTCGATAACAGATAGTTGTCGACAACTAAATGTCTAGTCCATGGAGGCCCTACGATAGACCCTTTTACACCTGTTACAATGACACCCCTCTAAGATTGACACCTCACACCTCTTACGATTGACACTGTCTTAGATGGACACCTCTCTAAGACAGAGACCTTATGACAGACACCTCTTTTAAGATGGACACCTCTATAAGATGGACACTTCTAAACATGGACATCTCTCTAAGATGGACACCTAACACCTCTTTCAATTGACACCGTCTAAGATGGACACCTCTCAAAGACAGACACCTTATGACAGACACCTCTATATGATGGACCCTTCTGAACAAGGACATCTCTCATAGATAGACATCTCTCTAAGAAGGACACCTTAGGACAGTTGCCTCTCTAAGATGGACAGTTCTAAGCATGGATATCTTTCTTAGATGGACACCTCTCTAAGACAGACACCTTATGACAGACACCTCTTTTAAGATGGACACCTCTATAAGATGGACACTTCTAAACAAGGACATCTCTCTTAGATGGCCACTTCTCTAATATGGACACCTTATGACAGACACCTTATGACAGACACCTCTATAAGATGTACACTTCTAAACATGGACATCATCTCTTAGATGAACACCTTATGACAGACACCTCTCTGAGATGGACACTTACATGTACATAAAGTAGATACTTTTTACAAGAGATACCTTCATGACAGACTACTAGAGAGTCACTTCTTTATGAAAGCCTAAGGGTGCTGAATGTACTATCAGTATTGTACACTTTACCTGGGGGTGGTATAAGCAACTTGTTCCTCTTAGCACACCAGCCAACCGGATGGATATTCTTTGACCTCAGATCAAACCAGAAGTCGCCAGCAGGGCTTGACTCGTAACCTTCATAACGCAACAGCACCCTGTAATTCTTAATCTCTATCACTGCTGCCACCCAAAATGCTACGTCAGTATCGTCAATGACATCCATGCTGCAATTCACAACCTCCACCTTCATGCCGACATGCACGCCCTTCAAACAGGGACTGAGACTAACCTGTGATAAAAATAGAAAACAAATGAGAAAATCAGAAAATTGGAAAATCAGAAAATTGGAAAATCAGAAAATCAGAAAATTGGAAAATCAGTCTTAACCCTTTCACTCCCAAGAGTACTTAAAATCAAAATTCAAGACAAACCCCAAATTTCGTTTTGTAAAATACTAAATATAAATAATACCATCTGAAAGTACTGCTGAAGAGGTTTCATTTAAATGATCACACCATAGGATTTCATCTACAGACTTAGAATCACCTTAATGTCTCCATAACTGACTCTGGGAGTGAAACGGTTAAGAAGCAAATTGCCTAGTATCAAGTGTAGTTGGCACGCTAATCTTTTCGTTGTGTCTATGATGTCAATTACAGTAACGCAAGTCACTACCGAAGTCGTACAAGGATGTAATGGTATACAGGCAGGATTAATACCGTTTCTGGGCCAGAAGCAAATTTAAATTCAAGGTGAATAAAACACATACCTGCGAACCTTCTAAAATCAGAACTGGGGACCACCCTCCACCTCACCCCAGTCCTTGGGTAGTGCCCAGCCCCCAGCACTGAGCAGGGTCCAGGACAACCTGAGAAAACAGCCGATGTTTCGCGAGGTCGCCACTTAAGCTCTCACAAAACAACATCTGAGTAACAAACGTAGAAATTCCACACAGATGACGCGTCACTACCCAGATCTAGGTAGTGCTTCTGATTGGTTGAAATGTGAGGGAATTTCGTTTCAACCAATCAGAAGCACTACCTAGATCTGGATAGTGACGTGTCATCGGTGTGGAATTTCTGTGCTTGTTACTCAGACGTCGTTTTGCTAGGGCTCAAGTGGCGACCTTGCGAAACATCAGCTGTTTCCTCAGGCTACATGTAGGTCCAGGATGCTCCTGGGTTTTTGCATAAATTTTTTAAAATATTGCCTGTACCATACTGTTTTAGCATTAGAATTCTCAGGTGTTGTTTTATGGTCTCAAGCACTATATGTATTACACAAGACAATAGGATTTAGAAGAGTCAGACCAATCTTTAACAAAATTAGTTAACGTGTAAAGTGTATGTCTGAGTGCTAGAAGTGAGCAATACTGCCCTACATAATTACTCACTTCTAGCACTCACACATACACTTTACACGTTTACTAATTTCATTACAGAGTGCTATGCAGCACATCACATTTACCAATCTTTAACAACCCAGTTCCAAATTTTAACAAAAGAAAATGTCTTTTTTTCTTTTTGAAAATCGGAATGAATTTTTTAGTTTTGAAACTCAAAACTCGGGACAATTCCTATAAATCGGGACGGTTGGCAAGTATGCAGTTACACACTGTTAACATCTCCTTTTTTTTAAATCTTGTTATTAAGGGTTTCAACAGTGTACATGTAACATCTACACAAAAAAGATTTTACTTACATGTTGAAACAAATGCGAAGGTGCTGCTTTAGCACCTGTTTTCTTGAGGTATTCTGTCCAGTCAAAACTACGATTCTGCCAGTTTTCACCAACAACTTATAAGAAAAAGAAGGAAACGTAATAATGATGACTTCATTCTGTGTCAAAACAGATTTAGAATTGCTGCTAATGAGGGACACTTGCGTGCAATAAGTTACAATTACCAACACCTATTTACAAGATTTAAGATACCTGGCTAATAATAATAATAATGATAATAATAATAATAATAATGATAATAATAATAATAATAATAATAATAATAATAATTTAGGGTCGTATCATATATACGTCTTGCACTGCTATAATAATAATAATTATGCTGCACAAAAATTCCATGTGGACCCACATCTTGAATCAAGCAGAGTTCTTAGGTCTCTGTTCCTGATGTACTATTATTTTAAAATTCCTTAAACTAACAGACTTAACATCATTAGGTAAATGTACTTTAGCCAATAATGGTGGACCTGAATACTTTAGTGACTGTTTTCTATAAGTCATACTAAGTATAAAACCTTAATCACGGAATTAAAAGTATATATATTACAGGAGTAACTATACATTGTAAAAAATGCCAATGTTTACTACTTCAGAGTACACCGCAATTGCAAGTATTGAAGTAGTAGCACTGAAAATGCAAAAAACAAGGCTGTATCTTTTACCTTCCCTTGATAGTGGAGTCATGCTTGTACCAGCAGCTTCCATCTCATCCTGCAATAA
This sequence comes from Siderastrea siderea, assembly GCA_964030785.1. Classification (NCBI taxonomy): domain Eukaryota; kingdom Metazoa; phylum Cnidaria; class Anthozoa; order Scleractinia; family Rhizangiidae; genus Siderastrea; species Siderastrea siderea. The sequence goes on from OZ034972.1 coordinate 43,696,668, forward strand.
ACAACATTTTATTCCATCTGATGAAAAGCGATGGACGGAGATTAAATACTGAATGGTTTCATCAGAAGGGTATTGTTCAACATGGTCTCATTTTACTACAAATACAAGAATCCATTTTGCCTTTACCTTCTTAATATTATTGTTGTCATATTTTGTAAACCCAAAGATTCTGGTAGAAATAGTAAAATGACGCCCATCTTTTAAAAATGGCCAAACCTTAACCTTCTCGACATATTGACCCTTTCAGCCCTCATAGTGATGAACAGGTAATTTCTCTTTACATTATAACTATTTGTTCAAAGTGACAAGAATAAAGGAGGTGATAACCATAGATATGACGTCTTGATATTTAAACAAATTCTCCTCACTAGAATCATAAGAAATTTATGGAGAACAGAAAGAAGACTACGCACATTCATATTCAGGGTTTAAAGGTTTCAAACAAGTTCCCGAAATCAGGTTATACACGTAAGTTACAGGCTGCAATGTTGCAACTTGCAACCTGTCTGTCACATTATGCAAATGGTTGCAAGTAAGACTGCATAAAGATAGCACCACACAATGCACATACATGTATATGTAAGACCACTTCAGGGATAATAATTAATGATGATGATGATGATGATGGATGTGTTGTATTAGGTACCAACCAACACAACAAAACTTATCTTACCTCATCCCCAGCTTGAACCATAACTTGGCCACTTGAAGCTGCCACTACTGTAGTAGCAAGAGCAGAAGTTGCTGTTGCCGAAGCAGAAGCTCCCGTATTTGTATTGTGAAGTGCATGTCTTTCCGAAGTTCTGTGTTTCTTTTTTGGTGTCCCGATCTTTTCTCCCTTAGACTTCTTTTTAATATTTGATGCAGAGTATCTTTTTGCACACTCCATTTTACAGAATCGTTTGGACTTTGAGAAAAAGTTTTCCTTTACTCCAATGTAGCAGCAGAATTCACATTTTGCTGTATCGGACAAAACAGTTACTAAATTAGAAAGTAGGTCGAGTTTTAAAGAAACTTTATGGTGTCGGTCTGAAGTCCTGTGCTTCTTTTTTGGTGTCCCAATCCTGTCTCCTTTGGACTTCTGTTTAATATTAGATGCGGATGAGTATCTTTTCGCACATTCCATTTTACAGAAGCGTTTGGACTTTGAGAAAAAGGATTCCCTTATTCCAATGTAGTTGCAGAATTCACACTTTGCTGTATCAGATAAAACAGTTACTAAGTTAGAAAGAAGGTTGAGCTTTAAAGAAAATCATCAGTAGAACAAAGCATTATATATGTAGCATTCAAGATGTGGAAGATAACAGCAAGTTGCTGGCCATCAAAACCTGCCAAATGCCTTAGTACGGTTAGGTTATCGATTTACAGATTTTAAGCCTACATGTAGGAAACTGCCCCACAACTTTCTAATGTCTTTCACACTTCATGTGCTAATATAAATAAAACTATGTTTTAGGCGTTTCAGACACTCATGACTAAAAGAGTTTAAAAGATGCTTTTTATCCCTCTTCTCCAGCATTTCACATCATTTACAGTAGCAGTATGTTTAAACATTGAACACCACTATTAATAAAAGGAGATTTATGAGAGGAACCTTCTGTATTTAACAGGGCATTATAATACAAGAAAACACCACCAAATAGTAAACTCCATCCTTTAAATGGTCACTTTACTGACTGAATAGCGGCGTTACTTTCTAAAGAAACTGTGGTGTGCTTTGGTGGGGATGTGAACACAAAAAGTTGGATTTGTCAACTGAGTTGATAAGGTGAATTGGCCACGTAAAGAAATGTTTTGAGCGTCTGAACGATTTGCTCTGACCAAGAGCGTATGCTTGAAAAGCCTGTTCCAGGAGTTCGGATTAAGCCTAATCACTGATACGAAGCCTTATTTCTATGACGTGAAAATTCGAAGCCCGTCAAATGCCAGGGCCTAGGGGTACCCCATGAAAATGCCCCCACTAAAGCTTGGGGGAGGAGGAGGGGCAATGCTGAAATGACCAACGCATTGCATCACTGCATCTTCAGTAACCTTCTGTAGGTCACATTTTACAACAACTCTCTATGGATACTGTTGAAAGTAAAATAATGCTGGACCTGAATGTACCCTTAAAAGAAGAAGTTGACTGCACCCACTTACATGAAGGATGTTCAATTTCAAATAACCACAGCTAGCTAAAGCCTGGTTCTCATGTGCCGCCAAACTACCTGCGACATAGCCACCGGTACTGCCTGGGATACTGTTCCGACATATGAGAACATACGCTGCTGGCAACAACAACCATTGCAGGTCTTTACCGCCAACAGTGCCTGCGAAGTTGAACACAAGTCAACTTCACAGGCTTGCTGGCGTAAAGGCCTGCGATGGTTGTTGTTCCTGGCCGCATATGTTCTCATTTCAGAACAGTATCCCAGGCAGTACTGGCGGCTATGTCGCAGGTAGTTCGGCAACATATGAGAACCAGGCTTAACATCTTCTTTCGATACCTTGTTGAAATACATTGTAGGATTTTGAGTCATGCCCAGAAGACAGGTCCAGAAGGGATTCTGGTTAACTGCCCTGACTTAAGCTATTCTAGATATTCTGTTTAAAATTTGCAATTATCGAGCAGCACTTCTATGCTGTAAATGGGAATACCCATCTTTGATCCCCTTCCCACACTGCACTGTTTTCCAAAAATTGACAGAACAAATCACACAGTTGTATCAAATGAATGTACAGTTTCATAATTAACACCATCCTGGACATTCCTTTGCAAGAAATTGCAAAAGTTTGGTGAGAAGCTGCTTCGTTAGTTTCCCTGGTTAAACATGCAATACATGTACTGTTGCAGTTTAAATTTGAAGGGCTATTGGCAAGGACACCCAAAAGTGATAACATTGATTTTGTTCCAGTGAAAATCTTGCCTTTTTGCACAGAAAGAGAACTATGTCTTTCTAAAAATTTTAAAACATGCAATTTGTGCCCAGAAACCTCACATACAACATTTTGCCCACACGCTATCATTTATTTTTGGCTTAGAAGATTGCAAACCAGTTTCCATTTTTGTAGCAGGTTATCCCAATTTATAATGGTTATTGGTTTTTGCAGTTGAACTAAGTTCTACTAATACCTATAGAAACCACCCATAACAGACACCTAAATGTACTGTCAGCATGTATTGTGCATTGTATGCTTGGTCGCAAGATATCCACTTACGTTTGAGTGCACAAAACCAAGGATGATACTTGCAAAAAAATATTACAAAACTGGTTTGAAAACATTTTGGCCAGAAACAAATTAAAATAATTCAAACTGCAACATGACATGATCACTGTTTAAAAATGGTGATTTATGCCATTGTGGCCCTGACATGCTTGACATGGTAGCTTGCATTTACCCATGTTTTCCGGGAGTGGCTCATCTTCAGGTACCTCCTCCTTAGGAGGTTTGTCTTCAACCTGTCAAATGGAACATACTGTAAAGTCATTTCTATTCTGCTACATGTAATTACTATAGATGTGTGGTTCCAGAAAATATTCATACCCCCCTCCCCCCCAGATAATTTTTTGGTTCAAACCCCCCCACCTCCCACCCCTCCTGAAAGTCCCTTTAATTTCCTTTAAAAATGTTGGCTTTTGAGACCCCCACCCCCTCAGAATTTCCATTGACCATCCATGACGAGGGGTTGGATATTTTTTGGAACCACACAATTACACAAAAAGTCATATATTTTCAATTGACCAAATTAAGGCAGGGGTTTCGTAAAGGGCCGGGCACCAGGCAAGTTGTCCAGCAGTGAGCATGATTTTGCCCAGCTGCTTTCAGCATGTTAATCAAGACTTTTCTTACAACGAAAAAATGGCATTAATATTAAATAATTTTATTATATTAGACAAGAGTGTTTTAGTGGAAAATATGCCACTCATAAAGTCAATACGAAACTACCTCCAGGACTCAAGTGGCATATTTTCCATATCCTCACTAGTGAGGATATCGCTGACGTCATTTCCCGCTTTTACACTGTCTTTTGTGCAAAAACACTCTTGTCTACATAATCAAATGAAAATTACACGGCAGCTTGAAGATATAAATTTCATTTCCTCGTGGTAAAAAAAACAAAATTTTTCTCACTCGCTGCGCTCATTTGTAAAATATTGTTTATATCACTCAAAAATAAAATTCATATCTCTGTGCCATCATATAATATCCTCTATATATTAAATGGTCATACTACATAAATGGCAAATTTGGCATAAATCAGCAGTCTTTTTTGTAATGGCTTAAGGTGGTATTTAAGGGTAAAATGCGCCCAAAATGAGCCAATTTCAAAATAAGTTGTCAAATTTGCGGAAACTTCTGAATACACTAGTCTCAGGGTATTTTTACAGTAGAATTCGAATTTGAAATCAAAAATGTCAATTTCTTGTCAGAAAGGTGTGAAAATTAACACCTAAAAATGTCACTCAAATTAATAATTATTTTCTTTTCTTCGTTTCTTTTTATTTGAAAGCTTTCTATTTTGTACTATCAAACACCTATGAAAAAAGGATTCTTGTGTGAGTTAGCCGCCATCCAGAGATGTACATTGTAAATCCTACGGATAAAAATCGAACGTCTCTAAAGTAGGCACGTGACACACCATAACATTGATCTGATGCAACGAGAAATGGTGGCTAAGTCAAGGAAAATAGCTCCATTTGTGTTTGTTAACTCTGCCAAGTTTCAGCAGAATTGAATAAAATGTGTAGAAAATATTTCTATTTTCGCCTCACCCGTGCTGAGAATCCATCGAATTTGGCACGTCTTGACGCTTTCGCTTGCTCAATACTCGTCTGCCATGTTTGTTTTCAGTGTTATAAGTTGCATTGCCTTTTGGGACACTCAATTCGTGGACGAAACGAGGAAAATGACACATTTCAAGCGTGTAACGTGTCCTAGAATCAAACAATCGACGAGTCCCTAGCAACCACGATAAACAATGACACTGCGATCTTTCTGTCCGTTACAACTTCAGCCCGATTTAAGTGTGTCATTTTTAAATGGGCTATACCGCTGGATGAAGGCTCAGTTTATTCCTTTGGGCATTCTTTTCAGCAGCTAGGGAAAGCGTGTCGGGTAAGTTCAGTCTCATTCGTTTAGAAAAAGGTGAGATCTTTTGGAGGAAGACCTTGACACTCTTCATTGAACTTCAAAGGACCAAACACAATAGCACAATTAAGTATCCTTGAGCGGCAGAGTGAGCGAACATATCCTTTTGTTCTTGAAGTGCGAATAAACTTCAGAGAATCGCTGCACACGTTTTATGGATTTAATTTTTTTCGCAAACTGTTATCGACTTTTATTTTCACTTAAAACATTACAGCATTCTGAGAGCTTTAAAAAGAGATCTTAAACTAGATATTTTGATTACTGTAAGCCGAAATACGTTTTTATTCGCTCAGCGCGGCGGTAATTCAAACTGCGAAGTAATTTATGCGTGTAAACACTTCTCTATTAAGATGCGCGATGAATCGAAGCGTGACTTCAAAGGTCCTACACTTAAAAAGCTGAAAAAAAGAAAAATTTCCTTCTGTTGAAAGGGAAGTATTGTTTGGGTCATAAACAGAGATTCAAATGAGGTTTTTAATCGCTTTAAGCGAGTCAAGTAGTGGTTTCTTTCCCGCAAAGTAGACTAATTTACGGTGAGCCGTCTCGCTCAAATGTATATTCTTTTTTAAAAAGCAGTGCAAATAAAACCATGTTGTGTAATATTATTGTGAACACATTCTGATCGCTTCGAAAAATATCTTCATGGCATTTACTTTGTTTTGAGGCCACAGAGCATTAATTACAGGCTCTTTAGTGTCACAGAAACATAAACATGATCTTGAATACTTTCACGATTTTGATAACTTGTTTACATGGTTCAAGATATCTTCAACATAAAGCGCGCATTTGAATCAAACTTGAACGAAGAGATCATTGTTATGATTCAAAAGCAGCACATTTTCATAAATCGATCTGAGCGAATATTTTGATTCATTGCACACCATTCAGCAACAGTTGTAGTTACTAGAAGAATTCGCTTCTTGAAGGCGCTCGCTAATTGTGTGCGAATTTTAAAGTAACTTATAAACATTTGTAAACTCATTCTTTTGCTTAAAAAATATTTCGTCTGTGATTTGTTGTCTTTTGCTGCTGTGACTTTTAATTTTACGTTGAGTGACAACAGATCAAGCGGCACAATAGATTTGTCTTGGGGGTTTTATTCCTAGTACCGGTTGAAAACAAAAGAAATACTTCTCACCTACATCAAAGAATTTGCGCTCGGCGAAATGTGCCATGTGGTTGGTAAATGCTTGGCATGAATGAGTAATGAGAAAGAACAATAGCTTGAATATATGAATACTTAACGACCCCAAAATTTGGGGTACACACTTAAATCGGCGTGAAGTTGTAATGTCAGCGGTAACAATGCGCACAAGCCACTACGCATAAATGTCGTGTGTGTTCGAGGAAGCTTTCGAGTATTCACGTGGACCTTTGCTTTCCTTGGCATGAGAGATTCAATCAAAAGCAGTTTTCCTTTTGTTTATCAGGTGAATTTCTCTTGGACTGTGGAAAGGAAGCGAAATATCCCCAGGTGTGAAAACATTGGCGTCCTTTCTCGTTTACGTACAGCACTCGAATTCAGTGCTAGTGAGAAGTTTGATTTCATATTTTCGCACAATCAAGCAGACATGATCTGGTATATAGGCTCGTATGCTTAGAACTGAAGAGTGCAAGAAGTAGACAAATACTTTCGCCTGAAAGAGATTCTAAGACTTTGAGGATGTGGTGGCCTACAAGTACTAAAGACAGTTTAAAATTCCTTGCCGTGGCGCTGTGGTTGTGGTTATGTCGGGTAAATATCGCGAGTTTACTGGGGATGCATTCAGCTGAAGACCTCGATCGCATCTTCGCATGAGGATTTATTTGAAAACCTGGCCGGTTTTAACACTAATGGAAACATGCGGATGAAAGGGAAATTTGTGTATTCGCATAATACTTGTAGTATGCTGCACAGTAGCTGAGACCAGAAATTTTGATATTTCTCATTTGACTTGGCAAGTTTCCCTTGCTGCATGAATGCGCGGTACGCTTTTCATCTTGTGTATTATTATGATAAACTAAACTTGTTACTTGTTTTTTCAACCACATGAGATATTAAAAACATCTGTTGGTATTCTGGTTGATGTTGATTGTCGCTACATACATTGTATTTTGATTTGTTCCTGAATATCTGTAACTTCGCCAGCTTCGCCACTCGGATGATTCAAGGACACCAGCCGTGCACGAGACCGGAAGGGAGTGTACACGCGAAATTCCAAGATGGCGGCTCAAAATGGCATACCTAACAACGAATTTCAATCCTCTCTTTCTCAGTAACTAGCTATCACTGAGCCGTTATTTCGTGACTGATAACTTATCTATGCATAAACTACACAACAAGCACATTTACAAGAAAAAGAGTTTTTGGACATTCACCCGTAAATACCACCTTAACTCATACTCTGGACACAATGTACATATATACATGTAGCATTTTTTATTTTGCTTTTTACCTCTAAGAGCAGCAGTCACCTAAGTGAGGTTTTGCTCATTTCACCAGGAAACAAAAATTAATCACTTTTTGGGTTGGCTACCACGAACAATTATTACAAGCAATTATTCCATGCAAAAGATGCATGCAGACAACCAGTCGCAAACCTCACCTGCACATCATCTGTTGCCGCTATCTTGTTTGGAGTGTCATTCTTTTCCACCAATGGGCCTGGCTCAGGACTGTCATAATTACGTGTATCTTCTTCACCATAAAAAGCCAACATTTCACCTTGTCTTTCTGCCTCACTATCCACCTTTGAATCAACAACAAAAAGGAAAAAAAAAACTTAATCTTTGGCATTAACCAAAAACAATTTCAACTTGTGTTTTTTAACCTACTGAGTTCTACATCAGCTAAAACCAGCTTGGTGAGACTGTGGTCCTTTCTTGTAGTACAATTTGCCAAATTGTGACTTACAATTTATTTACATGTACTTTAATATTTAGGTTATTTTGAATTTACATTAAGGAACATCGTATTAGCTATTGCTAGCTTAAATAGAGCCCTGACTGAAGAGAAAGATGGAGAAGTAAATTAGTATGCATGTTAGCACTTATAAACACCAAACACACTAAATGACAAAAGATGTTTTTTTCTTAATTTGTATAATCAACTAAATACAGTAGGAAAAAACCTTGCAGAATATGCTTAAATGAGAACAATTATTGGATGAATCTGGCCATAGTAAAATGCAAGAAGCCAAAAGAGTTTTGCTCACAAAATCAAACTCAAGGAATATTTGGCCTTCTCACTGATGACTACTTCCTGTCAAAACTTCTTAATAAAATTTAGTCAAATCAGGACAAAATTTTCAGGTTTTCTCATGCCCCAAAAGACATTTTGAATATTGGCCTTGAAACAGAAGCCTGAGGGAATTTTATTTTCACTGTTACAAACAAAGCTAATTTTTGGCAAGATAATGGCTAGGAAATGGCATTTGTAGCTTCAGGAGACAATGGGTTACCAAATATTATGTTTCTCTAATGCCTATACCTAATCTGAAACCAAACTTACAATAAAACCACAGATACAATAATTGAAAACATTAATGTTCATAAAATATCGCAAATAAATAACTTATCCAATCATGTTATTGACATAATCTTAGAGTTAACACGTACAGTGTACATGTACAGTTGTAATCTAGCATTATCACATGTATCTACACATGTACAAATGTATATGAATTCTCACAGGTGCTTTTTGTAACTGAAACCTCAATCTGCATTTTTGCTTACTATGGCCAATACCAACATTGCACATCTACATTCATGACTGTACAACTCAGTGTATATTTAAAAAAACTGGACGGTCCTACTGTAATTACTATCATCATGGCAAAATTAATTTATTTTAGCCTTCAAGCCAAAAAGATAACTTTAGCAGTAAACATGGATGAACACTGAACTCTCAATAAAACCTGAATGCAAATACTAGGGCTTAATTACGCCTTACAATATTAACTAAAGGTTTGCTGCAAAACTGTACACATCACCTTAACGTAACTATTATTTTCATGCAATAAAAGCCAGCTCCTCAAAATGTGGATTTTATTAAACCACTCCTTCAGAGTCATCCACAGTGTGCATCATATTTTTCCTTTTTTTTCTAACTTCAAGTCTGCAGAATCCTTATGATATAGTGAAAACTCATTTACATTCATGATTCATCGTATCTGGACAACTCGCCCCCAAGACAATTAGCCCCAGACAACTAGCCCCCGATCTTTGGACAACTAGCCCCCATTCTCTAGACGATTAGCCCCCAACGACTTGATGCTTAGATGATACTAACTCTTTTGCTTTGATACTCCATTATAGGTGCGGAGTTTTTAACCTTCTCAGAAAAAAAGGACAGAATCACTGTGCAATGTAAAGATGATAAAGATGATACTTACACTCTTGCTGTTATACCCCAGTATAGATGCAGAAAAAGACAAAAGCACTGTGTGACTTCGATCGCAGATGTAAACATAGCCGCCATATTGAATTCGCAATATTTGAACCCAGGCCTTCCACTTTTGATTCACGTCTTACACATGACTCTTTCCAAAACGTTAATACGAAGCAGAATGAACTAAAAACATGCAAAACCTTCAATCAAAATGCGCGTGCTTTAGCATTGAAATAACAAAGACAATAGAAGAAAAAGTCTCGCCCTCACAGAAGAATAAAGATTAAAGAATTATGAATACGCTTAAGTCTACAACAAAAGCTCATTTAAAAAGCCTAAGTCAAAACGCACGTGCGCATAACTAATTACGCCGCGTAGTCAGTTCAAACGCACGGTTAAGGATTGACACTAGTTAAAAATCTATCCAATCGACTTAAGTGAAAACAGAAGCTTAAGCCGATCGGCAACAAAATGGACCGAAAATGACTAATTATGCCGCGTAGTCAGTTCAAATGTACGGTTAAGGATTGACACTAGTTAAAAGCAATTGTTGGAGGCCTGCTCCATTTTAGTTAATCCTCTGTAAGATTAACCCTTTAAACCCTGATATAAAAATGCATATTCTCATTACTGATCTCCACACATTTCTTATGGAACTAGTTAGGAGAATGTCTAAATATCAAGACATCCTATCCTCAGTGATCACTTCCTTTATTCTTGTCACTTGAATGTTCAGAGAAGTAGTGATCATGTAAAGAAAAATTTCATTTTCATCAGGGCTTAGGGCTGAAAGGGTTAACAAGATTAACAAACAAATAAAACCAACGGCTCTTTTAGGAGCCACCAACCCTACAAAAGTCAATGACCAACAGATAGAATTTTCTAGATCCCAACATGCTTAGTAAACAGATGAATTCTTGAGCGTGTGCTATTACTAAGATGGCGATGAGTACATTTTTGCGGCTTGTGTTCGTTTTGGACTTTCCTTTTTAGCAGAATGCTTCAAAATATAAAACAAAAACAGTAAGAACTGAGCATAAAAATATATTTTGTCTAAAATCTAAAGTAAAAAAGGTGTTTTAATATTGGGGGCTAATCGTCCAGAGACTGGGAACTAATTGTCTAAAGATCGGGGGCTAGTTGTCTGGGGGGCGAGTTGTCTGACATTCAAACAGTACAGTGGCTTCATGTAGTGCCAGTATTTATTGTACTGTATAACGAATAATTCCTATGACTTTTGAGTCTGTGAATGAAATTCTGAAGTTTGACTGTTGATTTAAAGATACTGGGAAGTATTTTTCTTTGCTGCTGTTTATTACCTGCTGTATACATGTAACTTAAGAGGGTTTTGAGTCTGCAGATGAGAACCTCAAGTGTTATCATTTAAATGAAAGCTACTGAGCAGTACTTTCCTGTGGTGCTGTTTATTATGCTGTACAAGGTGGTTCTAACTACTGAGTCTGTGGATAAAATCCTCAAGTGTTACCATTCATATGACAGCTACCGAGCAGTACTTCCTGTGGTGCTGTTTATTCGTCTGTACAAGGTGGTTCTAACTATTGAGTCTGTGCATAAATTCCTCAAGTGTTACCATTGAAATGACAGCTACCCAGCAGTACTTTCCTGTGGTGCTGTCTATTAGTCTGTACAAGGTCTGTGCAATGTATGGTTATATGTTAATGGCTCTATAAAGTGCAATCATTCAAGTGAAAGCTGCTTAGCAGTATTTATCTTTCATGTTGTTAGTTTTTTTAATTTCCTTTTTCAAGTGGAAATTCAAGAAAACTAAATAGAAGCACTACACAGTATATTTTTGTAGAACTTTTACATTCACAAGCCCAGCCTTAAGAGGCGTTAATAGCTACATGTACCTACAATAATACTAAGGTTTCCAATTTAAAAAAGGTTTCCTAGCTAACAGCTGGGGGTAAGGATTCTTTTCATTTAATTTCATTACCATGGCAACACACATGTACCATAAAAATAGCTGGGACAGAGTAAGAAAAATTAAATAATTTGACTTGACAGATCATCCTTTTTTACAGGGAAAATACTAGTTGAGTTAGATGTATAGGTACATGTATCAGGGGCAACAAGCATTTACACTGTACTGTGTCCTTCTGACTTAGATTAAGTTTAAGTAAAATACTCTCATCCACTTCAGATGTAAATAATTTGATCATAAAAAACACTTTGAATACCAAACATACTGAATAAATATCATACATGTACATGTAATGTAAACCATTGTAAGTCACAGCAATTTCTAAATTTATTGTTAAAATGTAAATTGTACACGAAAAGTTTCAATCAAAGACATGCACCCATGAATTCAGCACACACAAAAAGAGGGGAATGTTTCTTGTATGCTTTAAAAGCAAATTACATACGTGTACAAGACAATCATAATCTACCATCATTTCATACAGTATGAAGACAATAAAATTCTGTTACATTCTTTTGCATGAAACCTTATATAGACTACTTAGTACAACGCACAGCATTTTTTGATTCTCATACCACTGCTTGCAAAAAGGAAAATACAGTAAATTTTTCTAAGTACCAAGCTCTAACATCTATACAGAGAAGATGATGAAAAGTTGCAAATAGCACTAGCAGAGTATCAGTGGTCAGTGTAGAAAATTTAACAGTGCACACACTGTCCACTATACCATCTGGAGTCAATAAAATATAAGTCTCATTCTTTCACAATATGGCTGTACGATTTTTCAAAACATAAATAAACATAGTGTATATGTATCTCAGTTCAAATATTTCCCTATAAAATTATACTATGTTGAAAAAAGAACACATGTACACATAAAATATTAAAAAAATAAAAAAAGCAAATCTACAGTCAGTAGTAGCCCAAGAAATGATGAATTTAGGTATGAAATTTACGAGTAAAGCATCCAATGTTTTCTCAGGCTATTAAATCAATTTACAAAACCATGGATAAATTTACCTTGCTAGTGGATTCGGTTTGTTCTTCTCCTAAAGGAGTTGGCAGGCTTGCCTCTTCTGACACTGGAGTAATCAGAGATCGGTCACTGGGCGGTGGGCTTTCTACCTTTGCTTTAATCTCAGTGTCTTCTATTGATTCCATGTTCTTTGGCGAGGGTGTTACATCATTGCCTGGAAAAAAGTGACCATCAGTAAATATGTTTTCCATCTGCAAATACAAACGCAATTTTAATGTAGAGATTTATACATATTTGCGGAAACTCAAGATTGAACTGCGATGGGCTTTGATAGGCGAACGTGAATCCAGGCCATGCACACGCTGTTGTTTGTGTGATAACAACTGTCAGTTTATTAAGGTTCTTTATTCGCTTTTAAACGTTCACCATCTTTTGAAAATGGATTTCTGTCAGTATATTATATGTAAAGGGAACTTGAAGCATATTCACAAATACCAAGTGAACTGAATTTACTGAATTTTAAGATTTATAGATATCTGGATATCCCCTCAGATATTGCTATCATTCGTTCGTGTTGTTTCATGTATACGCAAGTTGACATTGTATGTGGTGAGAGTCGATGTTTATGAAATCCTTAAACTTGTCGTGCGAACGGCTATTATTCATCCTTCGAGAAATAAATCGTTTTCTCCAAGTTCTTTTCAAGTTTGCATATTCAAAAACTTCTTGTTTCTAGATTCTCAATACTTGATCCTCGATTCTCTTATCTCGAAACTCAAATGTCTCGAGTTTCAAGACGCGAGAAGCAAGTTTCGAGGATCGAGTTGAGACTGTCAACTTACATTTGACTGGTACTGTAGTAGACAGTATTGTTGAATACCGATAATTCATCCTCAATGACTCAAGGCTCACACCAACTCGAACCAACAAAGCAAATGAAAACATACAAAGTATGTCCGTGGATGGGCCTCAAGACTCTTATCTACATGTATGGCCAACTCTCGTTCTTATTTAGCCCAGACTTTACATGTACATGTTTGCAACCATCAATTATGATTATCTATCACCTTCAAGGCAAATTTGAAGTGCATGTACATGTATAAAACTCTCACATAAAAGTGATCATTAGCTACCCAGATTGCCAGTTTAAATAAAATACAAGAAAAGCAAAATAGTAGCCTGAGAAAATAATTGAGCTAAGAAATTTGTAGACATAAATTACAATGGCAGAAAACATTAAATTCAAAACATTAAATTTGAAAAAATTAAACTTGATTTATTGTTTATAAAAGTAATGATGTCCTTTTTAACCTAATTAAGAGTTATAGTAATGTAAAGTGCCATGGACAATTAGTGGAGTATGGCACTCTATAAATGTATTTTAATTTTTAATTTTCATTATAAACGAAAGTTGGCAGCTGATCTGAGCAAAGTCCACTTTAAAACAAAAGCTTGTTCAGATGTACACGTACTGATACTGATGTACGTGTACGTGTAAAGATAGTAAAAGCATCCCTTTCAAATTCTTGGGGCATCTGGCAATTTTGCCGCTTAACTGGGTTTATTATTGCATCTAATGACTGCCTGCTTTCTTTTTTTACAACCCCCCTCCTGCCTCCTTTAGCATGTAAAGGGACACAGCCTTTGCTGCCCTGTCTACATGTACTTTTCTTGATAGCTCAGTTAATTGTCTCATGGTTAAGACACTTTGATGTGGATTGCAATGCTTTGGACGCTATTGTAACTGCTGGTCTTCATCAGGCGATGGTGTCAACTGGCTGTGTATTACAACAAGTAGCACCGTGGTTGTTTGTGATTGGTGCATTTTGGTCCTCATTGTTCTGAAAAAATGCCGTTCCCTCAGAGGAATGTTGTGGTACCGATTGGCCGGCTGTTGTGTTGTTTGATTGTGGGCATCCTCAATTCTGGAATTTTGATTCTGTTATCCCTAATGATGTCTCAAAGTGACTAAATCATGAGACAAATGATTAACTGAGCTATCATTTCAAATCACGATAAATAACAAATTTCACAACATGTACTGCCTTCTACTACATGTGCAAAACATTTTGTAAGGACTGAAAAGGTAACTTAACCACACCTGTTGTTTCTGCTGAGACTTGATCCTCCTACAAGTTCAATTCAACAGAGCAGAAAAACAATTTTAGTGAGACTAATTTCTGGTTGCTTTGATTAATAATTTAAGTAGTAATCAATTATAATATTATCAGAACATATATGTTCATTAACTATCAAATTATTATAATTTATCATGAAATGTGATACACTGCGTTTAATTTCTAGCTCTTAAGCACAGACAAGTTTATTTCTGTGAATTTTGTGAATTCTTCGAAACAACGTACAGTGTACATTCAGGTGTCTAAATTCAAAAATGTGGATATACACGTTCATTTTTACATCTGGGTAGTTTTCGTCCATATTACAAACTGCAAATGAATTTCCCCTGAATTTTCTGCTGAATTTCCCCTCAAATTAAAACCCCTACTAAGCCATACATTATCCAATGAATAACCTTGTTATTAAAGTGTAAAACAACGTTTCATTTTTTAATTCCCAAAACTTTGAGTAAACAGATACAGTAACATGGTATGATGTGATTTACACAAGTTACATGAATCAATCAAGGAAATAATTACCAGACTCAAAACCTACTGATCATAGCTAAGCAAGTTAAAGCTAATATCTTCGTCTAATATCAAGCACGATAGAAATTTGACAATACGTGAAAATACATGAATGTTGCAGTTAACAACATTGCAAATGAAACTTGTTCCACAAGCAGTTGATATTCCTAATCGTGTGATTTAAAGAAGTCTAAAAGATATAGAGCGGCTTTAAATAGTAGAAACTACCTTCCCTTGAGCTTCACGCTAAAGAACAGAACTTGATGAAAGCCGTGTCTTGAAAAATGAGCTTGCTGTTTTTAAGAATAAGCTTATGTAAACAAATACTCTACGCTAAGTTACAGACATCTGTCTCATAACATTTTCTAGACAACCTCAAAACATGTTTAAAACAATTCAGAATAATTCATGGCTAGACTAGCGTAATTTCTCCCTTATCTTTTGCTCATTTCGAATGGTCTTTTGGGTGTTGTTGAGTTGCGAGCCTATGTTTTCATGTCAATTTCCATTGTTCGAAAATGGAAAAATTTCCCGAAAAAGAATTCGACCACAGAACGCAACAAACCGGGGAAATTTCTAAAACGAAATTTGAAGCAATTCCCAATGTAAGAGAATTACCATTCTTTAGTAGAACACATTATGTTTTTGTTAAAGAAATTAAGACAAAATTCGAAGGAAGTACTCACTTTTCGCGTCTCAGCTGTCGCCATCGTTGAGAATTCGAACCTCGATTCCGTGCCGTTCATCATACCCAGTCCTAAACTTCAAAGGCTTGGTCAACTGATGACGTACAATAAAACAGCAAAACTGCAAATTCAATACATTTTCTATTGAAGAAAATACCAACGCGATGAATATTTATGCAACCTTGGAGGATTTTCACGATTTACATATCAAATTTTCGTTTAATTTCCACTTCGCGTGACCAAAATGGCGACCGGGGTTTCTTGATGTGCGTCATTCGTACCCAGACCTTCCGATCCTACATTCCATAGCGAGGCTTGGCGGAGCCCAATATCCAAGATGGCCGACAACCTTCCTTGAGAATTTCAACTCCCGTTGCTTTCAATTTGGTAAGAAGTGTTATGGCTTTGCTCATATATAGAGCCTTGCTGTTTTAATTTGTCAGTTGCGTAGTGTGATCTAGTATCTCTTTTGTAAGACGAATGGATGGAGTTAAAATAATGCTTTCAAGCTTGCATATATACGCTCTCAGGGAGTGACAGTTCTAGCTCTGATCTCTTTTAAATTTTCAATTAAATGCTTTTAGGAATTTATATCCCCGGCCATTAGCATCTGAAACGTCATTTTGGTAATTGTAGAGAATTCAATATTTTTATGCCAGTCACCTTGGATTCTGAACACTCAAATGCAAATTTAGACAAAATTTACTTGGACTCCAGTTCGTGGTTTCAAGGAAACCACCTGAACAAATCATGTAGAAATTTAGCAGTTAATTGTCTGACTTTGAGTATCGTCGTAAACCAAAAACCTTTTTTGATTACTTCTTTACCCAATTAATTAAGAACTGCATGTTACCCTTCTACATACCTTGAAAATGATGGATAGGCAGGTGGGCAGTCAACCTTTCCTCATGCTTCAAGAAAATAGCAGTAGGAGTAGACGTGTATTGCATAAGCTCCCGAAGTGTTGGCTGAAGTGGCTAAACGGACATGCAGTGGACATCGCCAAACTCTTAATCAAACAAACTCCTATATTATCCTTGGGCTGCCTGTGGCTTACAGCTGCAAGTGGCTTGGCAGTCATGCAGATACACAGTATATAAGACCACCTTGATACCACCTTGATTGTCCCATTTCAAATGCAAAGTGACATCTTACATAGGAGAAATTATCTATGTAGCCACGTAACCATGTAGCCTCTCTTTTTTAATATTCAGCTGTCTGTGTATCCACATTAGCTGCATAGCCAATATTGTATGAAGTGTTTTTGAGTTGCATCTGTGGTATCCTGCAGTTATAATGTAAGCCAGTTAATTAATTAATTTACTTCAAATTAAGGTCACCAGGTACATGTGAGTAACAGGGATTTTCGATACCCTCATTCATTCACAAAAACAAACAAGTTAATAATAAAATGAAATAAAAAAAATACAGTAACTGCCTTAAATTAATTTTGTATTACTTCTCTTGTTCTTACCAGTCTACTTTTATATAATATATGTTTGCTAATTAAGATGCCCTTCATTTCCTCTGACCATTTGATACTGGGAGATCAAGGCTCAGTTGATAGAGGAACACAGTGGTGTTGTAGAGGTCGTGGGTTCAATTCCGTTGTAGCCTTGAAATCTTTTTTTCTTCAGGCTGAGAAGGACTTAGAATGTGTATAATATATTAATTACTTAGACTGTTTTTATAAACCATTTGTTGTAATAGTGAGGAGAGTGAAAACAAGTCTCAGGAGTTAATTTTGCAATGGACGGCACTCAGATGAAAAGCGTCTCCCACAGTAAAACATCTGAAGGAGGCTCCTCTCAGCACCGAACTCACTCACCAAACAATGATTTCTCAGAGGAAGGATATAATTCAGCAGACAGGGTAAGATGATAAATCTTTACAGCAATCTGGAAAATGCAGATCATGGAGCGTGACAAGCTAGAGCTTGTGGGTTATCATAGCCTGAGAAAACTGCCGATGTTTCAGGAGGTCGCCACTTGAGCCCTCACAAAATGACGTCAGAGTAACGAGCGCAGAAATTCCATACTGATGACGTGCACTTCCCAGATCTTGGTAGTGCTTCTGATTGGTTGAAAGATCTAGAAAATTGCATCCAATCAGAAGCACTACCAAGATCTGGGTAGAGACGCGTGATCAGTATGGAATTTCTGCGCTCGTTACTCAGATGTCATTTTGTGATGGCTCAAGTGGTGACCTCCTGAAATGTCGGCAGTTCTCTCAGGCTAGCGTTATCATAATTGAAGGGCGTAAGTGATGATTTGAGGTTTAAGTTGAAATTGGTGCTATTCAGCTGAACATTGAGATCTAAAATTTGAAGAATTAGCGTATTACTTTTGTGTAAAAAGTCTTGTTGAACTGAACTTGCTCAAGTGAATTGGAATGATTTATTTTGTTCTCTGCCTGAACTAAAACAAAGGAATTCAACCTAGAATCCGCGGTCCTGTTGTTTTCTTTGTGTCAGTTTTAAGCAAAAGTAATTCGCTAATTTTTCAAATTGAAGCTCTCAGGTCAAGAAATAAATGCACAACAATGTTCCTTACATGAAACCCAGCCTGTGTGCCAATGTTCAGCTAACTAGCACCAATTGAGATTTTCAACCTATAATTATCACTTACGCCCTTTTTCCACCGGGCCCTTCAACTATTAACTCACGTAAGATGAATGTGACATAAATGTACCATTATCCCCTTTCTCTTCATGAATGTACAATGGAGTACAATGGGGATTCACTGAACAATGTTGCATATACTGTCAGACTGGTACTTTTATATCAAATGCTTTGTATGGCTTAAGGTATAAATATCGCCATACACGTCTCATTTGAGCACTGCATGAGTTTTATTTCATGCATGGTACCTTTTTCACTATTAGTCTAGATAGTTTGGGATGGCTGACTAGGTATAAAAGGCCTAGTTTACGTGTAGGTCCAAAGTCACATTCACAGCAGTCTTGCTAACTGTGACATTCCCTAAAGTTCATAAAAATTGGTAATTCCCACCCTCCTTCCCTTTGGACAATTCCTTGCTATAATCAATAAATTTGATTACAGTAAGGAAACTCCCTCAGTTTAGATTTACTACTACAGCTGTAGCTGTCTTTGTGAAATTGGAAGTCACACATAGTTGTCAAATCTGAACTTATTATTAACAGTTACATGTATGTACATGTAGATCATGATGTTCTCTATGTATTAAAGCAAGCCATTTCATATATTTCATATTACCATGTCTGTCAGTTCACCAAGCATGATTGTGGTCTTTGTTTGACATTGCACTGTATATTTAGGGTGACCCAAGTTCTCAAGGTGACTTACGGGTGCTTGAGGGAGAGAAAATTCAAGCAAGTGGTTAGTGTAACAAAATATTAATGTTCACAGAAGTATATAATACATGCATAAATATGTCTGTTTTGAGATACAAAATGAAAGACAATTTACTGTAATCTCATCTTCAGTTGACAACTTCCACTCTTGATCTTCAACTTTCGCACTTTACTATACTTCTTTCATGGACAAAGAAGTTAATAACTCGTTTAATACAAATTTTCCTTTTTAGTGTCAAATTATTTTAATGAACACCAGCATTTAGGTTTGTATGCTGTTAACTATTTATTTTGCTGGCAATACAGTGGGAGATTACTCACTGTTTTGATCACCCTGATTTTGTTCTCTAGCCAAAGAGGTGACTTATCTGTGTCCATTCACTGGGGCAGTACGTGGTCTGCTTCAGATTACAAACTACAGACTGCACTTCAAGGCTGATGAGGTAAGCTGTGTGTAAAAATGAAGAAAAAAGGCACAGTCCACACTAATCATTATGTATTTGCAAAGAGCTTGTTCACACAAGCCATGTAAATGGAAATGGAAGCCCAAATGTAAGTGACATTCACACAGGCCATAGTTCAAAAATAATGCTAATGCAGGTGCAAGGAATACCATGCATGTATTTGCATTTGAAGCAGTTTTTTAAGATGACAGAAGATTCATGCTTCACTTGCCAAGGCTGCTGTGCTCTTAGAAGAATCATAGGCTGCCCAAAGGCTCCCAACCATTCAATCTGGGGTGCACAGCCCTTAATCTTTATGCAAAAAATACATTTTTCTAGTTGCCCGAGGACAAAAGTTAGGAGCCTGAGTCCCCCGGGAACTGCTCGAGTACAGCCCTGCTTGCTTGCTTTTCCACTGATTTTTGCTTGCGTTAGTGATGTTCACATGTGAAACAAATGCAAAGCAAGTGCAAGACAATTGAACTTGCTTCAAATTGAAGCTCTCAGGTCAAGAAATAAATGTACAACAATGTTCCTTACATGAAAACCAGCCTGTGTGCCAATGTTCACCTAAATGGCACCAATTTAGATTTTAACCTCAATTCATCACTTACACCCTTTTTCCACCAAGCTCTTCAGTTGGTGATTGTGTCACATGTGTGAGCCAGCTCAAAGAAGGAGCCATGTGACTGTTTTAGTAGTTAAGTCATAGTAAGTGTTACATGTATTCATAACATCATTAAATTCTTAATTGTTTTATGCAGGTGAAGGTTATTTTAACAGAAAGTTTATTTTCAATATACATGTGTATGCATGTGTTGTAGTTCAATTTTATCCTTGGTTCAATTTTTATTTTCCTTTGTTCTTTTTTTATGTTAATATAATGATAATGAATTGAATATGAAACAAAAGAAATTGAAAATTGAACCAAGGGTAAATTGAACTACAACACATGCATTGTACATTTGCACCATAAAATCCAGGTTAGTATCCCTTCTTTTCTACTTTCATACAAACGTAATCAAAACGTAATCATGACACAATTTACATTGTAGGACCCGCCTTTTACTGTAGAAGTGCCACTTGGTACTATCTATCGTGTAGAAAAGATTGGCGGCACCACTAGCAGAGGAGAAAATGCATATGGCTTGGAGCTGTTCTGTAAGGTACATGCGCCCATTCATTAACTAAGTATAACTAATGCAGTATGCAAGTACACTGTAAACAGGTGCCTTAGCATTGACCATGGATGGACAGGATGGAAACAGATCGCAACATGAAAAAAATTGGGCTCCTTTTATCAAGTTTAATCCCTCATGTCCAGCAAAAACCATTACATACATGTACATAAACAGATTATATTTTGTTCTCCTTTCAAGAAATCACTCCATATGTTCTTATTGGAGATCTAAGACCATTTTGTATGTACAGTAAGAAAATGTTCTTACGCTGTAGTATTGATTTATATAACTGCAGCGTTTTTTGACCAAATTTTTCCGTGGAGTTTTTGGTCGATCACAAGATGACAAAACTCCAGACAGATATGAAATAGACGGTCGAGCTGGTCGATCGACCAAAAACTCCACGGAAAAATTAGGTCAAAAAACGCTGCACATTTGGATTGATTATGTAAAGTTCAAAACAAATGCATTTTTTAAATAAAATATTATTTCAAGATTATAATAATTAGGTAATCCATTTTTCTTTTATATGATTAGTTATACTTACTAGTAGTTATGGCTAGTTATGGTATATATTGGAAATTAAACCCATCTACTGTAATTAAATAAGATTATTGAGATATGGGGATCTTCCTAGAAAGCTCCTTGGAACTTGCTAAGATCTCCAGCCATCATATGTAATTAAGCAGATATGCATGAGCTTGTGGGAAAAAAAATAATATATAGATTTAGCCAACCCTAAAAGCGGAGCCGCCAAGGAATAAACTAGTGTTCTTTTCTCAAAAATAGTCCTGAAACTTTTTGGTCTGAAATATATTTCGGGGCTTTTTTTAGCTCGTTCGCTTTCGAAAAGTGTTTCTCAAAAAGACCGAAAGTTTTCCGAATTGTCCTCCAATATTTTGGGGATCTGTTCTGTAAAACCAAGCTTGAAAGGTCATTCTAGAGGCTGAGCACATATTTTACTCATGAGCCGTCTTGCCTGTTTTTTGCAATGTTTCCATATCCTGTCATTTAACTGTCAAGGCTTGTAAAATGTCCTTGGATTATTGGCTGTTCACTTGAATGAACTTGAAACGACGCTCATTTACAACCACAAAATAAAACTTAAATGGGTTATCTTCATCGTGTTTGGATGTTAACAAATAACATGAACTGCCACTATTAGTCTGGTCAAAAAGTTATACTGGCATTTCACTGGCATTTTACCAGGATTACCCGAAAGAAAGGATTTGGGGAGCTTCGAAGCACCTGTAAATTTTAATTATTGAAGAAATGTCGCGTAGGCTTTAGCGGCCGCAAAGAAATTCTAGCAGTTTGAGGAACACACATTACTTACCGGATAAAATAGCTTTAAGCTCAAAACTGCTTCACTTATAGTTTTTACATTTAACTTTTATATTTTGTTCTCTTAGTAACTTGAGACCATCGAGATTGAAAACAAACAAACACCAAATATGCTCAACTATATGGCATAAGTTTTGCGGATTGCGAATTGTTTAAAATTCGGGCACTTTTGAAAATGCACAGAACTGATTTTGGAAGCTTTTCGGATAAAATAGGTTTAAACCGACAACTGCTTCGCTTATATTTCGTTAGCTAACTAGAGACCATCAAGATTGGAAACAAACAAAACCCAAACACACTTTAAATTATAGAATAAGTCTGCGGATGCAAAGCAAGCCAATATAAAGTTAGCCTCTTTGAGGAATGCACAAAACTGTTTTCAAAAGCTTTTTGGATAAAATAGCTATAAACCGACAACTGATTACTATTAAAAACTTCTAGGACAAGAAAATCGAAAATTGCACAAAGAGATGGACCCTCACAGACAAAATTTAAAGCAATTATTTGCCATAATCTCACTCATCATGAAGTGATGCTTGTTTTTTTTAATACTTTTTATTGATTTGCAAACATGTATTAGGAATGTTATTAATATTAATGATAATTACAAACAATTACTAATTACTAGTAGTTAATTTAATTTACAATTTAACCACATTAAATTTTGACATTAAAAAGGAAAAAAAGAAAATGATAATAACAACAACAAAACAAAGCAGAGAAAAGTTACAGCTAAGTACAAAGACAGCATTTCCACAGACAGGTGTTACATTAACAATTATTTAAGTTCGTTAATTAGCTTCTCCCACTTTTGTAAATGAAAAAGAAGTTTGTTTTTTTCCCTGGCAATATGGAGCTCGATATTGAAGACACGTCTTGTCCTAGCAATAAAGCCTCTAAGTGTAGGTAAGCTATTTTGGCATTTCCTATAGTAGAATGATATAATATTTACCAGAAACTCATAAGGACTTGAAACGTGCCAAAATATCAAGACATGATACAAAAATATTTAAGACAGTAAAATTGAAGAGAACCGTTTAATAATATTTAAGTGTCACATGTCACACATTTTCAGTTGTTCGCTACCAAAATCAAGCTAAATAATTAACTAAATAAGAAAGGAGGACATTTGTGCGGCTTTTTGAGCTAACTACACAAAATAACATCCTTTTACCTGCAGTTGATGTAGCTCTGAGTTCAAGCAGCTCCAAATGTTCAAATAAAGAGATTGTAATGCAAAATAAGTTGAATGTTTGATTCATTGTTGTTTTGACACATTCCGTCCTCGGCCTCTGAACCTGTAACCACTATGTTTTGTGTTCGTTTCAACTCTCCATCTTCAATGCTGAAATCATACTGTAGCTTTAATCCACTGTAGACGATGAATACAACAATTTTTCAGGAAACGTCAAACCTGTACCACATTTTAGAGCCAATATTTGGACTTTTTCAAAAAATTGTTCTCGGATGTTCACTTCGGAGCAGTTTCATTGATCCATTCAGCTTTGCAAAGAAATGCTGCAACACGGTTTTGGCACCTTTTTCTTTCAGTCTTGTGATCGATTATTTTCCCTTTTTTCCTTTCTCGTTTTTTTTCCTCGTTCTTTCTTGATTTTTATGGTAACTAGTGATTGAGTTTTGAATCAACTGCGCATTTGTATCGCTTATAAGTTCAATTTTCAACGGAAGCGAAATGAACTGCAGCATCGTAGACTGGAGCGAGGGTTTTCCAAATATGGTTGTTTGAAAAATGAATATTCACGAGCATTGAATGCGAGTTACACGTTTCAACTCCTTATGAGTTTCTGTATTTACCTTATGATAGGATATGATTAATTAAAGTGTAGTCTTTTACAATATCAAATTTTCCAAAAATGATATCCGGCTCGTTAATTATCCCAACATGAACATCATTATTTCTTAGCCAGGACAAGACGTGTTTCTAAAAATTAGAGGTTATCCTACAGGAGAAAAGTAAACGCTCGATGGATTCCGTTGCCTCTTGACAGAAAGTGCAGTTTGGTGATTCAACTACACCAATTAAATTAAGTTTCTCGTTTGTAAAGATTATACAATTTAGAATCTTATATTGAAATTCCCTGATCTTAGTGTCTAAAGTGCATTGAAAGGCCAATATATAAACCTTTTCCCAATCAATCTCTTTATTTGAGTACTTGTTTGTTAATTTCTGTTTAGCAGTGGGCGCAATTTGTTTTTGCTGCAGAAAGATTTGATAGATCTGTTTAGGAGAGATGTCAAGGATTGGTACCACATTACCTCTTGCCATTTTAATAGTTGGAATACTTGGAATGGGGTCGGCTACTGTTACATCAGTAGAAGCTTTAATAAGTGAACCTTTTCCATACCAAGTTGCACGGGAACGAACAATGGCACCTTGAGTAATGTAATCATAGAGTTGGTCATATTCTGCCTGTAAACATTCCAAGTCTTCAACATTTTGTCTAGATGGGTCTTTGTTGCATTTTTTGGTGCAGTTCTGTAATTTTTCTTCCAATTCATTAACCTTAGCTCTCCTATTCCGAGCTTTTGTTTTACTATAATTTATAGTAAACTGTCGAATTTTGCATTTTAACAAATCCCATGAGACACGCTTATCAACAACTTCCTTGAATTCTTCGAGCCAGCTTTTAATATTTGTGTCAAGGAGATTGCGATAATTATTATCATTCACTAAAGAACAATTAAACTTCCAAAAGCTTGGACCGCGTCCACTGTCACCTACACCATTAATCGACAATGTAATTGCAGAGTGACCTGATTTAATAGATGGTATTATGTCTGCTAAGACGATGTCGTCTTGCAAACCGTCATTTACTAACCAAAAGTCTAAACGTCTCTGAATAATTGGGGTTTTCTGTCGCCACATAAAGCGTTTCTCTGTCAGGTTTCCGACACGCCATATATCTATCAAATCCTGCTCCAGACAGATATCATCTAGTATTTTGACCAATTCCTTCGTTTTCTTGACACCTCCGCTTCCATCGAGGTCTTGGTCAAAGATCACATTAAAGTCTCCACCAACAATGAGAGAAAAATCCGGGAATGTAAGCAAACTTTTCAGCTCCTCTGCAATTTTGTTGAAAAAATCACATTGTTCGGTAGATTTATTTGGTGCATAGATATTTTGAAGCACAAATGGAGAATCTTGAATCAGAGCCTCAAGGAGAATGTAGCGACCTTCAGAGTTACTCTTTACGGATTGCAGTTTGAAATCTAGCTGATCTTTTACAAGAATAAGAACGCCCCTACTATGACTGGTTCCATTGTTTTTTCCACACATTTTCCACTTCTAGGGTGCTATATGTTTCCTGAAGGAAACATATATCGGCAGAAGATTTGAACAGCCAATTAAAAATAGACTTCCTTCTATCAAAAGAGCGAGCTCCGCGAGCATTTAATGACAAAAGTTCAAAGCTAATGTTTTGTCGCCCCATATCCGAAGAGATAAACTGTCAACTTCAAGTGGGAAAAGCTAATGTTCACGGTTTCTATAAACAACAGGCACTCAGTTGCCTTAGCCGAGCATATGCAAATAGCTAAACACATCAACAAAATAAAAAGATAACAAACAAAAAAATAAAACACCAGCACTTACATACATTAAGTTGAACAGAAACCGGTACATATTTCTTAAAAGGCCGTGCAACAAAATTATGGTAATTATGGCCTTTGGGATTTAGGACAACAGCAAGGAGAAGTGAAATTTGAATAAACTCTTCTTGTTCCCAAAAAAAAATAGCATCACAAAATAACTAATGCGGATTTATTTATTTAAGTTGACCTCCAAAACGATACTACAAGAGACATATTTTTTAATAAGCGAGATAGAACTAGACTGCTAAATATATTTCCATCACGACGCAGCCTTATATGTTCGATTACATCGTGTCCTCAATAATAATGTATACAGTCATACAATCATTTACATCGGAACAAACTCTCCATTGATATAAAGTTTATCCGGCTCGCGCCTGCTGAAATAACCCGTCTTCCCTTCGTCCCTTGCCTTCTTTAGCTTGGGCTATTGTGCTTTTCTTCTATCACGGATCTCTTTTGGTAGATCTACAAGCACCTTGATACTCAGCGAGCCGCTCATTTCCCTTGCTTTATTAAAGATAAATTCTCTATCTTGGAACCGCAGGAAGCGAGCAATAATAGGTCTTACCTCGCTGGGTTTCTTTCCTATCCTATGGATTCTTTGAAACTCGATTCGTCTCACCTTAGGAGTTGATAATCGCTTCCTTCGTATCTTCCTCGTCTGCCATCGATTCTGGAACTCCAAGGAAGCGAAGGTTTTCGCATCGGTTGTAAAGCTCTTGGTACATGATTTGATCTTCTAGGCTTTTAATTCTTTTCAAGAGCTCTTTTTCTTTACTTTTCAATTCCTCAACTTCACTATTGAGAAAGGATACTCCTTTATCCATTGTAACCACATTCTCTTTGAGCTGCTTGGCGTCTTCTTGAACTTTTTCGACTGCGCTCTCGAGCTTGTTAACCGTTGTTTTTAACTGGCTAACTGTTTCAATTGCCTTTTCTAGTTTGGTTTCTAGGCCTTCAAGTTTAGATAGAATGAGCTTCAATTGTTTGGTAATCTCTTCCATAGTGCTTGTCGTTCCAAGGCCTTGGACTTCTTCACCATTGTCCTTTATGGCGACTTCTCATATATCGTCAGCGGTGGTGTTTTCGTTGCAAATTTTCTTCCCTTCTGGTGATTTCGCTTCATTGTCAGAGTCACTAGTTCTTGTTTTCCTTTTAGAACCGTAAATTAAGGAGGTCTTCCATGGATAGAAAAAACAGCAATAAAGCAACGTTTTTCGGGAGCGAGATGAAACACGTCCTCACATGGTGAGTGCTCGACGAGTGCTCGACCCAATGAAGTGATGCTTGTGCTGTTGCCTTGTGACTGTGCTTTGACCTACATGTACTGTTATGAATAAACAAACACAAAATAATGGACAGAGAAATCATTTTTAAAAAAGTTCATTCAAAAACCCGTAAGTTTATACTTAAATGTAGTTTGCGTTACACTTTCAGCATCGTGGGTCCGTCCACGTGAGTGAAATTGGCTGAGCATAGCAAAATATTCAAGACTACGTCTGTCACAAATCTGAGTGCATTTTCTACTAATTTTTTAAAGCCAAAAGTAAATGACACATTTCTAATGACATAAATTAAATTTCCATTTTAAAACGTTATTTCTTTGACCGTAATACTCAAAATCATGTACCTTAAATCCTTTAAAAACTTCACTTACTTCAGTTGTGTTTCAGAACAGGGCAAGCTCTCCGTTGTGAAGAAAACAAAGTAAAAGATGAAGTCCTTTGAAAGCAGCTTTTAATTTGTAACTTGAACTTTTCGCCTTCCACCAGTATTCTTTTGAACCTTTTCTTTCCATTTACAGATATTACATGTTTTTCTCAAGTTTAAAACTTCATTACTGTCGAACAATCGTTTTGCTAAACTTTTCAAAGAAACCTCTTTTTCAAAAGGTCATGCGATTTCCCACCAAGAAAAATGCCAGGTGCCCAAAAGCACCGCACGATTTCCCGCCAAGAAAAAAAGCATTCTCCACCCCCCGTCGGGTTGTCTTGCGACTCCTCTCCCCCTCCCCCAGAGTCTGTACGGGTGTACGCTGACGTCACAACCAAAATTTCTCGGATGGATAGATTACCAAATTTCCCTAGCTATGGTGCTCCGCTGGCGCTCCGCTATAATGACCAAAACAAAGGCTGAAGTACATGCTTACCATCTTGATATACAGTAACATGATTACGTATTGCATTTACATGTACAGCAGAACTAATTTCCTTAATGTTTTATCATCAGGACATGAGAAATTTGCGTTTTGCACACAAACAAGAGAACCATTCAAGACGAGTGGTGTATGACAAGCTCATGGTATCTACAGTGTACATGCATTGTAATTTTCTAATGAATGATTAGTTATGCTTAGGGTCCTGGAAATGTTCTGTCTTTACCCTGGAAATCCCTTATTAAGCATGAACAGCAGAAAGAACTCACCCTATTCACGTGAGAATCTTAACCATTTAAGCCCCAACATCATAACACAAATTCTCCTTACTGGTTTCCATAGATTTTGTTGATTACTAATTGAGAGAACCTGTTTAAACATCAAGACAATTCATATTCGATGATCATTTGCTAAATTCTTGTGATCTGTGTGTGTTACAATACATTGACATGATGAGGAGAAATTTGGTGCTGATCACTATTGGGGCTTAAAGGATTAATAAATGCTTGGACCACATGCAAATGAAGTAAAGATCGCGGCCAATATTTTCTACATCTGTACCTTATGGAGCAGGACAGGGGGGTGGGAGCCTAAAGGGGGTGGGAGGTGTACAGGAGACGGGAATAGAGGGGGCAGGAAGTGGGATTTCTGAGGTGGCACTGGAAGTGGGAGATATAGGGGGAAATTATGCAACATTGTGCAATATTTTGCAATCAAAGAAGTGCAAAGAGGCGGTATTGAAAAGATATAGTTTTTTTTACGCATGTATGTGGCTGGGGCTGGGATTAAAGGGTACGGGAAGCCAGAAGTTTAATAGCCCCCCCCCCCCCTCAATGGTTGATGTCATCTGGAAAAGTACTAGTAAAATGTTCAATACTTACAGCTGTACGTGTAGAGCTCTATCATTCAGGATGTGTATTGGTACAGTTCTGTGCAGTGTACAATTATAGCATTATAATATAACTGTGGTTTCTTATAAGAAATAAAGACTGAGTGATGTGAACTGCTTTGATAAATTAATTATCTCTGATGCCTTTTTCATTTTCATCCTGTTTAGTCGTGTGCCTTTCCTGTTACAAATTCAAAGGTAAGGAGTCAAGCATTGTTAAGGTAATTTAAACCAACTTCAATGTATTGTAATGCATGTTTTTCACTTTTAATGTTAAAAACTTGGCCTCATAGATTTGGCATTTTAATTTCGTTTTTCAGCCTTTCTTTGCATTTTCATACAAAGAGAGATTTGAAGTCAATGGTTGGGATGTTTATGATCCTGAGAAAGAATTCCAGAGACAGGTAAAACTTTTTAAAATAATAAAAATTATAACGATAATTGTCAGTCACACTCACTCAGCGAGCGTTATCACAAAATACAGTGAAAATTCATGAAGAAGCCATTTTTTAAAATTAATTTTATGTATTGTTTCATGTATTGATTACAGGAATAATATTTTTTTTCTGAAAGATATCTCCTCCAGTTTGTTAAATTGCAAATTCCATGCATTTTTATTTTAATGATTATCTAACTGTGGAAAAAGTAATTCCTGTTATAAGTAGTCTTCATGTGCTGTTAAAATCAGCAGTGGACATAAAAAATTCACCTTTTGTACTGGCCCAGGAGGAACTAACACTTGCCTAGGTGAGTGGGTAAGTGGTAGTTTCCATCCCTGTTAAGTGGTTGCAAATTCAACTTAATATTTCAATTGAAATTGGGCATGTGGCATGTAGGTCTGCTCCTTGTTAAAGGATCAGTCTCATGGCAGTTTTCCTATCTTCCTCGTCACAAGTGTGGTTAATTTATATCAAAGTACCTTTCTCATACATGGATTGCTTTTAGACCACTAAGGGAGCAACATCACATGAATTTTCAAACAAAAAACAATCCAAAATTAGGTTTTAGAGATTTCATCTGAGACACAAACTTGGGCAGAAACTTGGAAAATTCTGCCAGAAGTTTTCAAGTTGGATGCCATTTCTATCCTGGCCATCCCTACCCTTACCTTATTAATAGTTTCTCATGAGCTAGAAATCCATTTTAACAATACTGGACCATTATTTGTAGGCCTCCATAGATAAAAAGTGCATCTTTTCGTTTATCACAGTGATACTTAAAATTGATGAGACTGCCCTTGTAAAATGTACATGAAGCAAGTATATACGTTAGCATACTTTCAGAAAAAGTGAAATTTGTTGTTCAATAACCTTTGATGGAGGTTGATCAAAAGTAACTTAGTAGTTCATACCTTCATTACAGAATGTGCCCAATGAATGTTGGCAGATCACAAGGATCAATGAAAAATATGAGTTATGTGATACGTATCCGGGTCTGGTAAGTTTTTGTTTTCACAGTACACTGGTTACAGGAATTGTGGCAGCAACATGACTTCAATGTTTGTCCCAAATTAAAATAAGTGACACCTATTTTCGAGCTTGTGGTGCTTGTAGCATAACAGTTTTTATGGCTGTGGTTGCATTGCGGCTAGTGACAACCTGCAGGCCTTCAAAGGAGGCCTAAGTTTAGCAGAAGGCCAGGGCAGGTAACCTTAAGAGCGGCTATCCGTAACTTTCACCTAGGACCATGCAAGATAGAAAAATCGAAAATTGCCAAACTTTGTCACAATAAAGGTCTTCCCAAACCATTTATAAAAATATAAGTTTCAGTTTATTTCGGTAGATATTTTACCGTTACAACGGCTTTATCATTCCGATGGCTCGGGAGCGAGTAAAAACGACTTGAAAGTGTCACTTAAATCAACCGCTCGTCTTGAATTGTGAAGACAGAAATATCAATATCAAAGCCATGTAGTATAAGTAGGATATTCCCTTGTCATGTTTGCTTTGTCAAATTTGAAATCGATGGAAACCAGAATTTTTAACAGATTTTTAAAATTTAACCATTTCGAGCAGCATAGTCGCACGCTAAAAAATGGCGAAATTCAGGACCAAAAAAAGCACTCTGGTATATGGCTTTTGCTGCTGAGACTACACTTGTTGGAATAAGCAATCTTTCCTCTACGATTTGATGAAAAAAAATTTTGGGGTAAATGAAATGGTAAATTTTGGAAGCGCTTTATCTACACCCTATTTTCCAGGCGAAGACGACCTTTTGACCTTGACAAGCAGGGAAGTAATGACCAGCGTTTTCAAATAACACGCGCTAATTCCATTTTTTAAAGCAAAGTTTCACAATGTTTGGTACTTACTAATTAACAGAACCTCAAATAAAGTCATCAGCCGAAAACAGGACAGGTTTTCGCTCGCAAATACGTTTTTTTGGCAAAGGCAAACTTCGGTTGTTGGTGATTAACATCAGCAAATTTGCATAAATTTGAAACATTTTTCTTTCACAACAAAGTCGGTTTTCTGCCTTCAGTTTTTTTCCAAAACAATGGTAAAGAAGACCAATAAAGTGTGACCCAACTATTTATAAAGCAAATCTTACCTTAATGACTCTTTTCTGATGAAGAAACGTCGAGATTTCTTCTGGCCGCGCGAGACAACCGTCGAGCATTTTTGGATGGTCGCGAAAACGTTGCTGTCACGCAATATACACACTGGTCTTAAATTACAAACCAGAGAGGTCCCATCCTGGCTTTTACCGTGTTATTTTGGAGCCACACATACGATCCTCAATTTAAAAGTGTGGGCAGTTCACCGAAAGACAAGGCAGCAGAAAAGGCTCAGATGCTATTGAAAGTATTCAACAACTTGCAAAGTATAGAGCTGGAGAGGGGAGGGGATGCGGGGAAGGGCATATAAAAGCGACGAGATTGATCATCGGACATGTTAAAAGGACCTCATAAGATAAAATGCCTGGATTTAATTTTTTTTTTATTGCTAGCCTGCGGCAGAATCTGTCCGATGTTTTTTAATGCTCTTGTCTCCTGGAATGCTGTCTGGCTACAATCTCTGGGCATGACTTGTTTTTTGTTTGTTTGTGTTTTTTTTTTTTTTTTGGTTGCCACTTTTTCTAAATAGAAGTGCCTGTGAGAAATTTAATGCTGATGGTTTTACTTTTAACCATTCTAAGCAGAAAAAAATATCATTCATAGGGGTATGCTGGGCGCCCCTTGCCCTAAAAACATTTCTTGATAAACAAACGTAGATATTCCGGTCCACCCCGGGTGTGCTTCAATGGCTTCCACGATACTGCCGACGACTACATATATATAAACGGCTGCTATATAAATAGTCAGCCAAGAACATTGGTGTATGGTTTGAAAGTGCCCTTTCTATGAACAAGCAAGTGAACTAACTGTACAAAACAGCTTTCTATCATCTACGTAATCTAGTTACTACCAGAAAGTTCCTGTCACACAAAAACTGCGAAATACTAACACACACCTTTGCAACTTCTCGGATCGATTACTGTAATTCTCTACTATCTGGCCAACCACATAATTTGCTGCAAATTGGACCTAAATATTTAACGGACACTTCACTTGGACAGCTGCAGTTTTTCTTGTAGGATCTCCAGCGGATTCCAAACCTTTCCCAGTGTCGCGGGCATATTGTTAAACCCAAAAGAACTTCATTGTTTTCAAAAATTCGTTTAAAAATTAGAAAAAAAACAGTTCCGAGTATCATCAAACGTCAGAATCTGTGCCAAGGTACACTGCGTTTTCCTGTCTTCATTTAGGTCAAAAGGAATATATCCCGTGGAAGTATTCACCCACCCTAGCTGCCAAATATGTCTCATTGTAACAGGCGGGTATCTTAACAGAATTTTTAATTTGGGCAGTGCATAATGCGCCGATCAATTCGAAAGTTCAACATCCCCCCCCGGGCAACCCCCCGGGCATTTGAACTTTTGAAGATTGGGTTGTTCAAATTCTCTCCCCTCGGGGCAAAAAAGCCGTTCAAATGCCCCACCAATTAGTACTGAACTACCTCTCCTCAAAGACAAATTTCGTCTTCAATCAAACACTTAACACGCCTTTCAGAGAGAGATATGCTGTAATGACACCTTCAAACTTCTTTTAAAGACCCCTTGAAAGAGTTATTCACTAACAAAGGCGAAATTCTATCTTGTGAATCCGTCAATCCCTGCAAAAACCGAAAAAACTCACAAACGTATTACGTCTGAACAAGAGATAAATCCGGTTCAAATTCCCTACCCTTCCAACGCAAGGTTCAAATTCCCCCCTCTCCGGGCACGATGCAAAGTCAAATGCCCGGGGTATGCCTGGGGGGGGGGGGGGGGATGTTGAAGTTTCGAATTGATCGGCGCATAACTTCGTTTACCCCTCAATTATCTATGGATGTACCCCAAGATGGAGAGAGGGGTGTTGCACCCCAGGTGATAACAAATGTGGATACCATGAGTAATTTCATTATTTCGCTTCAGTAATACCGGCAAGATTTTCGTGCAACGTGTTGCGCAACAAGGATGCGTTACAAGTTGAGAGTGTTCTCACCTATACACGCAACAAAACTTTATTTTTGAAAAGTAGAAGCAACTAACTTTCTGCAACCTGAACACTCGACGGGGAGGTGATAATAAGCGCAACATCGTTGCACGAATAGTTGCACGAATGTTTTCAGTGTTATTTGGCCTTTAGGCAAGATTTTACAACTCCTGGTGGCAGCATGTACAGTTGTATCCAAGCTAAAGACCGAGCGCAAGACATTACAAATTTCTTGGTGCATCATACGAACGCGCGGGACGTGTGTTGCTCGCGCGGGAAAATCCACGCTTTCGGCACTTCGCCCCAAGCGAGTTAACCTTTTTCGGAAGATTCGTGCCCCCGCGAGTTTTCTTTTTCTTGTCTTTTCTTTTCTTATTTTGAGGCAGAGAAAGAGAGCGAACAGCAAAAAGTATTTTGCAGTCTACAGCAATAAGTACCCAAATTTTTCAACAGTACAGTTACCTGCTCTTGCCAACAAAAGCTTTGCTTCTGAATCTAGTGAGGCATCCGACACCTTGTAACTTCTCAGATGTCCTTTGATGTTTTTACTGCATTCCCCAATTTTATTATATGGCTAGAGCTTGTAAATATATAATGCACGCTGTGATTGGCCAATACTCGGGGCCAGATTTTCCCGTAATGCCCACGGGCATTATGAGCGATGTTAATGCCCGGCTAGTAAAGTGGAAATATAGAAATTGTAAAAGTACATTTGATTCAAATAGTTGGAATGATTTGAAGCTAAATGAAAAGAGACGGTTTCTTTGAAAGTTTTTACTTTTTCTTGTGCGATATCCCCGGGGGGTACTTCCCGAAGATTTGGGTGGCGGTGTGCAGCGCGCTTCTGGAAACCCTTACCTTAGTTCAGCCCAAGATATGTGATTTTCCCTACTCTATTTCAGACCTGACTTAAAATTTGATACCCTATTTCAGACGAGACCCTTACCCTATTTCGTTTGCGTAAACAGTTGAGAAGGGCTTCAAATTCCCAATGTTAATCAAAACTCAGTTCTTTGGAGAAGAAAATTAATAAAAAGATAGCTCCTTGTAAGAACCTTACCAGATCCCATATCAGACTGCACAAACCTCACGCTATTTCAGACCAAAATGGTCAAAATCTATTCCCTATTTCAGACCATAAAAGCTCAAAAACCATACCCTTTGGCGTCGCACATACCTATATAGCTTATGTAAGGGAGTACCCCACCCCGTCCCCCGGGTGCGCTATAAATTTCTTGTGTGGAATAAAATTGCTGAGTTTTGTATGCTTTCCGGCAAACTGTTTCATTCATCCCAATCCGCCAGGGCTCACTTTTCAAGTAATAAAGTGTTAGGCATAGCCATATAATAAGCTTCTTATTACCGGGTCGTAACGAGGTATGTGGGATCAGGGATCAAAGGGGTGGGATCGGGGATCAGAAGGGTGGGATCTAGGACCACAGCCCTGGGATCAGGAATCACAGACCATGGGATCGGGATCAGCAGTTTCTTATAGGGATCAGGATCAGGTTGTACCACATTTGTGGGATCAGGGACGAAAATTGGTCACGGTTTTGGAATCAAGGAACAGAACTTTGCATACAAAAATGGGATCAGCGATGAAAAAACATACCTCGTTACCACCCTGTTATTAACTCTCGCTAGCTCGGGACCTTACTAGGAGAATATTGCCCTCAGTCGTTCTTGTACGACCTCGGGCAATATTCTCCCAGTACGGCCGTCGCGCTCAGTTAATAAGAAGTAAGTGACACACTGGACATTCGCTGGGTTGTCTGAACTAGCTAGCCCCACAACTTCCTCCAACTATTCCGAATACCCACACAAAGCCATGGTAGTTTATGAGGTTTGACAGATTGGTGGCGTTCCAAACAGTTCAAATCACGTGCAAGATTTGTGTCGGGATTTTTTGACACGAGGCACGTTTGTTACATCATGATTGTGGAAGTATTTTGCAACTTCAGGTATAATGACCGGTAACTTTATTTGGCTCTTATTTTTCTTTGGTTAAGAACTTTGGGATAATTTTACATTCTACAGTACTAATGCTATAAAGACTGGTTTGAATTTTGAAAGAATTCATTGTACTAGCAGCAAAGTTTTAGACATCTTTTTTGTTTCTCGTCCATTCCTGCGCATTGGAGATTGGCTGCTGACAGCTGTTTAGCATTTGCCTGGCCATGTGGTTTTGTAATCTAAGACCACTGTGTATTGCGTGACAGTATATCCATCACTTACCCAAAAATGTTCGACGGTTGTCATCAGTTGTCATGGGCGGCTAGTACAAATCTCGTCATTTCTTCACAGAAAATGGTTATTAAGGTACGATTTGCTACATAGATAGTTAGGTAAGGCTTTACTGGTTTTCATAAGTATTTTTACTTTAGAAACAAGGAAGGTAAAACGAGTTTCTTGTGAAAAAGCTGTTTAGCTGTTTAGCATTTGCCTGGCCATGTGGTTTTGTAATCTAAGACCACTGTGTATTGCGTGACAGTATATCCATCACTTACCCAAAAATGTTCGACGGTTGTCATCAGTTGTCATGGGCGGCTAGTACAAATCTCGTCATTTCTTCACAGAAAATGGTTATTAAGGTACGATTTGCTACATAGATAGTTAGGTAAGGCTTTACTGGTTTTCATAAGTATTTTTACTTTAGAAACAAGGAAGGTAAAACGAGTTTCTTGTGAAAAACAAATGTTTCAAATTTATGCAAATTTGCCGATGTTAATCACTAACAACCAGCG
Source organism: Siderastrea siderea (assembly GCA_964030785.1). NCBI lineage: Eukaryota > Metazoa > Cnidaria > Anthozoa > Scleractinia > Rhizangiidae > Siderastrea > Siderastrea siderea. The sequence continues at coordinate 43,732,642 of OZ034972.1, forward strand.
TCTCCCTTGGCCAAAAAAACGTATTTGCTAGTGAAAACATGTCCTGTTTTCGGCTGATGACTTTATTTGAGGTTCTATTAATTAGTAAGTACCAAACATTGTGAAACTTTGCTTTAAAAAATGGAATTAGCGCGTGTTATTTGAAAACGCTGGTCATTACTTCCCTGCCTGTCAAGGTCAAAAGGTCGTCTTCGCCTGGAAAATAGGGTGTAGATAAAGCGCTCCCAAAATTTACCATTTCAATTACCCAAAAAATTTTTGTCATCAAATCGTAGAGGAAAGATTGCTTATTCCAACAAGTGTAGTCTCAGCAGTGAAAGCCATATACCAGAGTGCTTTTTTTGGTCCTGAATTTCGCCATTTTTTAGCGTGCGACTATGCCGCTCGAAACAGTTAAATTTTAAAAATCTGTCAAAACTTCTGGTCTCAATCGAATTCAAATTTGACAAAGCAAACATGACAAGGGAATATCCTACTTATACTACATGGCTTTGATATTGATATTTCTGTCTTCACAATTCAAGACGAGCGGTTGATTTAAGTGACACTTTCAAGTCGTTTTTACTCGCTCCCGAGCCATCGGAATGATAAAGCCGTTGTAACGGTAAAATATCTACCGAAATAAACTGAAACTTATATTTTTATAAATGGTTTGGGAAGACCTTTATTGTGACAAAGTTTGGCGATTTTCGATTTTTCTATCTTGCATGGTCCTCGGTGAAAGTTACGGATAACCGCTCTTAATACAGTTCCAGTGCAATTTTTAATAATAGTTCTACGGGATAGTAACATGCCTGCTGGTTTGATTGTCCTTTCTAAGTTTGGAAATAAGAACTCAAGTTAGTAGTCATTCTTGGAATGTGTGGCCAAACAACCTCGCAAGTACAAGTACAACATTAGACGAAAGTCAGGTGCAAGTTGCAAAAAAAGCCATTTCAGTGTGGCGCTATAGGCATACCTATGCCAAAGGAAAAAGTACTAAGATCAACCCGAATTGACCTGCACTGGGCAGCCAAACAGTGAAAAACTTACACCAACTTAAGTGTGAGTTTGAGTTTCAACATATAATTATTTGGAAGTACATGTAAATGCAAGAATGTCACATGTTCTGTCTACCCCATAAGTTTCGTTGTCATAGCCTTGTTATTTTCAGAGTTAATGAGGGGGTGGGGCGGAAGTTCCCTCTTCACCCCTCCCCGTCCCAGAAGAACATAACGAGCCAAGTATGAATATGGTTAAAACACTATTATGTGATGAATTTTTCAGTTTGCCGTACCAGTTTCTGTTACTGATGAGGATTTGAGGAATGTAGCTGTGTTTCGCAGCAGAAACAGAATTCCAGTAAGTTGGCATCTTAGATTATTACCTTCAGTTAGTACAGTGTCAAGTAATGAGCTTCGTCTTTCTTCGTCTTTTCATTTTTTACACAAGGCTGTAAAAGCTTAGTTTGATTTTGAATTTTAGTTTCATTTTTTGCAAATTGTGTAAACAGGTTTACTGGCATTTTCATGGTAGGTGGATATCATTGTTGGCAAAATCGCTACCTTTACTGTTTATACCTCTGAGAAAAGCTTGCTCCCATAAAAAGATGTTGCTACTTTGAAGGTTGGAAACATTTCAGAGAGTAGCAATTAAGGCTTACAATGATTGTGGCAAATTTTTCAGTGTGTTGCATGGGTATCATGCCTCCTGCAACCATACAAATTAATGTAAATGAAAATTTGTTACAATAATATTTCTTCTTGGTTCTTTTTTATGCACATTAGGTTTTATCCTGGTTGCACCCAAAGAACTCGGCATCCATCACCCGAGCCAGTCAGCCCAACGCTGGACTTGTAGGAAAAACCAGGAACAAGGATGATGAAAGATACTTTCAGGTATCATACCATGCAAATTTCATCTACAGTCAAATCCAGCATACATGTACACTGCACACACTGTAAGAATAAAGCCTAAAAGGTTCCTCATATACCGGTATCAATTTCAGTGTCCACTGAGATGTCAGGCTATTTAAGGCTGGTTTCCATATGATTCCTACAATTGCTGCGATCGCTGGAAAAAACATTCAGCAATTGTTGCAATCATATGGAACCACTCCAGCTATTGTTGTGATATGCTGTGATCACCACAATTGCTGAAGTGTGGTTTCCACGTGATCGCAAAGATTGCTGAATGTTTTTCCAGCAATCACAGTGATCGTAGCGACTGTAGGGATCATATTGAAACCAGCCTTTAGATTCTTAAATAAGTTCTTATTTTTAAGAGGGAAAGTACCTGTTGCTGGTGTGGTCCCATATATCATTCTGTGTCACAAACATACTTTGTGACAGTATGCCTGTTATGTGTGCAATCTATACAAACACAGATTCCTCTCAAGGTCCTCTGACTTACGTGTTCACCTACAGTAGATCCTTAATTTCTTAAATAAGAACCTGTTTCAATCTTTAGGCTACAACAGTTTCTAAGATAATGTGTTTAGGATCTAAATGGCAATTTTTAAATTAAATCTGAGACAATTTAACCATTATAAGGTCTTATTGATGGGTTTTTACTTTTATCAAGTTTTCCACTTTTTGTAACCTGTGAGTATGGCCCCCCTTTTATCACTCATGGTCACATGTAACTTCGCAGTGGAGGTGACAAGCTATGTTTCCTCATGATTTTTCCCAAACTTTTGGTCAGACAAAAGTTCACACACATAAGGATTCACACAAGAATCAAAGGGGGATTCACACACATAGGAAATGTTTAACATACATGTACATAGACATTGGTACGCTTCAGTTTTTTGTGATGCTGTGTGAAAATTCCATTAAATTGAACAAAACTTCCAACTGATGAAAACCTGAACTCTACAAGTAAACAAAATAAATTCAAATAAATCCATGCTCGGTACAGGTGAGGTATGTAATAGCCAAAAGTATCGTATTTCTTTGTTTACATGAACTGGTATGTACTATCAATATTTAGGCCATTTTGGATGCCAATGCGAGAGGCCATAAGCTGTTGATCATGGATGCAAGACCCAAGATTAATGCCCTAGCTAATCAGGTATGAAAATAATGAATAAGTTGCTACTCTAACAGTGAGTCAAGCTGTTTTGTTCTAATACACCAACTGTGTGAACTCCAAACTTAAAAATGAAATGTTTGTTCACTTAGGAAATGCAACTTTATATGAGATCTATTCCAGTCTTACTCTTCCATTTACCCATCTTTGTGTGGCTTGTTTTAGTTACATCATGCATTTCTCTTAACAGTGATGAACACTGTTAAGTTTCCCTTACAGATAAGATAACCACTCAAGAGTATCAACTAGCTGACAATAATTGTCTTTACATGGACTGTGAGCAGTCAGTCTTTACTGTATTTGAGTAAGCAAATGCAAAACTTCCCTGCCGCATGAAAACTCATTAGACAGGAGGAGAGAAGAATATATTAAAGTTCCTGTTCCTGGATTCTGACTCGACTTCCCTGACAAATAAAACAAACAAACAAACAAACAAAACAGGGACTGCTTATAGTCTGTTCTTAGTTGCCATCAAATTCCTGTGAGGCACATGTATGTCATTCAGATTTTGATCTTGGCATTAAGTAATTAACAATTATTCATCAAAGTGAAGGTGAATAGTGGTGGATATTTGCCGAGCCGCGGCGAGGTAAATATCCACCACTCTTCACTGACACTGAGGTGAATAATTGTTTTGGTACACTGTATATACCAAACCAGCGCATAGCCAGCACCAAAATAATAGTTCCTATTTTTCTGTGAAAAAACTCGCGAGCGAGATCCAGAGGAATGCTGGGAGGTGAATAGCACATACTATTCCGAGTTTGACGATCCAATCAGAGCACGCAAAAAACAATATCTATGGGTTAATGGTATATACTAATGTTAATTATATTTAATTCCAGGCCAAAGGAGGTGGTTATGAGGTGCAGGAGAATTATCAGAACACAGAACTTGTTTTCTTGGACATTGCAAACATTCATGTCATGAGGGAAAGGTATAGTGTTTCTCTCCTTCTCTTACCCTTGCCCTCTTAAGAGTTAAAAATTGACTCTTAATCGCGTTCTGTTATTTGAGTCTATTGATGAAATCCTGAATTGAGAACATTCTATTGTACTATTAAGCAGTGCATTCATGGTGTCACTCAAGATTTTTATCAACAGATCTGTTTCACCATTCAAATTTAGATCCTCTTGCCATTCAGAGTAAGGCTGTTGAGTAGTGCTTTGCTTGGGTTATGTTTTAGTTTATTTATGCTGTATCAGGTGGTTCGAACTGTTGAGTCTGTGGATTAAAGGTCTGAAGTGCGTCTTCTCAATAGAAAACTACTGAGTGACACTTGTAACTTTTTCTGTTCATTTTCTTTCGCCCTTTTTTTTTTTTCAATTTTGGTATTTGAAATTATGGTATTTGTACGTTTGAAATGAAACTGAAAAATACATCAGGGAACTTGGCAACGTCCACTAATTCATACTTGTAAATATGAATAATTCTTGTGCACACTGAAAATCAAACTTTACTCGGCGTGATGTTACGTCGATTAAATGTAAGTGAATGATAATTTGAGTCAGTTCATGTCACTTTTCAGCCTTCGTAAGCTCAAGGATATCTGCTTTCCAACAATTGACGATGTTCGCTGGCTCACAAACCTCGAAGGAACTCATTGGTTGGAACACATCAAGGTAAACAGGCATGATAGTTGACAACTGGAGCATTTTATCATGTCTTATGTGTAGTACATACGAAGAAGTGTAGTACACACATAAGAAGTGTAGTAAACACTTATGGATTATATTGAAAAACAAAGTATATTTACTGTCGGCAGTATTTGGTTAGTGGAGTCAAGAACCAAACACACACTGTAACCCTAAAAAGCACAACAAACTGCCCCCCCCCCCCCCCTTTGCGCCTCATTTGTGTTAATATTTGGAGAAATTTAGTTTTATTCAGTGTTCATGAATTGCGTTGTTTTGTAGGACACTGCTGATACGTTTGATGTTGTTCTTACATGTAGTACTAATTTCAGGTCATTCTTGCTGGCGCTGTTAAAATAGCTGATGCTGTGGACAGGTGTCGAACGTCAGTTGTTGTACATTGCAGTGATGGATGGGACAGGACATCACAGGTGAGCATACATGGTGCACTAACCTTAATATTTGTGAACGAGACCTTACTGAGAGAACCCATGAATCCAAATTAGTTTTAACTTTTTGAAAGGCAAAGTCGCCTTGTGTTTGTTAAACAGTGTTACAGTCAGTTCCTTTCACTCAAATAGGCTAACTCAAATAGGGGGAAAATATATTAGTGTATTACCCCATATCTATTTCAAAGGTTAAACAAAATAACATGGGATGCTGATTCAGTCATGCATATATTTCTTTCTTTGTGAGGAACAAATATCTTCGAGCTGAAATAAACACCAAAATGTTGACAATTCAGTTAATCGTGTGTCTCACGATTTAGTCACTTTGATGTGGATCGCGACGTTTCGACCGCTTTACTACTGGTCTTCATCAGGCGATGATATCGACTGGCTGTGTATCAGTATAAGTAGACTTTTGCGATACACAGCCAGGCGACACTGTCGCCTGATGAAGACCAGCAGTAAAGCGGTCGAAACATCGCGATCCACATCAAACTGACTAAATCGTGAGACAAACAATTAACTGAACTATCATTCCAAAGCACGATGAATAACATCTTTCATGACATAAACATAAAGTGTTGTTGTCAGTGCTGTCTGATGATAACACAACTACAAGCTTAGATAAAAACGGGATTATTTCTGTACTTGCCGCTTCCTTTTCTTCATTGTTTCATATCTTAGCTAATTGATGTGCTTTCTTTCTCTCGTCAGCTCACCGCTCTGGCAATGCTTTTGCTCGACCCTTACTACCGAACTATTGAAGGATTTGAGGTGCTTATCAACTAAAAAAAAAGTCTATTTTGTTTTCTGCCCTTCTGACTCATGTTCAACGGGATTCTTGCCTCGTGTACTTGTCACTCGCTCTTGACATCAAAAGTCTTCTTAGTTTTACTTGTAAATCAAAGAATGCTTTGCAATGTATCGACTTTTTTCAATGTCAAAGTATGTTTTTACGTTTTTTAGAATTAATAACTAACGTAAAAAAATTTCTCGTTTTTTTAAACTGTCCTATGCAATTACTTGTGTATTACTTGTTACTTAATTATTTTTATAACTTAAATATGATTTTATTTAAGGACCTCCCTGAGAAACCGCTCCGTTGAGGGGAGCCGTTCATCTATCTCTGAATGCGCATTTTTTTTTAACACGAAAATTGTTAACTTTTCTTAATTTCTTAATTGTGGTTTTAAAATTGTTATTTTACACAGGTACTTATCGAGAAGGAATGGGTTAGTTTTGGGCACAAGTTTCAACAGGTAAAGATTCAGATTGTTCACGGCGGGTAAAACGCAATAAAAGTTTCACGAAGTATTACCAACTGATTTCCTTGAACGCACAACTTATATCTGCTTTCGTCTAGCATGCTCAGAAAAGCGTTTGAAAGTTCCTCAAGGACTTGGACGTCAGCGAAATCTGACCACCCAGCGATTTTAATAGCCTCATCTTTTCTACTGGAAGGTTACAGACTGTAGCTAGAGCTAGTATGGTCCTTGAAATGGCTATCCCCTCCCACTTATGAAAGGAGTTCGCTTACGGGAGGTTGAAAATGCAGAGCTGGTTTTAGTAGAGAAATTGCCGGGACCTCAGCTGTTCATTTTCTTGCTTAGATATAACTTTTGTGCATTCTTGCGAGCGAAATAGTTGACATTGATTATAGACCTATGTAAACACGCATGAACCAAGGCGAAGAACTATTAAATTCGTGTTGTTTGTTTGTAAGGATTCCGAGAGCAAACTTTCAATCAATTTTATAAATCGTGGGGCTCAGCGTCTGTTTACAGTACGTGGCTACTTTGTTTCATTGTTGTAGCGTTATGGCCATGGAGACAAGAATCACGCAGATGACCAGCGTTCCCCGGTATTCTTGCAGTTTATGGACTGTGTGTGGCAAGTTACCAAGCAGGTTTGTATGTGTTTCGTCCTTGTTTTCACTTACCTGTGAGAAGGGCAACTTTGGGGGCAATCATAAATCCAGAACCAAAGTAATCAATGCTTTTTTGACAAGCCCTTAAGTCGTATGGTAAGGTAGGTAAAGTCGCACACGAGCCACGGAGGCCCACACGGCCGGAGCTTATCCCGGTTTCTGTAGAGTGTTGCTACTCCCCCTGAATGGGAGATGCTAGTCCATCGCAGGGTTACCCCCAGCATTATGTCGCCGGTACCCATTTATACACCTGGGTGGAGAGAGACAATGTGGAGTAAAGTTTCTTGTCTGAGGAAACAACACGACGGCAGGGAATGGGGCTCGAACCACTGACCTTCAGATCTGAAGTTCAACGCGCAAACCACTACACCACTGCGAAAGTCGTATGCATTGGAGGCTAAACAAATGATGATCTAATAGAACTTCGAGCAAGAAACTTTACTCTAGTGCGAGCAAACTTGTAACCATGGAACGGGTGGGAAAGCTTGTGCAAAGCGCGGGAAAACAATATGTGGTTTCAAGTGCGAGAAAAAGTGCAACCGGAACCTTTGAAGCGCGGGAAAACGGGCAAACAGTGCCGGCGAAGGGCGGGAAAAAATATAACTGATGGCAAGCACGAGAAAACATGCTAGGCGGTACTAAGCGCGAGGAAATCTGGAACCGGTCCCTTTGAAGCGCGGAAAATCAGATACATGAACCGGTGCCAAGAACGAGAAAACACGAATGGTTTTGCCGTTACGGACTGTTCAGCTTTTCAAGGCTAGATCAAAACAAGCACTTAATAAAGATTTTGTTTCTTGCAGTTTCCCTGTGCGTTCGAGTTCAATGAGAATTTCTTGATAACCGTGTTGGATCATCTTACCAGGTATGATACAAAAATAGGCGAATGTGAAGCCATCCATATCGTTATCGCTGTCGTTAAAGCTCGACGTAGTCCGTGGAAAAAATCCCTAAACTGTGTTATGCATGTTAAACCAGTATAGCACATACATTGCTTACGGCTTTTATGCAAAGGAGTGCTGGCAAGTATTCCCTTTATGGTTTGTTCGATATGAGGTGATAAATAGCCAACATGGCGCATGTGGTTGTAATCACCTCATATGCAACAAGCACGATTGGAATAATTTTTGTATTAAACTTGGGTGATTTTTGAATTTTTTTTTTGTCATATTTTTAGAGAAAACTTTTACTTCGCGGCGAAAACTTGTGAACACGGCAGCACTTCACGGGGCATCCAGTTTCCTTATAAGACAAAAAGCAGAGTCATTCGCTGATGACCTGTGTGCGGTATTAAAACCAATGCAAAAGCGGGAAATTCAACAAAGGAGTTGAACGTTATAGAGAGATGTTGTATGCTGTAGAGACTGCTTCGTTTTTACGACCACTTTGATGACCCAAGCGGCACCTCAGTCACGTTTTTATCTGAAAACCTCAAACCTGGTTAATCCGGCTTAAATGACAAAAATTATAAAGGTCTGAACTATCTATTAAACTGCATTTGGAAGCGCGTTACAAAGTGTTTTCGCCTTCCTCTGCTTTTTTCCCTTCTTTTTTCATTCCTCCTCCTTCCCTTCTGTAAGTGAAGAAAATTTGACCAAAATTTTTGGCCCGTAAGTGGTGGTCTTAGTACGCCTCTGCATAAGCTATTTTTCTCCCAAATCTTGATGGAAGTGTCCTTGTGTTTTTGTTTCTAGCTGCCTATTCGGCACTTTCTTGTACAATTGTGAGTTCCAAAGAGTCAAAGAGGTAATGGATTTATTTGAATTAACGTTTTAAGGTTCATTATCAGTAAATAAGAGAGAGAGAGAGAGTCGGTTTCCATCGAAGAACTGTCTCCTTTTATATAGTTTGACGTTTTTTGCGTTGTTATTTAACAGGATGTGAAAGTAAAGACCGTTTCACTATGGTCCTACATCAACACTCGCGTAAGTTTTTGTTTGTTTGTTTGTTGGGTTGTTTGTTTTTAACTAATGTGAGAGCGGAGGAGAGAGGAGTGGGAGACGGTCGATTCCGGGCTTGTTGTAACTGTTTAATTCATATTTGGAGCCGCTTAGGAAAAGTGCAAAGAGGAGGGAGCTCCCGAAAAGTGTAACGTTAAGGTTTTGAGAATAAGAAAATTTAGTCAATCTATGTTGGTCCTTTTATCATTTCCCGTTTATTTTTTGCAGCTACGTTGAGTGCTCCGCATTTCAAAAACAAAGTGGTTTCACCTTTTTTTTAATTCAAGAAGAAAAAAGGCGCTGTAGATCACTGAATAGGGAACAAGCGTAGTGTTGTATCTAGTTTTCTAACGCGGCTTTTTCATTATTTTTAACCTTGCAGCTCATGGAGTTTAGGAACCCTCTATATGCGCCACATCTTCACCAGCATGTAAGTACCTCTGAATTGTCTTCAGCTATTTCAATCCTGCAACACGTTTTGTCGTGAAGTTCGCCTCCTACGAACTTTTCCTGTTACATTATGAATGCCACGGCTCCCACATACAAGTAATATTTTGCTATTGTTTATGTGCAAAGGGTGACTAGAGAATTGAGGAGTGTTGTTGTTACCAACCTTCCCTTTTTGTTGTTCGTCAGGTGTTATTTCCAGTGGCTAGTATGAGAAGACTGGACCTGTGGACTCGGTATTATATTCGTTGGAATCCGACCATGCAACCTCAGGTGTGCGCTTTTGATTTTAGTTACGTCTTTTTTACTGACATAATGAACTAACCTTTATTTCAGAGTCAAAAATATGTACATAATTTACAGTAATATTTTAAATAAAAATTTTGCAATAGTTAGCATTAATAACTATAACATAAATCATAAAAATACATTAAAGGTGAAATTCTAAAATAGCTAGTTAAAAACGTCAGCAGCGTTAACATTTAGACGAAAATCTTCTAAAAAGTCATTAGCATAGCGAAAAGGCCGTCTTGAGCCCCTAACGCTGATGTGAACGGATCACTCAAAATCTCGGAGGACAAGCGTGCTCTTAACCACGTGATTACTATTGCGTACGGTTCCCCGTCCTTTCTTGAGAGTTTCTCAGCAAGGTGTTTCAAGAACAAATGACATTCAGCTCCCATTCCGCCATTTGTACCAAACCTAGTGGTGTAAAAGCACCCATTTCGAAGATCGTTGAGGTTGGTTATGTTTTTACGTTTTCGGCCTGAAAATGGAATTCTGTGTTGGAATATTCAATTCAACTTTTGCGTCTTCGTTCTATTTGCGATTGTTATTCAAGAGATACATAGAAAGGGCTGTTTCAACAAAAGAAAAAGGAAACACGAATGGAATAATCGAAGGCTAACGGTTTCGGAAACCTAAAAGCTGGTGAAATGACGGTTAAAGGCTTTCAGACGGTCAAGAAAAAACACAAGAACAATGTTTCATCTGGTATTTACACTTAGGGCTATTTATTGTCACTTTTAGTTTCCTGACTAAACTAGCGATCAAGCTCCATACAAATCCTAATATTTTCCCACTAAAGAGGTCTTCTCGTGAGCCTGGGTGGGACGTTTATTACTATTCTCGGCCAGTAAACTGAAGTTTTAAGCTGAATGTTTGTTGTTCTTTCACAGGAGTCAGAGGAGCAGAGAAGTCGAGAATTGCATTTTCTTTGTGAACAGGTATGGAGAGATTAACAGCGATTCAACTCCCTTATTTGTCAAAGCGGTACTGTCGGCACTTATTTTCTCGATTTTCTTTTTTCTGTTGAAAGTAAATCTGTATTATCTTCGAGGGCCACAAGTTAAGGTGATTCATCTGTTTTGCATTGCGCATCGCCTACTGCGCATAATTTCTTGCGTCATAAGCGCGCGCACGAACACGTGCACATTTAAGACATAGAGAGTTCCATTGAGACTATGGTCGCTAAAACAATAAGTGGTTGTTTTCGTAAAGGAGCACAGGCACCCCAGTATGTTTTTCATTCATTTTAATCAACTACCTATAACCTTTCTCTAAGAGAAGGCTGATCAAGTTTTTGTTGTTGGAAATTAAATAAACGAGGGAAATAGAACTGAAATGCAGTTTTTTGTTTTGCATTTTGGTAACCAGAACAACAGATTTTGTTTGATATTAACCTAGTGCAAAAATGTTTCTGTCGGAAACAAATGTAAAAAGTTAACCTATGTCCAACACAATGTATCTGATGTACTTTTTAGCGTGTTCGTGTGAGTTTAGAGTTATAGTCCAGGCCCCAGTTGTTCAAAAGTTGGATAGCGCTATCCACCGGATAAATCACTATCCAGTGGATAACGCAATTGGTTTCCCTATCACTTATCCACTGGATAGTGATTTATCCGGTGGATAGCGCTATCCAACCTTTGAACAACTGGGGCCAGGCATTTTATCGCCAAAAGTCGGTCAACCTGTTACTAATTGCAAAAGAACGTTTTTAACGGTTTTGGGGCCAGGGACATGTCCTCTATAACATATCAAAAGTCTCCGAAAAACTGAGTTGGGGAAGTTGACGAAAAACGGTTTTTTTTAGAAACCTTTACCGTGCAGCATGGAAACGAGGCTGCGTGTACTGTCTGTTGTGTCGCTTGAGTTTAAAGCCACGTGCAGCATGGGCTACCAAAGACAGAGAGAATTTCTTGTGTTTCCACCCTAGATAAGTCCATTTATATATCGATTAAATAAAATAATTGTTCCGTATAAGATTCTTAAATCAGCAAAAACGCGCAAAGCCTGCAGAAAATGTCCACGATGTTTGGCTATTTGAGTAAAGTATTTAGCGAAGAATTGTGTCTTCCACGAGCGAAGTTACAATTTAAAAAGGAAAATTTTACACTGAAAGAGACAGTAATGTCATGTTTTAAGGTTTTTCAATTCAAGAAAATTCATTTGACGTGAGTAGTGGCTTCCAAAATGAATTTCACCTCGGTTAAAAACCCATCTTGCACTCTCCGCTTCGCGCTTGGTGTGATATTCTTGTTTTGCCACAAACTTAACTCATTCGTCAATTCATCTATTTTCTTCACAATTTAAAGAAAAATGTTCAGGATTCGCACCAAACTGTATGAAATTGGCGAAAATTTTCGCAAAAGCGCCCAAATTTTGCATTTTAATTTGGTTCAATTTGAAAACTTTTAGTCCAGGGAAAATCCCCTCAAACAGGTTTTTATGAGAAGTCTGAAGACCAGTGCAGGCTTGACAAGAGGGAGGGACCTAACAGAACAGCAACGTCTTATCTGGCTGTTATCTATGCCTGCGTGTGCCGAAACGAACCACATCATGCAAGAGCTGACAGAAGTTCAGTTTCACTCTGCCGAACAGAACAAAGATATGTCCAAAGCAAGACAGACAAGAGGCATGAAAGACACAGCGACCATCCTCAGTGGTCTGGCTACCCACAACCCTTACTCTCGACGGAGACAATAACCTAAGGAACATCATGAATGGTGTAAACGCCGATAGCAATGTCAACCCTGACACAGCCAAGAGCGTCGGGGAGAAGATCCTGTCGTCGATGAATGGGACGATAGTCACAGATTACTCATTCAAACGAAGTGCCCAGGCAATCACTATGGCATTGAAGTCCTCTGTGAAGATTGATAATGATCAGGTACAAGTTGACCCTCAACTTCTGTTTCAGCGACTTATCATCGCATGTGATAACTCCCAACTTGAAGAGTTACTTCGATACGAGCTCTGCACATATCCCACAGCTCTTTTCAACTCCCCATTGGCGTTAAGGTAGCCGCAAAAGCCAGCGCTAGCAGACGCACTGTGGACAAAGCTTACACCAGAGGCCAAGACGCAGCCTGAAGGGAATGTACAGTACGTGCTGGATGGAGGTGCTCTTCTCCACCGAGTCCCATGGCCAAGAGGTTCTCTGACTTACAAGGAAGTCAGCGACTTGTATTGCACTTACGTGTGTCACAAATACGGAAGAGAGATAGTGGGCTTTGAGGGGTACGACCAAATTTCAACTAAAGCTATGACGCAGCAGAGGCGTACATCAGGGAAGCTTGCTGCCACTGTCACCTTTACAGAAATCATGTCTGTCACGATGAGGAAGGATAACTTTCCAAGAACCCCAAGAACAAGCAACGCTTTCTGACAATGCTGAGTGAGGCTCTCCAGAACGTAGGATGCATGACACACCATGCAAATGGTGACGCCGATCTACTTATAGTCAAAACCGCTGTAGAGTCTGCCCGAACAAATACTACCCTTCTACTTGGGGATGACACAGATTTGCTAGTCCTTCTGTGTTATCATGCTTCCAAGGATGGATGTGATCTCTACTTTAGACCAGAGCCAAAGGCTAACGCGAGAGGTACGCGCATCTGGCACATGAAAAGAGTCAGAGATCAGCTTGGTAGGGAAGTTTGCACGAATCTCCTATTTCTTCACGCCATCACCTGGTGCGACACCACATCGTGCGTGTATGGAGTTGGCAAGGCAACAGCCCTCAAGAAATTTGAGAACGTACCATACTTCAGAGAACAAGCTAATGTCTTTAACTGTCATTCTGCTATATCTGACATTCTCACTGCAGGTGAAAAGGCACTTGTCTCACTTTTCGGTGGTAAGCCAGGGGTTGGTCTTGACGCTCTCAGGTATCAGCGATACTTTGAAAAACTTGCCACGAAGACATCTCATATAGAGCCACAGAATCTTTCCCCAACTACAGCAGCGGCCCGATTTCACAGCCTGCGCGTCTACCTTCAAGTAAAGCAGTGGCAGGGAGAGGGTGCAGAAATGTCAATGGAGGACTGGGGCTGGAAATTCACTGATAATCAAGTATTTCCTGTTGCGACGGACTTGCCGCCTGCCCCACCAGGGCGGGATGCTCCAGACTCGCTTCTTCAGTTAATCAGGTGCAACTGTTCATCCGATTGTAGCACTATGACTTGCTTAACTTGACTTGCTTGACTTACTTGACTTGCTTTCTGTAATTTCTTTATTTATATATGTATATTTGTCACCTGACTTCTTTCGTCCTATACTAATGTAAACACTACCCACCCAGACTAGCTACTGTTATTTACGGGATAGTGTAGTCCTTTTTATTTGACTTATAAAATTGAACAATAAACTTTGAAACTGTGAGTAGATAAAATAAAAATTGCTCCAACTGCTGCTGAGTCTATGAGATGCATTTGTAGCAAAAGTGGAATGGAATGTTCCCCAGCCTGCGGCCAATGCAAAGGGTCTGCGTGCACTAATTGTTCTAATACTCTGGACTACGAAAGTGTAGATTCGAAAGACCAACGTGTGTAGATAGCATATGTAGAAAGGAATAAAAGGATAGCTCTTTAGCGAGGATATAGGACTTTTTCTTGTTGTAAGTCTTAAGCAATAACCTCTCGGCAAAATAAGATCTCACTGCTGGCTCTGTATTAAAACTCTAATAAAATAACCTCATTATTTTCCTAATTTATATTTTTGGGGGAACTTTTTCAGGATTAAGGCCCTAGATTCATTGTTCTTAAGAATATGTTGTTAGTTTAGGCGAAATGGCTCGATTTATACCAATTAAAAACGCCAAAAAGGCAACTTCCGGTTTACAGCCTCGGTTTCATGCTATAGGAAAAAGGGACTTACGTTGTAGGTCCTGTTTGGAGGTGTTCCCGTGTTTAGGTCTTTAGAGACTTTTAGTATGTTCATGTATAGGGTATTTCTAACTGGTTAATGATGAGAAAGCTTCTTTTGCAATTAGTAACAGGTCCAACCACAAAATGCCTGGACTATTATGGGGAGCTTTAAATTAAACTCGAATGCACTTCTACAAAAGCATCGCTTAAATGCTAAAATGGGGTATATTCGACACCCGTCAGCTCCTTAACCAACACGGGCACCTCCGCTTTTTATTTTAAAATTGAAGTTCCCATATGATGAATATTTGGTAGGCAAAGTTTCAGCAAGAATCTATTGTTAGTTCTATTTCAGAGGAATAACCTTAATTAGAACAAGGCTATGTTCTAAGAAGAATCAAAGGGAGCCCAAAGGCTGCCAACCTTAAAATCCGGGGTACCCTGCCCCTTACACTTTATGCAATAATAAGTTTTTCTAGTCACCCAAAGACGGAAGACAGTCGCCTGAGGCTCCCGGGCACTGCTAGATCACAGCCCTGTAGAACATTTCCAGGTCCATTAATTTAACAATTACTCCTTAACTATCGCGTCATATATCTTTTCTTTTTTCTTTTTTATGTAAAATTAGGGAGGGCCATATTGTAAACTACTGGGCAACCAGTAAATTATGTTACCCTCATTAAATAAAGTATTATTATTATTAAATGAACTCACAGGGGCCGTGAGTTCATTTACGAAGAGATTGAGTGGATTAATTGATTGATTATAGAGAGTGTTTACCATTTACAAAAAAAATCCAGAAATTTCGGTTGGACTGTAAATGGCAAGGCTTTTTAGGCTTGCCGGACTGGAAAATTTCCAGAATAAACAAAACGTCTTGAGAGGTTGTCCAAAATTCCCAACTGAAATATCCAAACCGAAAATTGTGTTCCATTTACTTTTCTCTACCAGTTCCAGGTCCTGAGCCAATAGTCAAACTAGTTCTAGACTCTCTGTGAAATAGAGCGAATTGCGCAAATGGTACACGCTTATCCCGAACGGAATTTCCCATTCGGGAGGTTTTGATTACCATTTGCCAACCGGTCCCCCCTGTAAATGGTAAACAACCAAAGTCACCACCTGGATCGTTAGTTATGTTTTCATGCGTAAACCATTTAACCAGGATTTTATATCGTATCGTATTGGATGTGAGCTGATAGCTATTATTAGAAAGCCAATCAGAGCACGTGTTTTCTTTTATCCACAGGCTCTCCGTATAAGTGAATATTGTGGACTAATCACCGAGACGAAGTCGAGGAGATTATTCCACGATATTCGCTGAGCCTGAGGAAAATAATTGTTTTAGTATAATTGCTCAGGTGATTATCAAAGCAAATGCATTTTCTTTTTTCTTTTCTCCCGAAACATCAAAAATCGTGCGGTGGCCATTTTGAAAAGTAGTACTTTAGTATCATAATCATCTCGTGCGGGATGATTACAGCAAGATATGACGTAGTCCTCGACCAATCAGTGCGCGCGCTTCTCTATAATTACATGATTATACTAAAATGTGATATTCTGTACCAATTTTACAGTTCTATGTTGCACGACAGTTAATTTTGATCCTTTGATTTGCCTTTCAGCTCCGTCAAAAGTGCGAAGAATTGGAGCGAGAAATCCTGGCTCGTGCATCAGTGGAGGTACCCACCACCCCAGACGCCATGTCCGTCAACAGCAACCAATCACAGCAGTGGGCCCAGTCCTCGGCCGTGTGAAACATGCGCAGTTAGAGCTGTACCTATCGTGAGAGTTTTCGCCCTCAGCCATTATAACAGTTCATTCATAGTGGCTCATTCAATGAATCTAACAGCTTTATATCAGTTAAAGGACAATCATGTATGTTAAATCGTGATTTCAAGATCAGGCCATTTAGGAAGTGAGGATGAAGAGAAAAATGGTGAAAGAACGTAAAAACGCCATACATGGAATTCTTTTTTGAGTGTTATATTTTTAATTTTAGTTAGAGCATATGCAATTTAGGAAGTCTATCTACGGTGAATTTGAAAGCAGCTGCCGTTCCACGCTTTCGTGAAATAAGAAGCGAAAAAAGCGAAATTCGCATGATTTGTTTCAGTTTAGAGATAAGCGTGATGACAGACGTGCTCCTTTTATTGCATCGGAGTAACGATGTCACGTTTTAGTTTCTTTTCGGATGGTTTTTACCAACCTTTTTTTATTTACTTAGTAGTAGAAAAGTGGCAAAATTGTCTACTAATTGACAAACAAGTATCACCACTAAAAATTGCTGCGCAAATGTTATTTGAATAGCAACACGCTAGGTTTTCATCCACAGAAACAGGATAGTAAAACAACCAGAAGAACATACAGTTGATTAGCTTTTATTTCAAAGGTTAGAACATCCTTGTACTTCATAATAAGTTGCGCCACAGGAAAGTACAACTCGAATAGCTTTCGAATAAAGGGTAATACTTTGGAATTCATCCACAGACTGAAAACTTGAAACCACATTTGTGACACGAAATGTGTCTCTAGTTGAAAGCAAGTTAAGTTATTTCCTTCGAAAGAGTTTTTCATAAAGAGAATAATTTATATCCCGAGGCAAAAAAAATGGACAAGTAAATCAAATGTAACTTAAAATTGTGTAATTTTTGCGTTGTACAGTGTACAATAAATTTATCGAAACCTCGGTCCCTTCTTTTTCTATTATTACAGTTAGACGTAGAGGTAGATACTAGAAATGTTAAGTAACTGGTATTAAATGAAAATAAAAATATAAAACCCAAAAGAAGTGATCGTCCTTGACTTTTCAGTATAAATTAGTTAGTAAAACACTGTAAATTGTTGCAACACTCGAAGGACGACTCGGATTGTTCGTATGCAGTATATCAGCAGCACCAGCAAGGGCTAGGTTACTGTTGATATCTCTTCGTCCGTGACGTTATGCATCAGTCAATTCCAGCAGTGCCCATCCCCCAAGGGCATTAGTGGGGCATTTTCCGTCATTGGCCGTCCCGGTGACCAGGCATTAGTCAACCCTGGGGCACTTGACGGTCTCGTAATTTTCACGCCACAGCAATGTCACTTACGATAAATTTGTGATTAACTTTGTCTAAGGAGGACAAAATGAGACGGTAGATCCACAGAACCAATGACCATTGAAGCAATACAGAGAAACAAGACTTTCTTGAGACTTAGTTTGGTTTGATTTAGCTTTGATTAGAATGAAGGCAAGCCCGAAAACTGTATCGCGGGGCATTTGAACAGCTCGTTTGTCCCCGCCTTAGGGCATTTGCCGGTTTGTTTTCAAAAAATCCCAATACCCGGGGCTCGGCTCGTGTAACGGGTCAAATAAATCGGCCACATGTTTAACATAACAACGTGAAAATCACCTTATTTTGATCTGTCACGTGACGTGACCCCAGCACTTTCCAAATATGGGCAACACTAACATTCATGCAGGAAAAACGGCTCCATTCCTTCCCTTCTAACAGGAGCGAAACTAAATTTGGTAGCACAAACTAAAATGCACAAAACCTAAAACGAGAGTGAAACGTGTGCTTATTCTGGCAATTTTGGTATTCCGAGATGAGGTTAGTCCTTCCACGAAGCTAAAACTAAACTTGAACAAATACCTTTGTGACTACAGACTGTGTCCATTTCTTTGACAGATAGCAGTTTCTCTAGAGAGTCTTGTACCTTAACAATTTATTTGAATTCAACACGATCAAAGTTCGGGCTATAATCAATCAAACGCTTGCTTTTGTCCATTGCGACCGATATCTTTGAGAGATCATGGTTGTACAGGGGTTTCCAAAAGGAGGTTTTGCAAGTCTTGTGCGTCGTCCTGTGGGAGCATAGGTGTGAACAACAAGAAAGTCTTACGCTTCGTCTGTCTCTACTATTTCTCCAATGAGGATTCCTTGCTCAGAATTAAACTGTTAATAGGCAACTTTACCAAGGACTAGATTATAAGCTCCTCCAGATGGGTCACCCTCAAGGGAGAGAAAAGGACAGTGAGCTGTGAGACCACGCATCCTGCCAAGCTTGACGAGGATTTGTCTCGATGCTGGGAAAACGGAGTACAGATGCTTACAGGCTTCACTAACTTTAGCTTTGCTGATTGGTTCCAAACATTGAGCCAGTTTGAGTGAAATTCCTTCATCTGCTTGACTATTGCTACTTGGTGGGTACATGAGGAATTGACCAGGTTTGTACCGTTTCTCATTGTATGCAACCTGAACTGGACAGGATGTTCTCTGAGCGTAGGACTCTCTCAGGTCGTTAGGTTCAGCTTCTGGGAGTGGTATTAGTTTCTCGACATTAGTAGGAGGCAATTCATCATTGGTAATGCTGTGCCTTAGGCCCTACAGGTCGCTATTCTTAAAGCGCTCAATGACAACATAAGGCCCAGCATATCTCCTGATGAGTTTACTAGCGAGACCTTTCTCGACATTAGAAGGGGGTGGTTTCCTGACTAGGACTTGTTGACCAACACTAAACTCTCTCGGATTAGCAGACAGATCATAGTAATCTCTTTGTCTTAAGTCTTTCTTTATACTAGAGAACAGCTTGTGAGCCTCTGAAATCCTCTGAACTAGATACTTCTCATAGACATTCTTGCTGATTGGCTCTCTTGGGAGTTCGAGTACGTCTCGGGTGAGGTTGCATTTCGACCAAACATAACGAAGAATGTGGTGATACCATCTGTACCATCAATAGCCGGGATGTTGTGTGAGTACACAGCTGGTTGTAAGTAGTCTTCCCATTGCTTCTGCCATTTAGATGCAAAAATGGCAAGGGCTGAGTTCAAGAATCGGTGAACGCGTTCAGTGGATCCGTTAGCTCGGGGGCGGTAACTGGACGTGAACAGCGTACACTTAACAGACAACAGTCTTGAGACTTCACGCAGTGCAGCATTCAAGAACTCGCCACCACGGTCACTGAGAATAGTAGAAGGGAAATCCAGTTTTAGAAATACATTGTCAAATAACGCGTTCGCTACTGTAGTGGCACTTTGGTCTGGTGTCGGTATTAATATTGCCACTAGGAAGTGAGAGAATGGACAAAGAGCGGTGAGTATGTACCGATTGCCATTAGAAGACTTCGGAAAAGGTCCGACGGAGTCAATTCCAAGAAGGTTCATTGGCTTGTCATAGAATCGTTGGTTCATGAGAGCATGTTGCTGGTTTACAGATTTGTGCTTCAGGCATTCGAAACATCTTGCAACCCAGCGTTTTGTTGCCTTGCCCATCCCTCTCCAATAACAATCGCGAGCGAGGGCATGATAGGTGGCATCTCGGCCTCTACGCATTCCAAGGGGTGAGTCATGGTACGCTTGGAGTGGTTTGGAATTGACATCTTTATTGTCAGGGACGAAGATACGGAGGTGACCTGAATCGTCAAGGAACTCGTCTGAATACACAATTAGTCCTTCTAGGAGAACACAACGTCTTACCAGGTTTTGGATACGACTTTGTTCACGGGGAAGATAGGTCGCGAAGTGCAGACGTCTTACTTCCTGCTGACAGGTACTTAGAAATGACTTTTAACGTAGGATCTTGAAGTTGGAAATTAATGAAGTCTTGCCCTTTGGGAACTTAGTCTTGCCAGGGTTAGAGCCAACTTAAAGGTAGCTGAGGTAGTCGGAGGGAAGGGCGTCAATTGGTACGGGCCGAGTCCTAAAACAGCAACCAAGTAAGCCAATACAGCTACAGGTGGCAATGTGTCGATGAAAGAGGCAGATGTTGCATCGTTCTCTTGCTTGCTTTCGTCTGGCACTGGATGGCGCGACAGAGCATCAGGGACTGCATTTGTATGGCCAGGACGGTGGCGCAATTCGAAATCGTACTCTGCCAGTAGAGATGCCCAGCGTGCTAGTTTGGCTTTGTGTGGGGCGATAGAACACAATCATTTCAAGTTGGCATGGTCAGTTTCAACAATGAACTTCCGTCCCAAAAGATATGGGAGCCACTGTTCAACTGCCCATTTAACAGCATAAAGTTCTTGTTCATGTGTGCCTGATCTTTTCTGGGTAGGGGCATACTGAAGGGGAAGTAAATGATGCTGGTCATCTTCTTGCATTAGGACGGCGCCGACACCTAGCTTGCTTGCATCCGTGTGCACATGAAATGGCTTGGACCAACGGGATACTGTAACAAGACGTCGGAATCAGTAAGTGCGGCAATCAGGTCGTTGAATTCTGCCTCAACCTGAGCGGTGAGGTGAAACTTTTTGTCCTTTTGAAGAAGTTGACGCAAACGGTAGGTCCGCTGAGCAAAACGTGAGATGTGGTGTCTGTAGAAACCGATCTTTTAGAGGAACTTCTGAACAGCTGACTGAGAGTTAACCATCAGAAACGTGGTAATCGCTTTGACTTTCGCGGTTTTGGGAATACGACCTTGCGGGGTAACAACGTGACCCAGTACTTCGAGGTTTCGTGAGAAGAAAGTACATTTTGAGAGTTTGAACTGCATTCCAACATGGGTAGCACGTGCAAATATCTGTTCATAATGCTCCCAGGCCTCAACGTCAGACATACTGCGTAAATCAGATCATCAACATAAGGCACCCAGTTTGGTTGTCACTACTGCTATTGACGTTTCCCATAAGGAAGTCTGAAAATGTAGCTTGTATGAACCTTTGGAAGGGGCCTCCAGCTGTGTTGAGACCAAAGGGCACGGAGACGGACTAGAATAGTCCGCAGTAAGTGACTACAGCTGTTTTTTCTCTGTCTTCCTCTCGGACAGGGACTTGCCAGTAACCATTGGCAAGGTCTAATTTAGCGAAAGATTTGCCACCACCTAGCCAGTCAAGGATGTCAATGACTAGAGGAAGTGGAAAGCCATCATTCTTGGCTGAGTTAAGTAAACGGTAATCAACTTCAAATCGTGGGGGTTTTGGTTTGTAGCACCCCAAGGAGACTTGGACGGCCGAATTTGGTCTTGTCGCAACTTGTCATTAATTTGATTACGCACTGCTTGAAGTTTTGAAGGTGACATCCTGTATGGTGGCTTGTAGCAGGTTGACGCATTGCCAGTGCCCATATGAGGCTCAGTTCCATGGATGCACCTACGTGGGGCACCTGGTAGAAGAAATGCATGTGGGTACTTTCTGAGTAGGGTGTCAAAATGATCAAGAACTGCGGGGTCAACATGACTGTATTCATCGGAGTCGAGACGAAACTCTTTGCGTAGTGTCTGGTGATATGTCTCTGAAAATGGATCAAGCTCAGTTGGGGACTGAGGAGGTAGCTCTCGATCATCGCAGTCATCTAGTTGATTGAAGGGTTGGAGTAAACGAGAACTTTCAGCAAGCCCAACTTTAAGCATTTCTTGTCTTGCCTACTTAGGACAGTGTGGTTGAACTGGAACTTTCTGAGTGAAGCTGTCAGTCGATGAGGTCTTCGCTAGAGGAAATGTGCTGACTGAGGACTGGCAGATAAGCGAGTCAAAGGCATTCAATAATGAACAAATAGTATCAGCTGTGTGTTGGAGGGAGTCGCTGAAAACGGCTGTCTGCTGAGCAGAACATGGGGACAGGAAACCTTTCAATAGAATGACCAATAGAAGCTTTCTTCTTTGTACTGTGTACAAGAATATTCATGGTCTTAAGCTGCTGAAAATCAGGAGGGTTGTTATCTGCGGTGTCTGGGTCAGTGGGGAAATCCATGATGGGATGTACTTCTGATGCACAAAATAGACCATCAAGAACTTCCACACCAGGTTCTAGTTCATGACCTGTAAGCCACAAGTCATTGCTTCGCAATTCCACGGATGCGACACTTAAGGACGTTCGCGCTAATTGTTTCTCCGCATCCTTACTGCGCACACAATTCACGCCACGTCCTGAATTGAGCGCGCGCGCTGTTGAAGAAATGGAGAGATATATAGCGCTCAGTGGGCATTTTAATATCTATGTACGGATTTAACTCTGTTAAATGTTCGTTGACCCCAGATTTTATTTTGATAGATCACTTTCTTTATCGATTATCTACGTTTTACGAAAAATTGAAGAAAATCGGTGTTGTGGAAGTTTGATTTTTTTTAACTTTTCTGCCCACGCATTATAGAATTCCGCTATTTTTTCAGCTGCACGGCGTTGGGAAAAGCCCACTTCAAAGGCTGAGTTTAACTGAAAGGATGACACCGGTTCAAATTATTTACTTGACAGAGCCATTTAAATCAAATTTAACTGAGAAAGTGGTCTTCAGCGGATTATTTTTAATATTTTCCAACTAACAACCACTGAAGCCATGTCGAGTTACAAAGGTCGATTTGTCAAAGTTGGGGTAGTTTTCCACGTGCTTTATTTCGAAAACGAAGTCGGTGACCCCCCAATTTTTTTTTTTGCATTTCTGACATAGGTAACTCATTATCTAACTGTAGCAAAAGTATGAAAAAAATCTGTGTTGCAGAAGATTTTTACGCGAACGTCCTTAAGGTGAGGTACACTGTGAGCAAGTTGAGGCCCCCGTGGATTATGGTCCTGGTAGGTGAAGGGATTACGGCTTGAGGGTCCTGAGAGGGCGATGCTTTATCACAGGAAATGGTGAAGTTCACTGCAGGATGACAAAACGTGACAGTTTTTTTACTGTGGTCTGACAATGCTTGAGTGGCGGCTGGGTGGTTTTCACCAAAGAGCAGTGGCCAAGACATATTGGGGACCACAAGAGCAACATGGATTGTTTCCTTATCTGGAAGCCACATGATTGGGACCTCTTGAACTGCGACAGATTTCAATCAGCCATTTGGACGGGAATGGGCTTCTCCAGCTTTTTGTGATTCAACTCGGGTCTTGTTCAGTGGATGTGCTGTTCATGATCAAGGCTGCACAGTGTGACAGAGCAGCAGGAGTCAAGTGGAAGCTGTAGAGGTTTACCAGCTGAAGTGACCTGACAAGACAGGATAGCACGATTGAGGTTGACCGACAACTAATTTGACGAAGTTGGTAGTGTTGGCGTCAGGAGCAATGGAGGTGTGGCTGACTTGGGGGTGGGAGGTGCAGTAGAAGTGCTCGGGGTTGGATGGGTGTCCTGTGGCGGTTTAACCTCACATGAATTAGTGACGGGTGGGGAGATGTTGTGATGATTAATCTCCTTGCAGCCCAGCTTAGAACATGTACAATTACTTCACTTGTGTAGTCGGCCATATTTACATGACTGATCCCGTAGGGTGCACGGGGACCGCTGATGTGTGTTCCATAAGCGGCACACCTCTTTAATACGGTTGGTGTTGCCAAGGTTGTTTCTTTCGTGGGGTTTTATCGGGACAGTTGTTCTTGACATGACCTTGAGAATTAGAGTGGTGGTATCGAAGTCCTCTGCGGTGACTTCGGGGTGGCGTAGAGCTTATGGTTGCGGTGCGAGCACTGGGTGAGTCGATTCGTTTTGCGGGTTCAATAATTTCCGAAAGATCCTTACATTCTTCTGCTTTAAGCACCAGATGTTTCTGAATATCGGTTTTCGTTTTCGAAACAAACTGCGACATGATAAACTGAGGCGAGGTGCTCTCCACGGGTTCTCCGAGTTTAGCGAGGCGGTGAAGGTTCTTTTTGAAGCGAAAAGCAAACCGGTCGATCGATTCCGTAGCTCGTTGTTTCATCGTGGAAAATTTGGTCGCTAACCGGCGGCGTTGTACGTCTGATGGTTCGGCAAAGGATGCTTTCAAAGCGTGTTTCAAGCTGTCGAAACGTCATCAACGTCATCACGTACAAACAGTCCTTCTCAGGGCTACACTCACCCGGACGATCATACTTTACTGACTTATAATATGACTTCTGGGTTCAAACCATTTACAGAAATATTTTTAACTCTTGTATTCAAAGCCCGAAGAAACTGTTGATTGCTGTGTCAAGAGATTATGAAAACTTGCAGTTATTTTGGGGTAAATTTTGACATCTGCAGGTCCAAGAACTGATAGCGAATAAACAGCTGAAATTGTTACAAAATGATGAAAAAGAGAATATCGTGGAACCACGTTTGTGCAAAAAAGATAAACATTAGCCTTGAAACCCGGAAAAGGACACAAACTCCTCTCAATAGACTTTGGAAATAAAAGCTCTGTGGCCAGCAAAAGAAGTATTTTAAAGCAAACAGGGTTAACCAGGTAATGTTATTGAACATTTTAAATTTGCTTAAGGGGATCCACTGTCACTATTTGGCCACTGAAGTGTGAAATACTATTTTCATTTTGTCCCCTCCTATTGAAAATTACATAGAACACAGAACCTACGTCAGAGTGCATGGCCACAAGTACCTATTTCCAAGAGTACGAACTGAACGTTTAAAGGGTGTTATACTAACATGCAGATAATTTGTGGATCATTTTTAATTGTGTATGCTCCGAACACTTTTAAAACGGCTCAATCTTGAACACTTTTAAAAGGGCTCAACCACGTTGTCAGGCCTCTGCATGGGAGCACGTTGTCGCAGTTGCTGTGTTTGGTCTTGTTTATTTTTTAATCGAGTCAAATGCGATCACCTCAGACTATTTGTTTGTTTTCTTCTATTATATTTGAAAATGATCCGAAAAATGATATTTGTGCTTTTCACTAGCCAAACGGTTCAGCGTCTCCATGGTCCCCACTGCCCTTTCACACGCGCCATTCTCCTCGCCTTCGGATCAGTGGGTTTTTTCCTGGGAGGAACAAGTCCACTGAGGTAATATTGTACCCTATTGCGTAACTCCTTCACCACGTCAGGAAGCTTCTTGCTGAGGTCTTCGTGCTCAGTTGGATCAGCGGTGATGTTGTAAAGGGCAACTTTTATTTGGCCAAGAAAGTTCTGTTGAAAAAAATTAAACTATATTCAGCAAAAGAGGTGTTAAAAAAAACAGTTACATCAGTTTCAAAAGTCTGGCCTGTCATTTAGCAAAAGCCGAGAAGAAATGAAATGGGATGTGGTTCAGAGGTTTAAGTTGTCCATCTAGCAAAGAAGTTTCTGAACTCAGAATCAGTGTTTCTGATCATGAACAGTTGCAATGGTGCCACAGCCCTGAAGCTGAATTCAACATAATCCTTCAAACTTGCAATGTATCAGCAAAAGGCCAGTATGTTCGTTTACGTCGACTGCCATTGATCATAAATTAGCATATATATATATATATATATATATATATATATATATATATATATATATTGGCAAACAAAAAATACGATAAATTAAGACTGTCACATTCACTAAATGTAGAAAATGCTGAAGGAGATATATATCAGTTTTTTAAAATGAAAAAAATTACAGGTCGCAGTTTCATAAGGTTTGTCAGCCAAAACGTCTGCAAAAGTTGTAACTTTGAAATTAAATGCATCGTTTTAAGCCAGTTTTCATCATTTTTTTTATACAAATGTCGCATGTTACTAGATCTTTACGCTCTTTCTAGTTTGTTAGATTATTGGGTGAGTTTCAACTTTCGAGATATACGTGTAGGCAATGACACCGGCAAAAATAGCCCTAGTTTACACGCACAGCACAAATCGAGACTCGATAGTTAAATGTGCTGTTATATTTTGGAGTAGACATTACACGGCCAGTCTTGGGGATAAGAAGGCAAGAGTGTAGTTTTCTTTATTTTGAATACGATTCTACCGCTTGGCCTGCAAGGTACTTACAGTCCTCCAGATCAAAGCATTATGCTAATTTTTCAACCCCGTCCCATAAAATGTGTGAAACCTGTCCTGCTCAGTCTGCTCAGTCAGACAACGGGTTGCTCTTTTAAAGGGAATTTTTTATCCGTATTTCAGACTATTTCAAAGATTCCCCTTTACCACCACATCCCGAGGCCGAGAGCCGAAGAGTACTTTTAAGTGCAGGTTGTCAATTTAAAAATTGACGCTTTGACGTAGAACTGAGTCTAAAGCTTATTCTTTTAAGGCTCTTTTGGTTATTTTTCATTCCCACAGAGAGCATTTCAACCCTTTCCGGGTAAACCTAAAACTTTGCCAAACGAACCCAGTTATAACCGTCAGTTATGACCCCAATCATAACCCAATTATGTTCCGTTCATTCCTTTATCAGCAGAAGAATTATGTAGAAGTGGCATTTATTCCTTTTCATTCCAAAATTGGGTAAAAGTTACCTAAAGGACACAAATGCCATCTATTGGGAGTTTTCCTATTCCAAAATAACCCCAGAAGAAGTCGTCAAGAAAAAGGAAGGGTATTAGTATTACCTCGTTGTTTGAGACTTCTTTAATCCCGGGGTACAATTCTGGTGACTGGTACCATGACTGATTAAATTGGTTCATCAACAACTTCATGTGGTCATCACGAATTGCAATTCCTTTTACATCAATGTTATGTAGAATCTCTGTTCTGGGTGAAGCAGCTCCTTCAGATATGCTGTGCCATATGTTGAAACCATCCAATGGCGTAACAGAGGAATCCTCTATAACACCTAAAAAGGAGAAAGAAAACCCTCCATTTTTTTTTTACTATTGCGCACATAACTGCAATGAACGTCCATGTATAAAATCTTTCATCCAAAGTTCACCTCCATGTTTTTTTCATATTTTTTCTACATTCACATTTAGCGTTTTTTTTTTCACGGGTATATGTTATGGATGCTCTCAGTAACCGAGGAAGCCGTTTTTAAAAACTTCCAATAACTTGCCAGGCCCGAATACAATTTCATGTACACCAATTTCTTTAACAGAAACTCGTTTTTTCTTGATCTTGAAACCCAAATAATTTTAAAGGTTTTATAGTTTTAGGGAACGCATTGGCAACACCTCACAGTTGGTGTTCCCTCACCAATCCACAAAAAAACCACAAATTTGAAGAAATATTCACCGGGCCCGCCTTAAGTTTTCGGGAGTCTCGAGAAACGGGCCCCCTCTCACAATTGGCTTGATTGCTCAGTTGTTAAGAACGCTGCACGGGTATCTCAGGGTAATAGCTTCGAATTTAATGTTTTTTTCAGGCTTTCTTTGAGTCACTGCTTAAGTTGCGTACACAACTGCACGTGATGTGTTGGACCCGTTTGTCCAATGGCAGCTTATGCAATGAATTATTTTCCCCTATAAACTCAATGTTTCCCCCATCGGAAATTGAAACACTAGGGCCCAATTATTTAAACAAAGTTTAGACGTGATTAAACAAAACAGCGGTTTAAATCGATCTCAATTTGGCCAACCGGAATATGGTAACTTTCTTTACCGCGTCAAATTAAATGTCAAGCAGATGTCAAGCACATATCACACAGACAACATTTGTCTGCGTTAAAATACATAGATACATAGATACATAGATACATACATACATACATACATACATACATACATACATACATACATACATACATACATACATACATACATACATACATACATACATGACATGCATGCATGCATACATACATACATACATACATGCATACATACATACATACTTTATTGTCTCCGCTTTTCAGGAACAAACAATAACTAAGTACAACACTTAACTTATTACTACTTACAATACTTAACTTATTTATTACGAATAACAATACTCAACTTAACTTATTACTTGTTACAATGCTTACAAAATGACCCACTTGTAAGCAGATGTAGGGGTTCATTTATGCCTTAAACCACGGTCTATGTTAGACTTCGTCTAAATAAATTGGCCCTAAGATTCTAGGGAAACAAAATTCACCGGATTCCCTCGGAACCAGTCAATAGTGAAAAGTGAGCTATGTTGAAAACTAGTGACTATTCTGACCTGCTAGGTAGAGGAGAGTTGGGTACCAGTCTGTCACATGAAATAGTTCTTTGCACTTGACCCCAGTCCTCTGCAACATCTTTCCATGAACAAAGCCCACTCCCCTAACCCCTCCCTCCCAGAGGCTGCCTTTTTTTCCTCGGAGGGGCCAGTTGTATCCACCATAATAAGGATGACTGCCGTTATCAGTTGTGACAACCAACAAGGTGTTATTCCATAAACTACAAGGATAGCAAAGTACAACATGTCACCGATATTAGTACAAAGAATTAAGAAACATGCCTCGACTGTCTGTTTTTTGTTATTGTAATTAATTAACCAATTAATTTGTTATTAGTTACTATAATTAATTAATTTTTTATCATTATTTTTATATATTACTTTTATATTAAGATCCACTCGAACCTGATCTTAAATCGCATTTCTACAGTCTAGAGTATATATGTTAATTTGTACATAGTCTCATAATTTAGTCAATTACCAGTGGTGACCTCCTTACAAGGGATGGCCAGATCCTGTTTGAGGTTTTCGCTAGTTTTAATATAACACTTCTTGTATTTTTTACTGAAAATTTAGTAAAGTTAAAGTTAGAGTTGTTTCAATTGCATGATTAACAAATATCCGTTTTTTGGCTGGCGGCGTAAAGCATTTTGTTTTTATTTCCTTTACAACAAATAATAAATAATAATAATAATAATAATAATGAATTTATAGAGCGCTATTTCTAGTGCTATCCAATAGCGCTTTACAATAATTTTAAAAGTATCACCAATATAATTGATAAAAACATAAAAATATCTGAAACATGAGAAAAATAAACTAACTAATAAAATAACTAAGCTTTAAAAATGAAAAAAAACTAAGAATCATTAAAACCTTTAAATGAAACTAACTAATTAACTAACTAACTTAACTAAGTAACTAACTAACTGACTAACTAAACTATCTGAATAACTAATTAACTGACTAACCAATAGTCTAAAAACCAATACTTAAAAAGGTATGTCTTTATACAAGTCTTAAAATCTGATAGCGAGCCGCTCTCTCTTATATTATTCGGAAGAGAGTTCCATAGGCTAGGTGCTACAAAAGAGAAGCACCTATGACCATAACTTACTAACTTGACAGATGGTACTTTCAGACAACAAAGGCAGGTATAAGAATCTCTTTCCTAAAGCACGCTTTTTCAGCTATAAGAGTTGTTTAAAGCGTAAAGAGTTCAAAGAATTATTTCGCAGTTTCTAAATATTAAAGGATACTGGAGTTATTTTAACCCCAAGCTTGGCTTTAGTTTTACTTCTGAATGTTTGAGAAAATGGTGCGGGGTGCTTTCACCAATCACACGGCGTAGCGATAGGAAACCAAAGAAAACAACAAATTGCTTTCAACACTCAATTGAAAACCGCTCTACTGTGCGACATAAAATTTTCGCAGGAGTTTAATTTCGCGGATTGCTGATTTTTTGTGTCTCGCGGGAACAAATTTTCGCGAATTTGGATTTCAAATTTTCGTGGATTTCTTGCAAGTTTCCCTCTGGTATTTGACGTACGAAACGTCTGTAGAGCAACAAGAAATGTAAGATTCTCTTGTTTATTCTACTTATAACTAAAAGCCACCGAAAAGTGTGATTTTGTATGCTATCTGGGCTGGGACAAACAGGCAGACGGTTTGCCTCTTCTATGGTTGTTATCAAATTTACCCAGAGAATGCAGAGAATATTCGTTATGTCTCGATTGTAAAGACGAAGGTCCTTTTTCTCTTTTCTCAGTCAACTCAACTGAAATTCAGTGACGTAAATACATAGAGTAAATTTTCGTGGATGATTTTTTAGCCGGAGTTTATTTTGGCGGGATCGAATTTTCGCGGATCGATGGAAAAACCGCGAAATTCGCGAAAATTAGACCCTCGAAAATTTCATGCCACACGGTATTTCAAGCTGCAGAGGTGCATCTAACAACTGCGTCCTTTGATCCTTAACATATTTACAGGCCACACATGTGAAAGACACTCTTTATGACCAATTTTAGACTAGATCCACTGCTTTATTATTAAGTCACAACTTAAAACCTATCTTTGTGATTTCACTACAGTTTCTTTTTTCATACGATGTATATCGCACTATTCTGTATTTGCATATTATTATTAGTAGTGTTATAGCAGTGCTACAGTTTTTAGTTTTCCTACATATAGGATCTTTAGGTTTTTTCTTTGTTCTCTAGAGATTTATTTCATCCATTGTAAATTTTTTCATTTCTTTTTTCAAGATTTTTTTAGCTTTCCTTAATTTACTGTGAGAGCATTGAGACTTCGTAAAATGCTCCAAATATATTATTATTATCTGCAATGTACAATTTCATCGCGATGATTTAATTTCCAAAGATGTCGGAGGTCATGGAAGTTGCCGATTCAGAGATACGATTTCGGATCAAACGGAGGATAAGATGATGACGATGATGATGATGATGATGATGATGATGATGATGATGATAATAATTATTATTATTATGTTAGTATTTATGTATTATATTAGTATTATGTAACACAACATGGGCCGC
Organism: Siderastrea siderea; assembly: GCA_964030785.1. NCBI lineage: Eukaryota > Metazoa > Cnidaria > Anthozoa > Scleractinia > Rhizangiidae > Siderastrea > Siderastrea siderea. The sequence continues at coordinate 43,763,502 of OZ034972.1, forward strand.
TGACAAGTCAACCATACGATAAATAAGGTGGTAACTAATGGATACTCACCCAGCCTGCTTCACAGCATGGGTGACATTGCCTATTGCTTCATCCACAATATGAACCATTGCAGCATAAAGTCTTCTTGCCTTGGTGTTAATAAATTGGTACTTGTCGACGTATTCCTGAGGAGCTTGGATGGGCGCATGAACATTTTGAAATGAAAGATACAAGAACAAAGGTTTCGAAGTATTGTGTGATAGAATGATATTCTGTGCTTGCTGAAAAGAAAAAGCAAAATATATTTGTTTATAGAATTAGACTACATGCTGTCCAGTGTGGAAATGCTTAGAGCCAAACTGCGAGGACTATGACTATTAAACTGGACGAGGATGAGTGAGAGTTCAGTGTGGCAATCCTAAAATCTTTTTTTTTTTTTAATATAACTATTTTGCAAACTGGAGTTTCTAGACATGGTTCCTAATAATTATATTTTGCACCGGACTATGTTCTATTCATTTTTGGAATTTATTGCATAGTTCTCTGAGTTGCATTCAGAGAAGACTAGCAAATAAAATTTTACTTAAAATATATTGAATTTGTGGCTTCACAGAGGACCTCCGACAGTTTGTGATTCTTTTTCGTAATTAAAACATTAATGTTACAAGACAGGGTCGTGACGAGGTAGTTTGAAAAAGAGATCAAGGGATGGGATCGAGACTCACAATTGTTTAAGGTTTAGGATCATAATTTTTCGAGGGATAAGGGATCGGGGTTGTGCGATTTTTTAAGGATCGGTAGAGATTTAAAAAAGTCACTCTTTTGGCAGATAAGGGATCACAATTTGGGTACAAAAATTGACATAGTTCTTTAAACATGTCCTTATTACGACCATGACAGTTGCAAGCACTTAGAACATTGCTTGGAACATTTCTGTCCAGCCTAAGAGAGGGCTGAGAAGACCACCTGCCAAAAACAAAGCCGTTACGCGGCCAGTCCGGAAGAAATTTCACCCAACTCCCCAAAGAAATCCAAGTTAGCGTCCAGGGGTGTGGAGCGGACTGAAACTTTAGGTGAATATTCTTAGCTTTCTCCAGAAATGACTGGAGCTGTAATATTTGCAAGACGTGGCTCGCTATTCCTAAGTATGTTGTGTTGCTTAGTTTGGAAATTTGGTCCCATGTTCCATTATCTTATCAATCGCGGTGCTAACGCGTAGGATGTAAGATGTATTTGTGTTTATTTTTCCAATTCATCATATCATGTCATATACTTAACATTGCTTTTTGGGATTAGGTTGCCTCAGACGTACAAGGGAGCGGTGGGGAAGAGGGGGTGGATGCCACCGCAACCCATAAGGTTTTCCTGGAATTTTTCCGAGACGAATTATCACCTAGACCTGCCGTTTTCAGTAGCTGTGCGTGCATCCCTAAGACACATTTTGACACAAGGTTGGTGAGAATCGGTTGCTATGGTTACGAGGTATGACGTCATAAGTAGCAGGCGGTCAAGCCATTATTGAAGAAAAATTCGTGTTTCTTACCCTTTTTAGGTGAAAAATGCAAAAAATGTCAACAAAAAGCAGCAAAATGTTTAATTATGTCATATTTTTCATGTCCAGCATCAAAAATGTTCAATTTTTAACGTTTTTTGACAATTTCTAATTTATTTGTAAAATCCAAGATGACGCCCAATATCGCGGCCATTCTGAATGACGCCACAGACCCCCAGCAGTGCGGCAACCCATAATATTTACCTCATCTTGTGGAGCACATCACAGGCTTTCTACTAAAGGTGAAATCTTTTCAAAATATTGTAACATAACGAAGACCCAAGGAAGGGTTCCATCAACCCCCCCCCCCCCCCCTTGTACCACGGTGGGGGTGTGACTTTGCTTGTACGTCCGAGGGTTAATATGTGGATAGGAAAGGAACTCACGTGTAGCTAATACTATGCTACGTATTAATAATTACGTTAAAGAAAGTATTGTTGTGCTCATTAGTACTGGATAAAATAGTAGCGATTAAGCGCCCAAGATGTGAAGTTAACAGGATCCAAACGAGTTATATGGGATCAGAGATCCATGGGGTGGGGTGTGAGGGATAAAAGGGGTGTGGTCATAGATCAAAAGCAAGTAGGATCAGAACGCAGGCCTGGGAATAAGGATTACCAGCCATTTATCAGTATGTTCAGTATCGATTGCCAGCCATCGGTATCGGAATCAGATGTTTTTCGAGGGATTTTGGATTGGGCTGCACAATTCTCGGGGGATCAGGATCAAAATTTGTTCTTTGAGTTTCTAGCTTGTGTAGCAGGCGTCTTATATTATTCGGAAGGGCGCGTGATGCGAGCTATCGTGCTTCTAGAAACAGGATTCAGAGTTGGTTCAGTGATGGAAAGTTAGTTTCATAGCCATTTTTTCATTGAAAATGGACAAACAACCTTAGCAAAAAGCCTGGCTGAATAAATTCCTCTTTTGTCTTGAACGGGCTTCATGTTGTCATGTAGATCAGGAATGCCCCCTTGATCATGTGTAAAATGATTTGCTTCCCCATTGTAGAGGCCATAAAATGAATCAAAACCACGGTACAATGGGGTGTAAGACCATTTGAAAAAGCCAAGATGCCATTTTCCAACGATATGTGTTGAATACCCTGTCATGAAGCAATAACACCGAAGTGATATTAGTGAATGTTTTTTATGTGGTGTTTTATTAAGTGACAATGAACTATGAACTTTAATGATAAATTATAAATGTACGCGAATCCCCCAAATTGCCAGACAAATCATGCATCGGTCATCGATCATTCCCCACCAAGAATAACTTTATTAGAAACGTCTCTCCATCTGCACGTCGCTCCTCTGCGCGGCAGTCGATCTTCACGCGCGCTCCCCCGTTCTTCTCGCCCGACTTTCCCAGTGCAAATCGAAAAAAAGCATAAATTCAGGTTTAAAAAATTTCCAGCAATAATTACCGGTAGGTAGTGATATCCGTGTAATAGCAAGGGCCAAAATACAATTAGTTATAAATCATTACTGACTGGAAGTATGCTAACGTGAATAACTTTGATAACGGTAGAACAGTGGAACAATGCCTTTTGCCCACCCCTTATATGCGACAAACACTTTTATACCGCTTTCTTGTAGTCCGCCCCACCCCACCCTCCCAACCAAAAACAAAAAACTGCTCAGTCATTTCCTTATCTGAAAGTTTGTTAATCCAGCTGCTTCAAGTCGTTTTTCTTCGTTGTTCTTCTCTCTTTTTTTCGTTATGAAATTGCATCGATAAAACGAGATTTTGAAATGCCTGGTAACTTAAAGCGGTTTTCTTTCGAGCATCGAAAGTGGTTCGCCTTTACTCTGGTCATGTCCGGTTTTACTATACTACTTTCTGTGATTGTGATTGGAATCGCGTCACCACGAACTCAGTAAAACTGAGTTATGCTAGCCACGAGTCTCTCAGTAGCTCAATAGTTAGAGCGTCCGACCGGTGTACGAAAGGTTCGATTCCCGTCGGGACTCAGATCTTTTCTTTGTCCCACGCTCGCGCCATGTTGAACATTCTATCTTGTCTTAACTTTGTCTAGCTTTATTTCAACCTAATTAAAACGAACTTTATATTTTGATCAAATTAGGTTCATACCGGCCTCCTTGAGTTTCTGTGGTAAGGTATTGAAATGAAGTGGCAGTCCATATGGTTCTCCAGGACGTATTACTCCGCGCTGTAAACCTGGAAACAATAGTTATAAATTTATCATAAAGGAACCAGACCCTAAGCCTAAGAAAAAAGGGACCATGCTTAAATTAAAGATGCCTAAGGAGGCCTAAGGAAGAAAGAAGCATTTAGGACAAAGGTGGTAAAGTACGTAACTCCATGTCCAGTCAAACAGACTGAACCAGAAAGGGCTCATGTCGATGTGGGCACTTGGAACCGGTTTCTGTAGCATAAAAGCCAGCAGGGCTTTAAGGACCATATATAACCCGTAACACCTGTTACGTCTAGGACGCTAGCGGGACTTCTTAGTTATAGGAGAACTTTACCACTTGTTGGTATACTTATTTACTCACAAAGTCTCTTCCTCGTCAGGGAATTTTAATTATTTATCTATTTATTTATTTATTTATTTGTTTATTTATTTATTTATTTATTTAAATCAATACAGGACATCCAATTTAGCATAGCTAGTTTAAGAAGACACGACGACGGATCCGGAAGAAAGAAATTTCATTCAACTGACTGCCCGATAGCTTTCAGACTCAAGAATCAAGGAAAAAGAATAAATGAACTGTCTTAAGACTATGACTTAACCCTTTAAGCCCTGATATAAAACTGCATATTCTCCTACATTTCTATACATTTCTATACATTTCTATACATTTCTACATTTCTCCTAAATATTCTATCCATTTCTTATGGGACTAGTAAGGAGAATTTGTCTAAATATCAAGACGTCTCATCCTTGGTGATCACTTTCTTTATTCTCATCAATTGAATGTTTGAACAAGTATTGATAAAGTTAAGAGAAATTTCATTTTCCTCACTGTTAGGGCTTGAAAGGTTAAGATTATGTTTTAAGATTAAAGCTGTAAGTGTTTTACGCGGTATTGCCGTCTTCAAAATGGTGTCCGCTACACTCGGCTGACGAAGTTAAAGATAGTTCCAATAGAGAGCAGAAATTGAACATAGCCGATACTGGAGATCACTTTCTTCGAACAACTCGGTCCCAATTAAAGCCCTCCCGCAACCACGTATTGGCTGAAATCACACTGACAAAGAATTATATACCGAAAGTCGGATTTATTTTGAGCAAACAACCACTCTTACCCATCGTCTGCTCTTCCCGCAACTCAGGAAGAGCTGCGTGATAATATGATTTTCGGTAACACTGAAAGAAATTTAAATATTTTACTTTTCATCCAAAGATCGAGGTTGCCTTAGAAACTGTTTCTCCGGTCTAAGGAACGCTGGCAAAAACATCTTATAGAGTTTCACCCCCATTTCAAAATGTTCCGGGAGACATGCGCCCGGACCCTGAAAGCTCGCTTGTTTCGTGTGTGAAAAAAAGTAACTTTCATTTCTATATAGGGAAAATTGGCCCCACCGACAAAAACGTCCCGGCGCCACCACTTACACGGTTAATGGTTTTCCCTCCCATTTAAAAATTAAGCGCGCGCTATAAAGACTGTTAAAGTTTACATTTTTTGATCGGTAATTGAATACTATATACGCTTAAACACACTTTTATACGCTGTTTCATGTGAAACATTCCAAACTTTCCGTTAAACGAAACAATAAACATTTTGGTGAAGGAAGAGTGTCGTTCTGAGTTTGACAGTATTTCTATTTTTGGTTCCAAAAAAACCCGCAAGAAGCTTGTAATTAATTTACATGAATTTACCGCGTGCTAATATTTTAAACGACTTGCTCGCTAAAGACAGACATGCTTTTTACGAATCATGTTCGTTGGGAGAGAAATACTTCAAAGACTTAGGGTCTGATTCTGTTAATTTTGTTAGACTATGAATTGTAATGGTTTTCAGACTAAAAGCATCAAAAACACCATTTAGTTTTCGTAGCAGGTGAACTCGCTAAGGCGGTGTTTCACTAGGGTACTCAAATTAGTTAACACACAAAGGCAAGATATAACATATTATGCGAAACTGCGGTTCACGGTCGGCAAGTATTCGAACCTGGGGCCCGTTTCTCGAAAGTCCCGATAACTTTTCCGGAAAGCTATTTTATGTGCGCGCTGTTTGCATTTCAGACTCAAATTTTGTTGGTTTTGAAAGCTGAGCAATAAAATTCTCAGTTGATTAAACAACCCGGGCTGATGTGCGGGCTAAAAACTACGCCAACGTTCTCTAGTTTTTGACTTTAAAATACAGCTTCGGGCCCGAAAAGTTACCGGGTCTTTCGAGAAAGGGGCCCCTGGGTCTGCTTCTTACTAGGCAGCTGTGATAGGCACTACACTGCGGGCTAACCTACGGTTGAAGAAGGTGAAATATATAGTAAATATGTTAAGTCGCATAACTCCTTTTTTCTACGATGTGTACGTATTCCTTTGTGTAACTTTCACGCTATCAAGTAAAGTCAAGACCCTTTACAAACCAACCTGTGTGTATAGGATATCTGCCGGTCAAAAGAGCACTTCTTGTGGGAGAACAAGAAGGTTGCACATAATAATTATCCAGAATAACTCCTTCAGACGCAAGCTTATCCATGTTTGTAGTGTTGATTTTTGCACCATGGAATCCAACATCACTCCAACCAAAATCGTCTATAACTATCAGTAAAATATGCGAAGGTACTCCAACGACTTGGGGCGAAAATAACACAAGTAGAATCGCAAAAATTGACATTTTATAGATGTGTCTTGGGCGCCGGTTACTCCTCCCCCACGCTCCGGTTGAAAATTTCATGTACGAAGAGACTGACCTCCCCACATCACTCCCCACAACTTCACATCGTGGGACGTTGGCTTTCAGCGGTTACCCATCCCTCAAGGGTCGCAAAAAGACTTCCTGCAAGCGTCACGAAGTGCCCCCACCGACGGTATGTCATAACACCTCTCTCTCTCTCTCTCTCTCTCTCTCTCTCTCTCTCTCTCTCTCTCTCTCTCTCTCTCTCTCTTTCTTTCTCTCTCCGTGTGTGTGTTTGAAAAACAGCAAGCAAAGGTTTTGCGCCCATTTCTGATATTTACAATATTCAACACTAAATAGAGATAAAATTAATATTAAAAATATAAAAAAGCGTTCTCTGGTTTAAAAAGTTTAAGGGAAATATAAGCTTTCGGCTATTATACTATAGCCTTTAACGAATGTAAAAAGAAATGAAAGCGCATGATTGGAAATATATGCAAGGGAGGGTGTGAAAAGATTAAACACAAGAATACAATAGAAGTGTAAAAAAGCTAAAAATGGACAAAAACAGACAAAATAAGAATTACAATAAGATAGAGTATTGTCTTGGTAGCGGTTTGGAATTATTGTCTGCGCCGACAGTTTTGGCAGTATGCCAGGATTCTAGTGTTCTTCGAATACGGTAATTGCCTTTGTCTATCACGGTAGCGCCATCAAAATCAATTGAATGATTGTTTTGCCAAGCATGGTTGGCAATGTTCGAGCCTCTAGTATAATTTTTAAGATTTCGTTGATGTTCCTTTCTTCGGGTTTTAAAACATCTGCCAGTTTCTCCTACGTAACTCCAACAGCAATCAGCACATGGGATTTTGTAAACAACATTGCATTGTAGATCCAGGGGCTGCCTAAACTTAGGAGAAGGGAATTCTTGTTGCAGGGTTTTAGCTGGTTTGCTTACTACACGGATGTAATTTTTACGAAGTAATCTGGTGAGAGGTTCAGTCAATCCGCGGATATAGGGAAGACATGCGAAACCCAGGGATGTGTCAGATGGATCGGCCCATTTGAAGAACATGGACACTAATTCTTCCGGAGGAGGAGTTGTCGGGGCTGACTTCTTTTTTAAAATGTTGGAAATAACCGTTGGTGGGTAGCCATTGGCTTTCAATGCTTCCGTAACGTAACTAGTCTCGCGTGCTTTACCTTCACAAGTGCTAGGTAGGTTGGCTGCACGGAATAGGAGGGTCGAGGCCGCGCTGACTTTATGTTTATTTTCATGATGAGAAGAATAATCCAGATATCTATCAGTATGTGTCGGTTTCCGGTAAACATCGATGACAGTAACACCATTTTTCCTGGAAACGAGGGTGTCCAAGAAAGAGATTTGGCCATTGTTTTCTTCTTCGATAGTAAAAGCGATTTTTGGGTCAATGGAATTTAAAGTGTCATGAAAGGAGGAGACAGCGTCTTTCTTAATGATGACGAAGCTATCGTCAACATATCTTTTCCAAATCCTTGGTGTAACTGTAGAAGTATTGATGGCTAATTCTTCAACCACCTCCATGCAAAGAGGTACAAACTTGCAAAGAGGTACAAAGTTGAAGCTCACCACCGCCATTTACATTTCACGCACAAGGCAATTGAGAATCAGTGGATTCCCAAATCTTTGAGGTTTAAACCTCCTGGCAACCACCCTGTCTTCAAACGCATTATGGAACGGGCCAGCAAACATTGTATGAGAGCAAGAATTTCTATCTGCCACGATCGAATTCGAACCCTGAAAGGAACTTTGGATGAATCCAAACAACAGTTATCAAGTTTAGTCATCGAAGATACTTCATCTACGTTGCTTCAATTCCTAAAAATGAGGTCTCAATCTGTTCGCAACAACATTAAAGCGAGACACGAGAACAAGCTTACAAACCTAAGAATGGAAGCTGAAAATGAGCGCCCGAATACCATCAATAAGAAAAACTGGGTGATTAATTTATCACAAAAACCCCTAACGGCGATAGAACGTTCTCTTCTTGAGAAAGGTCCTAAATTTGCTCCAACCCCACAATCCATCCCGGTTAAAGACATTGTTTCCGAAGTTGAAGCCGCCATCGTCCGCCTTCCTGATGACACGAAGGATGCCGTACGAACCACCACCGCCTCTTTGCTCCACAGAGCCCGACTTCCATCACACAGCAACATCACCAAAGCTGAATTAAGAGCCCTAAAGAACTTAAAACAGGACCACGAACGTGTTATTACGAAAGCTGATAAAGGGAACTGTTTTGTTGTCATGGACAGAACTGATTATGACTCCAAAATGGAAACTCTACTCAGCGACCGAGACACGTACCAACCAGTCCTCAAGTCACCATTCGCCAAAATTGAAAGAGAACTGAACAGTAGACTCCTCGATCTCAAACGACAAAACAAGATAGATGAAACAGTCTATCAAAAACTTCGTTCTACAGACGGTTCTCCGCCTGCCATCCGGGGCTCTATTAAACATCATAAACCAGGATTCCCTCTTCGACCGATTGTATCGAGCATCGGGTCTGCTCTTTACAACACATCTAAGTTTCTTTCTGATATCCTATCGCCGATTCAGAACCTTAATGGCTATTCTGTCCACAACTCTTCACAATTTGCCAAAGAAATAGCCAATATGGAAATTTCCGACGACGAAGTTATGGTGTCATTCGACGTGGTGTCGCTATTCACAGCTATCCCTGTCCACAAAGCGTGTGATTACATTCGCGACAAGCTGAACAATGACAGTATTTTACAATCTAGAACAAGCCTAACTACCGATGACATCATTTCTTTATTGGACTTCACTCTCTCCAATAACTATTTTGTCTACAATAACTGTATATATAAGCAGGTTCACGGTTGTGCTATGGGCAGCCCTGTTAGCCCTATTGTTGCTAATCTTTGCATGGAGGTGGTTGAAGAATTAGCCATCAATACTTCTACAGTTTCACCAAGGATTTGGAAAAGATATGTTGACGATAGCTTCGTCATCATTAAGAAAGACGCTGTCTCCTCCTTTCATGACACTTTAAATTCCATTGACCCAAAAATCGCTTTTACTATCGAAGAAGAAAACAATGGCCAAATCTCTTTCTTGGACACCCTCGTTTCCAGGAAAAATGGTGTTACTGTCATCGATGTTTACCGGAAACCGACACATACTGATAGATATCTGGATTATTCTTCTCATCATGAAAATAAACATAAAGTCAGCGCGGCCTCGACCCTCCTATTCCGTGCAGCCAACCTACCTAGCACTTGTGAAGGTAAAGCACGCGAGACTAGTTACGTTACGGAAGCATTGAAAGCCAATGGCTACCCACCAACGGTTATTTCCAACATTTTAAAAAAGAAGTCAGCCCCGACAACTCCTCCTCCGGAAGAATTAGTGTCCATGTTCTTCAAATGGGCCGATCCATCTGACACATCCCTGGGTTTCGCATGTCTTCCCTATATCCGCGGATTGACTGAACCTCTCACCAGATTACTTCGTAAAAATTACATCCGTGTAATAAGCAAACCAGCTAAAACCCTGCAACAAGAATTCCCTTCTCCTAAGTTTAGGCAGCCCCTGGATCTACAATGCAATGTTGTTTACAAAATCCCATGTGCTGATTGCTGTTGGAGTTACGTAGGAGAAACTGGCAGATGTTTTAAAACCCGAAGAAAGGAACATCAACGAAATCTTAAAAATTATACTAGAGGCTCGAACATTGCCAACCATGCTTGGCAAAACAATCATTCAATTGATTTTGATGGCGCTACCGTGATAGACAAAGGCAATTACCGTATTCGAAGAACACTAGAATCCTGGCATACTGCCAAAACTGTCGGCGCAGACAATAATTCCAAACCGCTACCAAGACAATACTCTATCTTATTGTAATTCTTATTTTGTCTGTTTTTGTCCATTTTTAGCTTTTTTACACTTCTATTGTATTCTTGTGTTTAATCTTTTCACACCCTCCCTTGCATATATTTCCAATCATGCGCTTTCATTTCTTTTTACATTCGTTAAAGGCTATAGTATAATAGCCGAAAGCTTATATTTCCCTTAAACTTTTTAAACCAGAGAACGCTTTTTTATATTTTTAATATGTCTTATCCTGGTTACAGTTCAATTTTTAAAATTAATATTAACGGAACGATGCGGATTTAAGCAGATTTTAGCCTAAGAGTTTAATGGACTATAGGAAAAAAAAGAATTTTAATTTTCAAAGACAGTTTGTTCAAGTCTTGTGCTTGAAAATGAACATCGTTGCGTGCATGGCGTAAGGACGCAAAGAAACGGGTTGCTCCTTTTCTTTTTCTTTTTCTTTTAGTTATTTATTTATTGTGTCTGTGAAATGGATAATAAGTACACGATAAAAACTGATACATTCGTCATTTTTATTGACAATTGATAATTCTTAAGTTTTGTGGAGTTCTTGAGTTTTGAGCCCCTTTGGGGAGGAGACATTAAGGTATGTATGTAAGATGTATGTATGTATGTATGTATGTATGTATGTATGTATGTATGTATGTATGTATGTATGTATGTATGTATGTATGTATGTATGTATGTATGTATGTATGTATGTATGTATGTATGTATGTATGTATGTGTGTGTATGTATGTATGTATGTATGTCTTACTTCCGGGATCGCAGACGGAGGGTGTAGACAGGGAGCGTTCCGCATGTGCAGATGATCATAAATCAGCCTGCCCTCTGTGGACTTTCACATGTTATGTAGGTCAAGGTTTTAAAAGCGTTCTAAATCTGTTTACTATAAGAATTAGACCTTGAATCGTGTTGATGTTCCGACTTAATTTAGCGCCTGTGGAAGTAGTCCTAACGTTCCTATGGTGCTGTTAATGTTTTAACTCGGTGTACGGAGTGATCATTCAATTAGAGCGCTTTTCAAATGAGTGTCGTAAAACCAAAACCAAAGTAATTACTCAAACCAATCACAGAAGAAAGAAAACACAAAATAAACCAATCAGAAATCGAAGCAAGTACAAGTAATTAGCGTTTAGCGCGGGAAAACGCGTGCAGGCAAGTGACGATTGGTTTTTGTTTTTCGTCTGATTGGCTGAGAAAGTGGCGCGAGCTTTTTTAACCAATCAGAAAGCGAAGTAAAGCAAAACCAAAGCAAACACAACATTACTTTCGACACTCAATTGAAAACTGCTCTAAAAGCTTCTGAGCATTGCTTTCCTATGGTACCCGTTACTATGAGGCTGTACAAGGTGTTTAAACTTGTGGCTAAACTTCTAGCGTTGTCCATTCAAATATAGGTTATGGAGCAGCAAGTTCATGTGGTACTCTTTATTATACTGTACGAGGTGACGCTAACTTTTACTCAATCTGTGGCTAGATCTGTCGATTAGATCCTAAGGTGTGACTATTTAAGTGAAAGCTATAATTGACCAGCACTGTCAGTTCTGTTGACCATTGAAATTGTGGATAGTTCTTTGCTGTGCTGCTGTTAAATGTTCCAGTATTAGGCAGTGAGGAGCACGACTGAAATTTTTTAGTACTGAATTTTTAACCAGCCACTCTCAGAAGGCTGAGGGATAAATACCATTTTCTTCGCACTTAGTTTCCCTCTGTATCTTAGAGCACATGCGCACTGATATTTGTTATATTCGTACTTGACCACACAAGTTGCATCGTTCAGACAAGGCCGGCTGGAGCAGGGAGTCCGTTTGAAGTCAAGGGAATAAAAAAGGTTTGAGTTGTCGGGAGTTCGAGTTATCGGGGGATGGGATTCCTGCTGACAACACTTATCACATGACACATTTTGACACATTTTGTGTATAAAAACACCAGGAGACTAAAGAAAGTGACACCAAAGACAATTAGATACTTCAAAACTACAGTGCTTCTCAATTTTTCGAAAATTGATGGAAAATAAATCCAGTGTTATGGAATAGGTTTCGTCTCATCACACTTTGACAAATGAGGTTCGAGTTATCGAGGGTAAAATTATGAAGAAAATGATCCGAAGGGAATAAGAATTCATTTCGAGTAATTAGTGTTTTTTTTTAATGGGGAACGCTTGCACTTTAAAAGTTGGACAACTTTTGTTGATGAAACACCGAGTAGGGCCATGCCAATGTACCTCCAGCTTTTAGGATCTTTTAAGGTGGTATACATCATTTATATTTGAAGTTATTTTGAGTTAAGCAAGTCACGTGTCCTGTTTTTAAAAATTGACCGTTCGCATCAATACATGGACAGGATTAAGAGGTGGTGTGATCAAGCCGTTACTAAGAGTCATAGAACAAGAAAGAAAAAAGATGAGTATCAGATAGCTTTCAGTTCCCCATTTTCGAGTAAAGATTTCCACCGTTATAAGTTATTTTCAAGTCACGTGACAAGCACTTGCGCTGAAAAAGTTCATAAAATTACTAATAATAAAGTTACCAAACTACTTGCCAAGTTTCAGGAAGAATGGACAAATGTTTCTTCTTCAAATAAAAATATGTCAAATCCTGCCCAGCGTGATCAAGCCTTAGGGACGGACCTTCAGAAAAGTTATGGCGGGAGGAGGAGGGAGGGGGAAGGTGAAGTGCAAAAAAAATTCGTGCAAGAGAAAATTAAAAGAAAAAAATTTATGCACAGTGAGTAGCCCAGAAAAAAAGTTCTTGCGTACGGAAAAAATTTTCCTGCAAGGGAAATGTTAACGAAAAACAAAAATTCGTGCAGCTCGAAAATTCCCCCACCCACCCCCGATAACGTTCTAATGGTCCGTCCCTTAACATACTTAGGAAGCTTTCGTGCCATCAACGTAAACATCGCTCGTTGCTTGATAAGTGACATTTGCGAAGAAACCGAGACCAAGAACGAGTATCGCTACTTTTGTTAACCGAATAACAATAAAAAATTTTTTTGGCCATGATCAGCGGTTACTGAATGCCGAAATATGGGGCTTGCACATTGCCAAAACTAATGCACCACTCCTTTTGAAAAAGTTTTAACTCTATTTATAATAAACATTGTTTTTATTACCACAATAGGATCGACTTCATACTGGAGAGATGATAACACTAGCAGAAGATATTATTAGACACATTCATAGTAAGCATGTAACCAAGGAGACGTGTTTCTACGTTTGACGTCCTTCTTTATTGGTTTGATCGTGCTCGTGCTTGTTTACAGAGAATTAGTTGTCTTTGCTGTTAACCTGAGATCGCACCTTGAACGACTTGCGACTTGAATCTCTACTTATTTTAATAAGATCAAATAAACTACGCAGCAGTGTCTATTGTGAAAACTATCATTTTGAATTATCACGGAAGTGGTGAGGTCTAAGGCTTGTTACGTATCCCAAACGTCCAATTGCGATTACGTTTGGCCTAAATTGCGTGTTCTTGCGATAACTTGCGTTGAACTTGGCATCATGTATCTAGCTCTAGACTAGCTAGCTCACATTCGCACGCACTGGCTCCAACTCAAGTTGACACAAGTTCTTTTCATTTCTAAGGTTTAATGATAATTAATGGCTGCACTGAAATGAATCTTTTTTTGTAATTTTCGTCTTCCTTGCGTCTTCTTGCCAGTCGTTCTACTAAGCTTACGATATCTTGCATTCCGTTTGGCCTTGTCTTATAAATGATAGAAACAATGCATAAACAAAGCGCAGTTTGGAGAACAGGTGCACTTTAACAGGTCATGAAAGCAACCAAGGGATTCTGTATAATTTTGTACAAGACTCGAAGACGAAATTAGTGATGCTTTAGCGCAGACCGACACTTATCAGCCTGTTGGCGAGGTTTACATGACCAGGGGCGTTGAATGCCACCCCACGATAATGGGAAGATGCTGTACGGAAGTACGGTGACACATTGTCACTACACCAATTATCACAACCCTTGAAACAGTTATCCGTGTAGCCTGAAACCATGAAGCCATGGAAGAAGGGAATATCACAGAACAGCAGCTGATAAGAGTAATCGCTGGTTACTCCCACACCCTCCCATAATCCATAAGTGCCAGCAGCCTTTCGATAGTTACCAGCGGCGGTTATAGGCTCTTGGGTAAGTCGCTTGAAGTAGGCCTTGTTTCCAGTTTGGTGATCAATGAAGATTATTTCAGTGAACTAAAATGAAAGAAAAGCAACAAATGTTGGTTTTTGGTAGAGTAGCCTAAAGCGACTGTCAAAAGTATTTATGTTTGCTGAACTGTTTCCGATTATTCAGGGGTGCTAAAATAGTCCATGCACTGCAAGCCTGGTTTGACGAAATTTGGCACATTTAATATTTAATATATTTAATATTTAATATTAATACTAATATTTAATGTTTGATTCTTAATAATACTTCGTCACACAATTCGATTAAAAAAGGAAAGACTACTAAAACAATAAACCAAACAGCAGACGAAAAGGACGCAGATGATGGGATAGTTGCAGGGGAAAACTAAATTCCTTCAGGCGTACTGTTTCCCTCGGAACCAGTTGTTGGTGTCTAACGTATGGAAATCCACGGAGGAACGCTACGTAATTGTAAGTTAGCAGTTTCACTTCTCGATTTGAATAGTTAATTAACTCACTGGAATGTAGTTGCAGTTCGTCTTGTACCCAACAATTCCATATGGAAACAGAGGATTGTAGGCGACTTCGGTCTTGGGTCTTACGTAGTCTTCGGTAGTGTAGCACATGGTCCATCCACCATCGTATGATGTCATATCACAGTATGCCAGGAATGCATTAGAAGGGCTTCCTCCATCTGGGTCCAACCAGTACATACCATCTCCCTGTGAATCTCCTCGCTCCTGGATGTCTTTACAGCCGATACCTATAACTGATCATAAAGAAAATAGATACGAAATACTTAATGATCGTCATCTTGACTGAGATCGTCTCGCCGATAGCGTTCGCGTTTTTGAATGTTCGACAGCTTTCTGACGTATAATTTTTTGCAGGCTCTCCTATTGTTAGCAGGTGCGATGTTTGGATCGTAACACAAGCACGAGACTGAATATGAGCACGTCTGTTCTAACTTTAGAGTAATGCTCTTTGAAAAAATATCACGAGTCACACAAAGTTGCAGCCGGGGGACCAGAGCCTCCTTTAGCTTCCTTTAATACTAGTGATCAACAAAGAGAAATGAGGGATCTGAGAACGTGACAGTTGAAATCAGAAAGTCGTACTTGTAGATAGCTTGTCAGCGATGCTTAAACGCCGAATTTTTAAAATTTCGCCATCTTCAAGGAATGTTTCACCTGCAAAGACAAAACCCGGCTTTTTTATTTTCTGTTCATCCGAAGCAGCATTCTGCGAGCAGATTCATCTCAGTTGCATTACGGACGTACATGGCCGACGCTTAACCAAGTTTCTGAAGCACGAACTCAACTGGTGTACTAGTCTGGTCTCATATCTTTAGCCATTCAAGAAAGGGGATTCCAGTCTCCAAGAAAAGTTGATAAAAAGTTATTTTATATGACAAAGTAGATCCTGTTAGTATCCGTTGTGAAGGTTATTGTTTACAAAATTTCAGTTCAAATTTCGAACGTTTATTCTCGTTAAAATTCAAACGTCCAAGTATGCATAGGGAGGGGAGCCGAATAAATGTTCACTTCTCTCAAGGTACCCTAGCAGTGAACCTGATCATTAACCAGGTTAGTCGAATATACAAGCTGATTACAACACCTTTGTCTTCGCAGTGTTTTCCATTGTATCCTGGAGCACATTCGCAGTGATAATCGTTATCTTCATAATTGGCCACACAAGTTGCACTATTCAGACACGGATCACTGGAGCAAGGAGTCTGTTTAATCAGTAAAAAAGTGATGTCAGTAGTGCTGTGGGTACTGTAGACATACAACAGCTCGCTTTTTAATAATAACCTTCTTTAGAATTTTTGAGATGCGACACACAAGGGAGGCCACTGTTATTTTACATGCTGACGTGAGATTTATTTTCCCATCAGAATCAGTCAAGAATAGCTTCCAATTGCTCAGTGAGTAAAGATGACTCGATACTGGTATTCCACATTCGATACGATACGAGTATTGAGAAAACTCGTATTGAAAACTCTGAGCTGTGCTTCAAATGGTGAAGAGTAATCTCGAGAATTAACCCTTTCAAGCCCAACAGTGTGGTGGGGGACAGGGGGTTTTAAACCTCCCGCTTCCCGTACCCTTTAATCCCGGTTCCCGCCCTGTATTTTTTGGCTCCCGCCCCTTTGCATTTTTTCGATTGCGAAATATTGCGCAATGTTGCGTAATTTTTCCCTTTTTCTCCCGCTTCCCGCCCCCTCTTCTCCCGCCTCCCGTACACCTTCCGCCCCCTTTTCTCCCTGTCTCCCGCCCCCCTGTCCCCCCACAACAGTGGCAAGCATCTAATGATCCTCACAATGTTACTACTTGATCAAACAGAGATCACGAGAACAAAAGAAAATGATTGCCAATGAAATGTTTGATTGTTAAAGCAAATTCTCCTAAACTAGTACCCATCTAAGAAATGTTTGGAGAACATTGAGGAGAATATGCATGTTGTAAAAGATACTCTATCCAATTCTTTACAAAAATGACCAAATACCACTGTATAGATTATTTAAGTATTCATGCTAGCTCGTGACAAAATGATAACTTAAGTTTCCTTGACATATTTTCCTTTCTATTGTTAAACGTGGAGGGAATATTATTTCCTGCTGAGCAAAGCTTGGGAACCATATTCGGTGAAACAGATGTAAGGCTCTAACGAAAATAAAAAGTATTATTTTGTGGCTGATTTACCACATTGTTCCTAGCATATAATACTGTGAGTTAATGCAGAACAAGATCAGTTGTCACTTGTAATAATTAACAACTGTTCAGAAAAACAGGGATAACGAAACTGGATGCTAAACAACACAACTAACGGATAATTGGTTTTCAAGAAGGTTTGGCTTATTTCAATTAAGTTTATACAAAAAACATCACTGAGTAAGATATACATTAAACTATTTGCGATCAGCCTCGTAAAAAGAATGAAATAATTTTTACATTAGAATGTTTCTTACCTTTATGCTCAAGTGGTGGAAAACTGCGCTGTCAAGAAACTTTTCTGAATTGTTGTATTTATCGCTTGGTAACAATTCACAGAAAATTTTTCTTTCCTCGCCAAAAAACGCTGCAAAATTAGCTGAGAAACAAGAAGAATGGTCAACACAAAGTTTCCCGCAATCTCCGACCTCTTTCACTGAAGCAAAAACCAAAGGTGTAATGTTCAAATAGCGAAACTTGTGAACCGCAAAGCTGGCGTAAGCAACACCGTCCCCTGAACGTCGCTTTAAAGGTTTCGTGCCATCAACGTAAATCTCGCTCATTGCATGATAAATGACATTTTCCAGGAAACCAAGAACCAGGATCACCGCTTTTGCTGACCGGATGACAAGACAAAAATTTTTGTTCATGATAATCCCACTTGAGTAAGTTCAACTACCACTAAACAGAGGATATGTGCTTCCACTTTGCCATAACAGTGCACCACTCAAATTTTCTCCACGGGTGACTCAAAAGAGGGGGTGAAAAAACGAAAAGTTTGAACGAAACTGGGTTCAATAAGACTAGAAAGAATGGGAGGGGTCTGGGGAGAGATTTAGGCCCGAAAATACAAAATACAGAGGAGTCGGGAACCCTTTCCGTCTTTTCCTCGATCTTTTCACCAATACTCCTCTTCCTCCCCATGCTATCTCCATGACTCTCCCATCCTCGGCTACCTCTCCAATTCCCTCCAATTTTCTACCTGCGAAGATTAAAAGGTGCACTTCATTTGCAATGGTTTTGAGCTCTACTAGGGTGGACTTCATACTGGGGAACTTATGAAGGCAACAAAAGATATTATTGACATTCTTTTTAAGGATGTAACCAAGAAAACGTGTTTGTATTTTTAGGAACGTATTTTATTTTAAGTATAGTCAAGTGAAAAATTTAACGCATGGTTCAGCTTTAAACCAAACGACGTGCAAAACGTTAGTTTGAAAAAAAAACAAAACTATTTCGCTTCGCTCATTACTTGGCGAGTCCTAGAGGATTTCTTCTCCTTTCTAATCTATGAAACGATCCACGTAGAAAACTTCCATTAGGACCATTGAGGCAGCACCACTTCTAAAGTTCGCCAGACAAATTCGCTTTATAGCTCAAGACAAAATGTACTCCAATTATAAATCGCTATAATCGGTCACTTGGGGTGATAGTGTTTGTCCTGTGAGAAAATTACTTCCCAACTACATAGGCCATCGCAATTATTTAACAAGGCTAATGTGCTTTTGCTTTATTCTGTAGAAGACAAGCACTGTAATGTGTTAGCGCAGACCGACGCTTATTATATATCCACTACCGATGAATAATAATTATGTTAACATATGCCACACAAACGAATATTAATAGCCAAACCTCAAAAGCTGTTTTGTTTCCGATAAATGGCGAAACCTGACACGCGCATCGAAGGTGTTTGCTGCGACGCCCCCCCCCCCCCCCTATCTTCTTCCGAAGGTCTTGACCTTGACATTTGTCACACCCTTAGAGATTTTCCCGTGTTGTCCTGTTTTTCTCTTCGTTGTTTTGATTTCGCTACTTTTCCCAGATTAGTGGATCCAAATGTGTTGCGCGAGTGCGCTCAACTTCTGGTGGAGAAGGCAGATTTTAGCAGAATCACCTGTTGTAAGTGCATGTAATTATCTGGCATTTATTAGAGAAATATGAGGTTTGCACATTGCCGAAACTAATGTACCACTCCTATTGTAAGAGTTTCAGCTCTATTTACAATAAGTATTGTTTTTGTTACCCCAAAAGGATCGACTTCATACTGGAGAGATGATAACACTAACAGAGGATATTATTAGACACATTCATCGTAAGCATGTAACCAAAGATACGTGTTTCTACTTTTGTCTTTCTTTATTGGATTGATCGTGCTCGTGCGTATATACAGAGAATTAGCTGTCTTTGCTGTTAACCTGCGATCGCACCTCGAACGACTTTGCAACTTGAATCTCTGCTTATTTTTTTTAATTAATGAGAGAAAACAAAATTGCGCAGCAGTGTTTATTGTGAAAACTATCATTTTGAAGTGGTCAGTATTTAGGCTTGTTACCATTTCCAAACCTGAAGTTTCGCAATGCCGTCCAATTGAGAGGACTTATGGCCAATAATTGCGCGCACTTGCGATAACTTGTCATGACATGCTTTGAATTTGGCATCATGTATCAAGCTCACATTCGCACGCAACTCCAACTCAAGATGGCTCCCAAACTCAAGTTGACCCAAGTTCTTTTTTAATAGTCTTGTTTTCTAAGGTTTCGTAGTTAACGGCCACACTGAAATGCTTTTTTGGGGGGAGATGTTGTCTTCTTGGCGTCTTCTTGAGAGTCTTTCTTTAGTGGTGTATTAGCGTAGACCGACACTTCTCAGCCTGTTGGCGAGGTTCACATGACCAGGGGTGTTGAATGCAACCCCACAATGACCGGAGGATGCTGTACGGAAGTAAGGTGAGTCATAGTCACCACACCAACTGTCACACTTATTGTAACAATCACCCGTGTAACCAGAAACGAAGAAGCCGGCGTAGAACCAATTATCACAGATCAACAGCTGGTAGGCGTAAGCGCTCCTCATGGCTCCAAAGCCGTCCCACAATTCATAAGTGCCAGCAGCCTTCCCATAGTTACCAGCGGCCGTTATGGGCACCTGGGTACGTCGCTTGAAGTAAGCCTTGTTTCCAGATTGGTGATCAATGAAGACTATTTCAGTGAACTAAAAAAAAAAAGCGACAAAAATTAGTCTTTGGTAGAGTAGCCACATGTCAGACTGTTTGCTAAACTGATACTAATTCTTGGTCGTAAAATATTCTATTCACTGCATGCAAGCCTGGTAAGTTTAACGAAATTCGACATTGTAGAAAAACTTCTGGAACAATCAACCAAACAACAGACGAAAAGGACGAGGATGGTGTTATTAGTAGCAGGGGGAAACTAAATTTCTTATGCATGTAGCTTAATTGCCATATCTAGTCAATTAACTTACTGGAACGTTATTGCAGTTCGTCCTGTACCCATCAATTCCATATGGAAACAGAGGATTGTAGGTGACTTCGGTCTTGGGTGTGGCGTATTCAGCGGCAGTATAACACATGATCCATCCTCAACCGTGAAATGCTAGAAATGCATTTGAATGGCTTCCTCCATCCTGGTTCAACCAGTACATACCATCTCCCTGTGAATCGCCTCGCTTCAGGATATCTTTACAGCTGATGCCTATAACTGATCACGAAGAAAGTAGATACGAAATACTTAATAATCATCATCTTGACTATGATCGTTTCACTGATAGCGTTCGTGTTAAATATTTTTATGCAGGTTTTCCTGTTGTTAGCAGGTGCGGACGTTTAGATCGTAGTACAGGCACAATAAATATGCCTGCGAGCAGGCTAGACGTCTCCGCATGAAGCAAAGGAAATAGGAGACGTCTGGACGCAGGCTATATTTTTTGTGGTCATAGACGACCACGTTTGTTTTGTTTAGAGCAAGTTTTCGTTTTGTGTTAAAAAAATACCTCTATCCTTGCACGAAAAATTCCCGTCCAGTAACTAGAATTCACTTCTAAGATGCGACGAATACATTTATTGCTTATCATATTCGTACTTGCAGTCTCAGACCGACCTAATGCCCGGGGGGGGGGAGGGGGTATTTGACTCCCATATAAAAGTGACGGGGGTGATCGTCGTACCTTGTAGGGGTTAAAAACCGTGGTTTGGTACCCCTTAAGGTGCTTAAATCTAAAATCACTACCATCAGAGGAATGGCGGTACCTTTTAGGGTATTGAGTCGAAAATATGACAGAAAGTAGTTGTCAGTTAGCGTATTGTTTTTGATTTGGTACCTCTTAAAAAATTTATGCGAACCGCGCCCACAAAACAGAATACTGGTACCTCTTAGAGTTTCTTTTTACCCCTAATCACTTTTACTGATCACCCCCGTCACTTTTACGTGGGAGTCCCCCCCCCCCCCCCAGGCCCTAATGATTCAGCCTGCAAGCTTTCCTTTGTCCACTTCCTTTACTTTCTTTTTCACCCGAGCAACATTCTGCGAGTAGAATCATCTTAATCGCAGACTACATGTCGACCATAACTTCAAACATTTTTGGACGCTTTTCTTTTGGACAAGGATTTCAGGTTAAATATTTTCTTTTTTTTGTTTGTTTTTTTTTTTTCGGTACATCTCAGACGTCTTTATAATAGAAACAAATGAGTGTTTCATGGATCCTAACTTCGTCAGAACAACATTCCATTACTGCGGCTGAAAACTAACCGACATAAAAGTGATTAAAGCCGTATACCGATGCACTTTGCTGACGCTTAACCACCACTCCCCCTACCCCACTCATCTAGGATACTGGTCCATTGCATATCTTTGGCCATTTAGGTAAGGCGATTCCAGTCTCCACGAGGCGGTGATAAATAGTTATTTTAGATGACAAAGTGATCCTGAAAGTATGCGTGGCGAAGGGTATTACTCGGGCAAAAGAGCTTAAAAATGCAGTTGGCGTAGAAAATTTCATTGCTCGTAATGCGCAGGTCCAAACGATGTGTCTCCGATTTTCCTTGTTCTGACGAAGACAAGCGAACTGTCCGGGAAGGGATACGTAGCTGTACGGAGGTCACGTCGTTTGACCTGCTCTCTGTCTTCTACTAGTGAATTCCTTTCTCTTTGCTACATTTGTGCAAGGTATTTGACTTATAACTGGCTATATCTGTGTGTAATTTAGCAGATATGCATGTATTTAGCTGAAGAAAATACACGCGAATCTTGTCTCATAAAGCAGCCTCAAAAGCAACTAGAATTGAATAAAGCTAAAATAATGTTCCTCCGGTTTCAAAATATACAATAAAATTGGAGAATTTTGACCCCAAATTTTTCAGGATCGGAATGGCGAAGATTTTTCAGCAAATTGGCACTGAAGTGTTTCTTGGTGGCGAAAGTGTATGGTTGCCGAAATGTAGCAAAATTCGACAGAAGTATATTTTCATTCGATAAATATATATTATTATTCGATAAAAAATATTTTCATTCGATAAAATTTTTTATTCGATAAACTCCAGGTGGTGAAGTTAGGCTTGGTCGCATAGCTCAAACATGGCGACGAGTGAAGACGTTCCATAAGAGAAGATCGACTTTTTCTTCATCGACTTAACCAGTCTGCTAGCTAGTGCAGTAGTTGCAAATAGGAAATGGTAAGATGTGACAGGCCGCACAATCTCCACCGGTCGGAAATGGTGTAGCGTAATCTTCAAAATATACTTTCTGTCGTCTTTTGTCTCTCGATTTAGTCTGGAAATTTATTTGTTCCTACCTTTTTCTAGAATTGTTTAGATAAAGCATCATTACGACTCTCGTTTAGGTTTTGTGGTTGAATCAGAGTAAATGTTCATTCCGGCAAAGGGAAGAGAGTTTGACCCGGTATGTTGTCCTTTGTCGCGTGGTTAGTTTTCAACTGAGGGGAAACGTTTCTTTAATGCCTGGGCTCTGAACTTGACTTACGAGCGAGTGCAAAGTTTTGTATCACCTGACAATCAGAAGGGTGCACAATAGGTTTGACGGGATGCGGGATTTGGCTAATTTTTGTGGCGATATTCGGGATGGGAGCTGAAAACAGGAGCGGGATGCGGGAATTTCAATTACGAGCGGGAGCGGGATTTTGTGTTTTTAAGGAGTCGGGATGCGAGAATCGCAAGAGAAAAGTAGCGGGATATGGTATTTAAATTTTTAAGAGACTGCATGATTTTATCCTTTGTGGTATGAACTTTCTTTTCCGAGCCTTTCCATTGAGCGTTGCTTGGAACAGCTATGGTTAGTCTAGCCGGTATGGCAACACCGGCGAACCGCGTAATGTAAAATACGACGGTCGCCAAAAACGAGGTATTTGACATCACAAATTTTGTTACTATATATTATGAAAAATCACTACGAGTAGGAATACCTTTCTTCGAAAAGAACACTTCCAAGCAGAGATTTTCTGAAGGTAAGTAAAGACTCTGAAAGCTTTGAAATAAATTGTTACGTGAGTCAACTTTTTAAAGTCTTTTATAATTTCTACATTTCATTTTTGCAGACCTCATAACTGGACCGATCTTTCATGACCTTGGTGCCCCTAGCCTTGTCGAAGGATACCACCTATTTTTATACAGCTGGGAGTAGAGAAACAAGGTGGAGAACACTTTTGTGTCTAAGGAACGCACCGTCCTTCAGATCAAAACCCCGATGCGCTAACCACTGCACAACTACCCCTTCTTTTAAAATTTTGAACAGAAAGAGGGTCATGTCATAAAGACATTCAGTGGTTGTCTTCCAAAAAAGCAGGACCGAGAATATCATGACAATCTTTGTCAATGTTTACTTTTCACTACCTGGACAAGATAAGGTAAAACAGAATAACACAAACAAAACACAGGTTAGGGTCATTAATGGCGATATCGAGACCACAAAAACGTCGACCATAAAAACGTGTTTGTCTGCTATCCGTTGTACAAGAACTTGTCTGCTATCCGTTGTATAAAAGGTATGTGATGTTTTCATCATGAATATAGAAAACTATTTCAAAATTTGGGTGGGATCGGGATTTCGACGTAAAGAAGGGCGGGACGGCGGGATTAACAGGAAAAAATAGGTGGGATGGCGGGATCTGAGAACCCTATTGTGGACCCTCTATCAGCCATTGGCTTTGCCCAATTAAGAAGCATGTATTGAAATAAGAGATGTTGAAGTATGGGAAAATATTGACCTCGAGTCCATCTCTTTTCTTTCAACTTTAATTCGTAGCAATGTAAACAACTTGACTTTACATTTGCCCGAGCTTAAAGCCACTGTGGCTATTGTTGTTTACAAAATCCCAGTGTAAAGAGTTCAGGTATCATTTCTGAAATGTTAGAATACTCGTATTCATCGGAAGTTTAAAATTTCCAACGTTATATATTTCAAACTTTATATATTTCAAACTATATATAGGGGAGCCGAATAAATGTTCACTGCTCTCGATATACCCGGGCAGTAAGGCTGATCATTAACTAGTTTAGTCGAATATATCGAATATATCGAATATATGAGCGTTACAACACCTTTGTCTTTGCAGTGTTTTCCATAGGATCCTGGAGCACATTCGCAGTGATAATCGTTATCTTCATACTTGGCCAGACAAGTTGCACCATTGAGACACGGATCACTGGAGCAAGGAGTCTGTTTAATCAGTAAAAAGTGATGTCGGTAGTGCTGTAGGTACTGTAGACATACAACAGCTCTCTTTTTAATAATAACCTTCTTTAGTATTTATTTCCGTCATTCTCAGAGAGGAGAACGGTGTTGAGATGTGACACACAAGGGAAGCCGTTGTTATTTCGCATGCTGTCGTAAGATTTATTTTCCAATCAGAATCAGTCAAGAATAGCTTCCAATTGCTCAGTGAGTAAAGAGGGCTCGATACTCGTATTCCAAATTCGATATATGACAAGTGTGTTGAAAAAACGAGTATTGAAAACTCTGAGCTGTGCTTCAAATAGTGAAGAGTAGTCTCGAGAATTATAGTCAAAGCCGGTCAGGCTTTCCTGTCGTTAACGGACTAATGAATTCATTACTGGAAAATTGATTCCGTTCGTTGATTGAATAATCCATTCGTGAAATGAATAATCCAATATTCAAATTGCGCCTCGATTCAATAATCGAATTTTGTTTTGATTAATGAACAAACGCCCTGCCACATATTTCTCCTGAAATGCCAAATTTCAAATTTATTTGTAGTATACAGTGCAAGATGAGATTGTAAAATAACGCAAAGGTTGCGTGTCACAGCAGACAACAAAGATCAATCGATCGATCAAACTGGTATGCTTTTGCAAATATTCACAAGTATTCTTTAACCGAAACGGCAAATATCAAAAGGAAGAATTAATCGTATGTACCAAAGCTGGTAGAAAAAGAAACAACATTCGCTAATGGCGTGTTTATGGAAAAATTAGAATACTAAAATAACTTACCTGCTCTTTATTCAAGTCCGCCATGTTTGCCAGTCGCACTCCCTTCCATATATGGTATTGCTTTTGTTCAGTAATCCAATCAACATTCGATTATTGAATCGAGGCTCAATTTCAATATTGGATTATTCATTTCACGAATGGGTTATTCAATCAACGAACGGAATCAATATCCCATTAACGAATTCATTAGTCCGTTTACGACGAGAACGCCTGACCGGTTTTGACTATAGCCCTTTCAGCCCCAATAGTGGCAAGCATCTAAGGTCTCCTTACAATGTCATTACTCGGATCAAACATAGAGATCATGAGAACAAAAGAAAATGATTGCCAATGAAATGTTTGATTGTTAAAGCAAATTCTCCTAACTAGTACCCACTTAAGAAATGTTTGGAGAACATTGAGGAGAACATGCATGTTGATATCGGTGCTTAAAGGATTGATAACAGATACTATATCGATTTCTTTACAAAAATGACCAAATATCACTGTATCGATTATTTAGGTACCCATGCTAGCTCGTGACAATATGATGATTAAGTTTCCTTGACATATGTTTCTTTCTTAATCGTTAAACGTGGAGGGAGTACTTATTATTTCCCGCTGAGCAAAGTTTGGGAACCATAATCGGTGAAACAGGCTCTAACGAAAATAAAAAGTATTATTTTGCGGCTAATTTACCACATTGGTCCTAGCATATAAGACTGTGAGTTTATGTACAACAAGCACAGTTGTCACCTGTAATAATTAAAAATTGTTCAGAGAAATAGGGATAACCAAACTGAATGCTAAACAACACAGCTAATGGATAATTGGTTTTCAGAAGGTTTGGCTTATTTCAATTACGTTTATATAAAAAACAGCACTGAGTAAAAAATATAAACTATATCCAATCAGCTTCGTAAAAAGAATTAAATAGTTTTTACATTAGAATGTTTCTTACCTTTATGCTCAAGTGGTGGAAAACTGCGCTGTCAATGGTCAAGAAACTTTTCTGAATTGTTGTATTTATCGCTTGGTAACAATTCACAGAAAATATTTCTTTCCTCGCGAAAAAACGCTGCAAAATTAGCTGCGAGACATGAAGAATGGTCAACACAAGGTTTCCCGCAATCTCCGACCTCTTTCACTGAAGCAAAAAACCAAAGGTGTTATGTTCAAATAGCGAAATTTGTGCACCGCAAAGCTGGCGTAAGCAAGACCGTCCCCTGAATGTCGGTTTAAAGGTTTCGTGCCATCTACGTAAACCTCGCTCATCCAAGTCTCAAAAAAAGTCATCCATCCAAGTCTCAAAAAAATTTCGAAGAATAATGGGAGGGGACTGGGGAGAGAAAGGAGCCGGTAACTCTTCCCGCCTTTACCTCTCTCGAAATTCTCCCGAGTGCACTTATTCCTCCTCATCCTCGGCTACTTCTCCGTTTTCCCGGTTCTTGCGGAGAAGTAGACTTACCCACAAGTCGAGCTCATAATTTTTTTTTCGGAATCGCGAACGGGCCCACCACTGGAACCGGAAATGAGAAGCGAAGGACCTTTAAGAAAGTCTAGTGGAGAAGGAAAGGTCCGCTTCATTTGCAATGGTTTTGAGTTCTAACAGGGTGGACTCCATCATGATACTGGGAAGAATATGAAGGTAACAAAAGATACTATAATTGCCATTCCTTGTTAGGGGTGTAACCAAGGAAAACGTGTTTTTACTTTTTAGAAACGTTTTTATTTTTTGTATAATCATGTAAAAAAAAACTTAATTTCTTGTTCAGCCCTAAACCAAACGACATGCAAAAAGTTAACTTGAATAAAGACCTTTTTGCGGTGCCCACTCCCCGGCAAGCCCCAGCGGTTGTGTCAGGCTCTTTTCTAATCCGTGAAACGCTCCACGCAGAAAACTTCCCCGATGACCAGTGAGGCAGTACCGCTTGTAAAGTTCGTCGGACAAATATAATTACGATAAATCGAAAGATATCCAAATGCAGGCAAGGTTATGGGGGGTCTCTCACTGTATGGCAAAGTCACAATTATCAAATCACTTCTCATTCCTAAAATGTACTACATAGCTTCAAAGAACAATAGGAGAGGAATATTTCAGGCTAAATAGCAACTGTATATTAATGCTAGAGAGCTTGCTGGGTAGATGCACCTATCCCAAAAAATATAAGTTGCACATGAAGGTTTTATAATTGGGAAACGAGTAAGATTTTTTTATTGATTGTAATGTACTTATAACTACAAATGGAACCGGAAATAAAATGTGGGAAAAAAGTTCGTCGGACAAACTAACTGGACTGACTTCATATTGATTACACAGCATTGCGCAAATTTAACTTATTTAACCCTTTAAGCCCTGATATAGAAATGTACATTCTCCTTACTGTTCTTCATACATTTCTTATGGAACCAGTACGGAGAATTTGTCTAAATATCAAAACACCTCATCCTTGATGATCACTTTCTTTATTCTTATCACTTGAATGTTCGAACAAGTGGTGAAAATGTAAAGAGAAATTTCATTTTCGTCACTGTTAGGGCTTAAAGGGTTAACCGTGCTAGAAATTGATTCCTAATCTATATGATCTATTAAGATTTTTTTTAGTTATATTTAAAATAGGAATCAAGCGAAGGCTTGGAACTTAAAAAAAGATTAGCTTCCGTAAATCATCGTCAATATGGGTGTTGGAAAACGCTAAAAATTCAATAGTAAATCTTTTTGACGCGCTCGCGGCTTTCAGCAAAAACATTTCAAGGATGTTAAATAGACAGAGCCAGATATCTAGCTTACAATGTGCGTGCAGGTATTTGTATTT
Source organism: Siderastrea siderea (assembly GCA_964030785.1). Lineage (NCBI taxonomy): Eukaryota > Metazoa > Cnidaria > Anthozoa > Scleractinia > Rhizangiidae > Siderastrea > Siderastrea siderea. The sequence continues at coordinate 43,791,657 of OZ034972.1, forward strand.
GCGCATTATCTTTTCCCCGACGCCCTCATTTTCCCTCGAGTTTCCCTGTTCCCTTGCTGGAAGAGAAATGTTCGCCGAGAAATATTGTTGACGCCAAATAAAGGTTCTTGTATATGTATCACATTCGTATTGATTTAAAAAACTGGTATCAGCGCACGCTTACTTGGGTAAATTCCGACAAGGACATAGTTGAAACAGCAACATGAACAAAATAAAATGGCGACAATTGACAAGATTGTTGCCTTGAAATTGCGACGTGGTCAAGAGTATAAGAAAGACCACTGGACGAAATTCTGACAGCGACATGCTAAAACCTCCCGAAATTGTGACACAGCAAGTTAAAATTCCGGACAAACATGCACCCCTATCAGAGCCTCTTATTTCTAACATAATTCATGATTAGTTACTTTGGAACACGAAGGCCAGAAGTACTTGACAACATTGCACTCTGTAATTGCTGTTTTAACGTGCGTCAATATCCTAGTGCATTTTCTTTTCTTCAGTTCGTGGGATTTGATTAAAATTCGCGAAAATAGTGCAAACTGACCGTTGAAATTTTCCCGAGTACAATTTTCTCGATATTTGATGAGTCACTTAAAGAAATTGAGAAAGTAACAGCTTCCAATATATAAAAAAGAGAAGAGTTTTGACGCCAACAAAATTCACAACCAAACACCAATCTTTTTAGGTTAAGCCAGTTATATCACCACCTCCCACATTTGTGTCATGCCAAACAAGCGAGTAACACAAACAAATTTTCTCTCTCTCCAGTCTACTCAAATCCATAGAGCGCAAGCGGAATAATTGTGTTATTAAATTCTCAACCTCAACAGGAGCTCAACATGGAGTAATGAGCTCCTGACCTCAATAATTGTTGCTGACTTTTTTGCCATAGTTTTGGTCTACTAGGGACCAAATGTTTGCTTTGCGACGAAAACATTGAACCGAGTGGCACTTGACGTGGCCTTGGCATGACATCCAAATTTCCTGTAAGGAATCACCTCCGTACAATGAACGAATAAGAAAGCCATAACCTCAACAACAGGGATTGCGAATTTAATAATACTAGAGATATTGAACCTCTAAAACACAAGTACAGAGGATGTCCTAACGCAAGCCGACACTCATCAGCCTATTGCCAAGGGTTCCTACACCGTTGGTGTTGAATGCCACGCCCTTGTACCTGAAGGACGCTGTTCGAAAGAACGGCGATTCTATATCCATCGACCAATTATAGTCAGAGCACCCTTTAGGAATCTTGTTACCAGAAACGAGGAAGCCGTAATAAGAAGGACCATCGCAGATGGTCAGCCCGTATTTGTATTTGTTGTCTGCTCCCACACCGTGCCACGCTCCATATCTATAATCATAATTCCCATAATTATTGGCAGCTGTTATGGGGAACTGTCCCTGGATGGCCCGTTTGAAGAAGACTTTCTTTCCAGTTTGATGATCAACAAAGATGATCTCTTGAAACTGAAACAAACACGAGACAAAAAAAAAAAGGTAAGGCTTCGTTTTGTGTAGTTCCAGTTTTATTAAAAGGAAGCTGTTTTCACTTGAACACCACAAAATCGCTTTCATAGTCAGGTGAATAAGCAAGCTCGTTATAAGTAAGCTTGTGCTTGGTTATTTTCAGATTTTAAATCAAATTACTCTCAAAGTGAAAAAAATGTATATTACTGACGTGCAGATTTGTGGTTAGCAAAACAAGACTACAAAATCATGTGCTTGTGCTTGGTTATTTTCAGATTTTAAATCAAATTACTCTCAAAGTGAAAAAAATGTATATTACTGACGTGCAGATTTGTGGTTAGCAAAACAAGACTACAAAATCATGATCAGTGATGTGTTTTTGTTGGACTTAAAGTGCACTTGAGTGACAAAACTAATTACCCTAGCAAATCGCGGCAAATTTTTTACAAGTAGCCGAATGAACCAATCAGTAACGCCTTCGGGGAAATGCGTGCGAAAAGGCGACAACTGGTTTGGGTTTTTATTCTTAATGGTCTCTAGTTAGGATATGAATTCTGGTATCCTGTCTTATATTGGTATCCTGTCTTGTATGCCCAAGTTCATTTCGAATTCAGGGTTATAATAGGCCATTTGCACAACTGTGTCACGTGACCTTGTCAATCATAAAAAATGGTAACAGTACGAAATAGATATCAGAAATGGAAAGAGCATGATGAAATTAGTAAGATTTTTGAGGTCACTGACGTTAATGTGAGACATTTCACGGTTATTTTAATGTTCAAAAAATTACCAAGGCTTATAGGGAAAAAAGATGCTGGATGGCAAGCTTTGCCATCCAGCATGCAAATCTTTTATTCTTTTCAAACTTTCACTGAACTGTCCTAAAATCTTGCACTTAAACGTTAATGGCCTCAAAATTGGGAATTCTACTAATTTCATGACGCCCTTTCCATTTCAGCCATCTATTTCGAACCATGACCACTTATTATAATTGACAAGGTCACGTGACAAGGCACGCAAAGAGCCTATACTGAGAATATTTTTGCCTAAAGTTGTAAATAAATTGAACAAAAATAACAATATAACAAGTCCAGATCACTTTTTACTTAAGTTATTTTCGACCTAGTTATACAACTCACTGGAATGTTGTTGCAGTTCGTCCTGTACCCGTCATTTCCGTAAGGATATTTAGGATTGTAAGTGACTTCGGTTTTGGGTTTCACGTATTCATCGCCGGTAGTGTAACACATGGTCCATCCTCCACCGTATGACGTCATATCACAGTAGGCCAGAAATGCATTTGGATGGTTTCCTTCCGGGGCCAGCAAATACAAGCCATCGCCCCGAGAATAACCTCGCTCCTTGATTTCCTTGCAATCTGTTCCTATAACTGATTATAAGGAATAACAAATACCTCCAACTTAGTACTTCGTTACTTCATTCATAATTTTCCGGCCATAGAAATTGCCTTGCTTCGTAATATCTTGACATAGTAATCGAAAACTTGTAGTAAAACCGTGACAGCTTGGCTTAACATTTAAGCTGGATCCAATGATTTTGTTTCAGTAACCGTCAAATACATACCCCCACAAAAACCCAGCAATTAACAATTATTCGACGATATTGACCTATTTATAGCCTCCCACGCAGTCGTTTTTAGGGGAGTCGTATTACCCATAGACTCTCTATATACGGAACGTACCAGTGACCATAAGGAGGCGTTCGTATATGAGTTCGTTTTCTACGAGACCGAGTGGAAACTGAACACTTTATGGATATAAAGATATTTAATAGTTATACAGTTAGTTATTCATTAGTACATAGACATAGTTATACATAGTTATTATATTAGTTATACTTTTAAGTAATGGTCCTAGTAAGAACTAGGCAACCCAACGGCAAGGAATGCAGAAAGGTGTTAATTGTGATATTGTTGAAACGGTCCACCTCATTGGCTAAAACATGAAAATCTACTATCACTTCATCAGGTAGCGCATTTATTTCTCTCTAGCTTACTTATTGATTCCGTTTTAGTGAAAACTATTCTGAGTGTTAATGCAGCAAAATTTCTATGTGGGAAACATGGAAAATTAGAAGCCTTTCTTGGCCATTGTTTTGGAGTCTCATGATTGGATAAAATCTTGTAACACAAAAGAAATATCGCTTTAAAATAAAGTTTCAGTACATTTTATTTCAAAAACGTGTTGTCCATAGGTTGATGTATTCTCAGTAAGAAAATCTAAACAATCTTATGTGGGGAAAGCGAAATGCCGCAGAACAATAGAGGATTGCCTAGTTCTTACACGCGTTGTTACTTAAAGTATATAAAGGGAATGAGTAAAGTTTAGGTATAGAAGTAAGGCTAATAAAGATTAATTTAGTCAACATCTCACTGATTGTCTAAACAATTAGTCTAAATGAAGCACGAAGGCTAGATCTGGGTTTTCTACATCATATCATGTCCCCAAATATATAGTTCCAAAGCACTCTTTAATCTGTGATTACTGTTAGTTTATTTATACACAGATAGCTCCTACATGAGAGCAAACAAACGCTCTGATGGGTTCCCAGCTGGCTGAAATAGACTAACAGTTCGTGTCCACGGAATAACAGAAGTCCGCTCATGAAAAGATATCAAAAACAGAAGAGAAACGTTTCTTTTGGTGTCGGTAAAACATTTCTCATAATCCAGGTGTTTTCCTTACAATAAAAATATGAATTCCTATTTTCCCTCAATGTTGTCCTACAACTGAAATGTACAACTTTCCCTTTTCCTTTAAAAAAGGTAGGCTTCCCAAAATGAAATTAAATAAGGTAGGGATTGTAGTTGTGTCTACACTGTTAAAAGAGATCGCATTAAAAGCAAGTACAGCGCTCAGTCTTGCGCGACTGGTTACTTATGAGCCCAGTATATACGACTCGATTTCATGGAAAATGAATGAATGAATGAATGAATGAATGAATGAATGAATGAATGAATGAATGAATGAATGAATGAATGAATGAATGAATGAATGAATGAATGAATGAATGAATGAATGAATGAATGAATGAATGAAATCTAGCTATGAAGTTAGCTCTTCTCCTCTTCTGGACGCACTTGGGTGGGAAAAGTTGATCTCCAACCGACAAAAGCACAAGGCCACCATGGTTTTCAAGTCTTTACATCATCTCACACCAGTGTATCTCCGCAATATGTTTTGCAAATTCAATACTAATTATGGCTTAAGAAACTCGACAAACAAGCTTATATTGCCTAACCCTAGAACAGAGTACCTGAAGCGCAGCTTTTGCTACAGTGGTGCCGCTTTATGGAATTCTCTGCCACAGGATGTTAGGGAATGCAACTCTCTGGGTTTTCAAAAAGAAGGTAAAAGCTTGCTCCCACACGGCAATCATGTAAACCAGTTGATTACTGTAGCGTGTATTAAGATATTTTTAAACTGGTTTTTGAGCATATTTGTACTGATGATTGATTGACTGATGGATGGATGGATGGATGGATGGATGGATGGATGGATGGATGGATGGAAGGATGGATGGATAGATAGATAGATAGATAGAATCTTTTATTTACCCACGGAATTTCATCAAATTAAAATATACAACATATTAAAATTTGTTTTACATAAAATCCGTACACGATATTATCTCAGTAAAACTAATACAGTTAATTAAATAATTACAATAAACTGCGATATAAGTATGATATGAAATTACTTTGAGGCATTGCTGGTGCCGGTAGTGTAGGAGTCCAGTTTACACACAAACCTTTTAAGGGAACTTTCATCTTTAACACTGCTGATGGATGGATGGATGGATGGATGGATGGATGGATGGATGGATGGACGGATGAAATATGTTGAATAATAAACAATTGTTCACTGAAGTGCAGGCGAATAGTGGTAGATATTTGCCAAGCCGCGACACTGAGTATATATATTTGTATTTATCCTACGTCATAAAGAATACAGCCCATCAGAGAACTAGAAAGAAAAATGCGGGGAGGCGAATAGCAGATACTATTCCGAGATTAATCATAACTATAACAAAATTCTCGAATGTGATTGGCTATCACCAGCCATGATTTGAGCATTAATAGGACAGTTAGGACAGTGTAATTGGACAGTGTACGCGTCATGCCTAAGTAATTGGACAGTACGCGTCAGAGCGCGCGCGCTAATGGATCAGTTACACTTGAATAAGTTCTTTTTACGTATCGTGAAACTGTTGTCAATTCCTTCTCCAGTACGTTTTCTCCCTTTTCTTTTGCTAATTTTGTTATAGATATGATTAATTGGTAACTGGACTTCGTGTCGTCCAATTCGGTCTGTAATCATACTCGTGATTAAACAAATCGGACTCCCGCTACGCGGTCGTCCGATTTCGTTAACCACTCGTATGATTACAGACCGAACTGGACTCCACTCAGTCCTATTACCATTATTAAGGGCCCATTACAGTATCTTTTGAGGCCGTTGCTAGGCAAAAATGAGTTTGCTGTAACTCAACACATGTATGCTTTCATTGGACCAAATTTGGACAACATTCATTGAGGGCAAATATGGCTCAGCTTATGACGTCATCGGACCACGCCCGGTGTCACGTGATCAGAAACAGAAAAATGCGTTTTTACTTAAAGACTTCCCTTTTCGTCCATAATTTCTTGTACCATACCATTTTATAAGCCGTCTTAAAGAAGTTTAAGCATGCGTTTTGGCTTATGAAGAAGAATGAACAAATAAGAATGAAAAATGTGCTTCTTTGACCACTCTTTTGGGTATAATTTTTTTGTTTTCTGTTTTTTCGCAAAAAGGATGCTTAAATTTCGAGAATAAAAGATGTTTTTTTGAATTCTTTTAAAATGCAGCAGCTACGTTTACTTCTCGACGAGAAAAGGACATTTTTCGCGGCACCGGAAGTGACGCTAGTTTTTTCAATGGCCAGGTGCCTAAGCGTTAAATGGCTAGGTCGCTAAGGCGATAATTTTCCCATTCTTGGCATAGTGGACAGTAGCGCAGCTGTTGTTGGAATAATGGCCACGAGTCAGATAAAAGCCGTCGAACTGGATGTGTAATGGTGATTGGTTTTCCCGTTGGATTGCTTCAGTTCTCGCTTCTTTCACGCTCCAGTCGGCGATCTGTTTTACGAACGGCCCAAGCCATTCAACAATGTGGATCCACTGAGTCGAACTGACGTGGTCAAGACTAAGAGACCCAAGAAATTTATGATAAGCTTAACCTTTGAAATACTGCCCACTGACAAGGAATGAAAGAGCAACAAAATTACTTATTGCAGGCCTTGGACGCCGGTTGTGGCTTTCACGACAGAGGTATCACTCTTCAAACTGAATTTTTCTCCACATCGACTACACTCGAAGTTGAACTCTTCAACTGTGTTTTGTTTTACCGAACAAAATTCGTATTTCTCCTTTCCACATTCACAGTCTTTTAGATCGCTTAAATTACTTTTGCATATTTCGCAAGTGAGGTTGAGGTTATTAGCAGACGTTGCCCATCAGATGTATCGAGCTCACCATCATTTGTCAGGTTTTCTATATATCGTGTGCTTTAATAATAGCATTATCAATGTGGGCATGAAATTCGCGCGATAGAGCTGCTTTCAAGGACAATTTACAAGCTTCCTTACTTGCTGTATGCTGATCCACGCTGTCTTGCAACAGTGGCTTCAAGTCAGTGGCCTCGAGAGCTTCGTTTATTGAAGAGCTGTCTAAACACTAGAGTTGCTTAGGTTCGGAAGGACATTTCACAGGTTCGCACATCGATCAGTTTTCTCGCAAGCGACGTCACGTCAGGTAGATTGGGAGCAGTCGAAGTCACGGCCGCGGACAGCAGGGATTTCTTTATGGGTTCAGGATGATGGCACAATACTTATTTCGATTTGCCTCCGCATCATTGACATTTCTATTCCCGACCTGACACAAAATCCTTCAATGTCGGCTTTTCGCGATCTGCATTTCCCCATCGACTTGCAGCCATCGTCGCCTTCTGTTTACGTGCGTACGTGGATAGCTTCGAGCTCATTTTCAACAGTTTAAGTTTAAGTTTAAGAAATAAAGGCACAACTCACATGTTGTAAACGTCTAGCAGAAAATTAAAATCAATTAGAAAAGTAAACAAAAAAGTTTCTTTTGTGTTTGTCGCAACGAAATAAAAAACAGTTGTCGGCGACTTGAACGGACGGGCCGGCGCCGGGACGCCAGAAAGCGCGCGAAAAATTTGAGGCCGACCGGAAGTAAAATTGTACGTGCATGGCAACCACGTATCATAGCAACGAGATACTGTAATGGGCCCTTAAGTAACCATCCAGAGCGCGCGAAAAACACTATGCACTTGTTTGGTATACACTAATATACTAATTACCGGGTGGAGAAGAATTAAGAAAACAAAGGAGAGAAAGTTCAACTTTCCTATTTCCTTTAAGGTAGCAATTGCATGTCGTGTCCAGTTTGTATCACTTGCTTTTAAGGAGGAATCTTGCCAAATAACCTCAAAATGCGTTGGTCAGATTGGCATATCAGTTCAATTGTAATTGTCGTGAAGACAGGACAAGGTACAGTAACTGACACCGCTGACCTGTTGTATTATCGCTGGAGTTTCGCGCAAACTTTTCGTTCAATAGTCGTACCCAGGATTTTCCGTCACAGGTCTCTAAATGCAACGCGGTCATACGCAGCAATCCCTTGTCTCCATGGTTACAGCTGGCCGAGAATTCTCTCACAGGAACTTCCTGTAATAAACAGTTAGCGGAAGCTTAATGTGGTTGGAGGTCAGGTGTTTAAAATAACTTCGGATTTTTGAAGAAAGTTGAGTCGTGCAACTACGATTGCATGCCATGATTTAAGTATCACATGAAAGCCTTTCTGAAAATTCTACTGTTTAAGGACAAGAAATTACGTTGACGCTCCCCCCATCACCAGCCCCTTCCACGCGAGTCAAGAGAACCCTGTTTAGGGTTGCCTTTAGTCAGAGAGTTGACAGATATTACGTTTCAACACAAGAAAGCCGATGGTTGCTAAAAGAACAAAATATTAAACATGAAAGTAATGCACATGATGGACTTTTGTACGGACGATATACATTTGGTACAAAATAACGGCATGATAAGACCAAATTCATTATAAATGAACATACCTGAGGATCTCCAAACAAGATTTCGCCACGCGTTTCAATGACCGGCTCTCAAAAGGTAAGTTTACTGGTCCACTAACAGTGCCTCTGTTTGCAAAAGATAAAAGCTTAGTTTAGCAGTAGTAGAATAATCTTGAGGAACTTTGTCAATTTACAGGTGGTGTTTACACTTACTTTAGACTTAAAGTTGCCAGGCATAGGATGAAGAGTAAGTTCAAAACCATGTTCGGCTTAAAATAAAGCTGCAGTGTTCTTGTCCTGCTCAACTTTTCAACTAGTCCGCAATGGACAACAACGCCTTTTACACCTACTCGCGTCAAACATAACGTGATCATCACGTGTTACCTGACAATAGGTTGCCCAGGAAGCAAAGTAAAGCTCTACGGTCGTAATTAGTGCTCCAAAAACAAAATTAATTCATGAAACAATGTTTGCTTGGAAAATAGGCGGGTGCACGCATATCGCCCTGTTTTGTTTTGTTTGATCCACTTTTTATTCATAGCGTTAATAAGGAATGAAACCTTCATAAACTGCCCTAAAAACTCCCATATTGTTAATGGTAAATAGTCCAATTTAAAGTTTCATATAGCTTGCGTATTATAAACAAAGATATCGTCAATTTTAACTCTCGTGAAACACAACAATCACATTGAAATCTCAAATATCAGATACTTGATTTGTGTCGCGACATCACAAACAAAGTGAAACGCGTTAAAAAAAAACTAGTTATTTAGCCGCTAAAGAAACATTCTGCAATGACAAAGAAGGAAGCTTGTGTTATCAATGTTGTTAGAACCGCCCAGGGTCAACGGAAGTATCAGTTCAGCCAGTTGCCCCCTATGCCGATATCTACAGTTTATAGACTGTCGGTGGTGAATAAAGCCGGATGGATTTGACGGAATTCGACCTAATCGTGCGGTTGCTTTTATAGCTACCAACCCAGAAATGGCGGCTAACGAATCCAATTTGTACTTGCAATATAAAGAGATTATGACGACGCACTGAACGGCAACATATAAATCTGAAATGATACCTATTAAAGTCCGCATGAGGAGGTATTCTTAGGGAAATATGGTGTTGCTGGTCCCGTTTCCACGCTAACCCAAGTTTGCTGTGGAAGCAAAGTGCTTTCAAAATATTATTTTTTTTTTTGGGGGGGGGAGGGATTTTGTTTGCCTTTGCAACTTATTCTGCGTGTGTGCGCAATCACAATGTGAAAAACATAATTATTGTGCGCGCAAATCAGAAAACGTTAAGGGAAGTACAAAATCAATTGTACAAAAACTGAATAGGGGTATTTAGATCAAATGACTGGAAGGCCCAGGCCCACCGATATCTTTGATCGGTTTTGTGCAGGCTCATTTGAGTGCCAAGTCTCCTCTCAATGGACAAGGTTTAAAGTAGAATGATTTTCCCCTTTTCGGATATTACTGGAATTGCCCGTGTTTTTACCTTAAAAATTTTAGAACATCAAAAAATGTTCCAGAACATCTTAGATCAGGATGAGTCATGTAGACAGTGTTGTTACAAGAAATGGATTTTATAGAAGTAAGTTTGAACATGCCAAGTATGGTACGTACATTAAGTAAGAAGCTTTCAGCTAATTCAAGAGGCATTTTTCAGAGACAGCGACTATGTGGAATTGGCCTAACCTAGTTTCGTGCTGTGCCAAGATGTGTGCTGAATAAGAGCTGTGTGCTGCCAAGCTGTGTGCTGGGGTGCATGAATAAGTGGAACGATTTTCCTCTTTTCGAATACTACTAGAATTGCCCGTGTTTTTACCTTAAAAATTTCAGAACATTCTAAAGAACGTTCCCGAGAACATCTTAGATTGATGAGTCATGTAAACATTGTTGTTACTAGAAATCTATTTTATAGAAGTGAGTTTGGACATGCCAAGATGGTATGTACATTAAGTAGAAGCTTTCAGCTAATTCAAGCGGCATTTTTTTAAACAGTGACAATGCACTCAACTGAGCAAAGATTTTGTGGAATTGGCTGTGTGCCGAACCAAGTTTCGTGCTGTGTGGCAAGCTGTGTGCTGAATAAGAAGTGTGGAGTTAGCCTGGCTGTGCACACACGTCTCCGCTAGACTCCTGGCCTGTGTGACAGGAAAGCATTTTTAGAGTGCAAACCGGAAAAATCTCTAGTTTACTACGCTTTTATTGCTCTTTTTAACTGAATTGTATCAGCTGACGTAATTATGAGCTACGAGAGACTTTTTGCGCTCAAGCTAGGTTGTAGTTAAGTTGACCTGAAAGACGTTCCTTAGAAGATGTGGTTAACGGAAGGAATTCTTTGCCCATCTACGTTCCTTACTTAGGCTGTTCTTCAAAGAAGAACTAAAGTTACAACCTCAGCCTTGCTTCGCAACTGAGTACAAGATACAAAGAAGACGAAGAAGTGTCTAACAGAGTTGAATGCCCTTAAACTAATTACAGCTAAACTTATCCTTCTGTTTACGTTACACTACAGATCCAAACAAAACAATCCTAGGTGGTGGTCAACATTATTTGGCTTTACAAGGGAAGGTGTCTCAAAGCCCTAATCCCTATTGACGTTGTTTTCAAATGTGACCACCTGTATTGATATCATATTTAGCACGGTCAAGGTTAATAAGCCAACAATGTGAAGTAAACAGTAAATTTAACACAATCTATCAAGTGTGCCTAGAACTATTTACGAAACACCAAAATAGTAAGAATTTCACTTCGCAACACTACGGGCTGTAAACCGGCAATACCGCAGTTTGAAGCTGCTTTTTGCTTTTACCGCAGACAATCAGTTCCGTTCTGTATACAAGTTGCTTGGCCCTGAACGAATTTCTCAACACATTTTTAATTAGTAATTTCGTAAATGCCTTTCCTGTTTAACTCTTGCATTCGGTATTTTAACAATAAAAATTAAATATTTTGTATACTGGATCTTTCAAGAACGTGGCATGTAAAGTTGAAATTGTCCGCATTCCTGTCATTCTTACCCAGAGAAAATATACAAGCATAAGCGGTATTTTGTAGTAGGTCATATACAGAGTAACCCCTTCAAGTCAAACAAGTTTATATTTCCGGTATCTCTCTGCTGTCCAGTTTCCCTTTACGCGGATCTGCATTGAAAAAAAAGGACTGAGAGGCGTATTGACCTACCCTACTAAGGAGTTACCCCGACCAGTCCAGCAAATGTGCTGACTATAAAGTTAGTTGCATCTTCATTGCTTATTGTAAACATTTTCAAAAAACAAAACGAAATTTCCCTTTCCAAGGATAGAGCAAGCGGCCGCGCGCGTTCGTGTTTTTCAGGGAATAGGCTTCTGTACATTATGCTTTTGTTTCGCTACGGAAATGCTCCACCTTAATGCTCCATTTTTCCCATTAAAATGCTCGGTCTTCCCCCAAAAAAGTCACTTAAATGCTCGGATAATGCTCATCACACAGATGCTTTTTAAAATTATTTCTAACGTTTTAACAGGGTCAAACGAAGGTAACACAGGGTCACAGGTAAGCTTTAAGAGCATCAAATTTCCCGGGGGCAATTATTAGCTGATCCGCTCCGAGACAGAAACGCTCTTCTGCTTTTATTGTGCACCACTAAATTTTCTAGCTTCCGCCCAGAAACCAGATGAAAACTACCCTTTCGAATCGTCAATGCACCAAGTTTGAGTTTTTAGATGTAAAGCTGCAAAAAACAACAATGAAAAGGAATAGAAAGGAAAACAGAAGGAAAAAAAAAAAAAAAAACCTACTTAATGCAAAACAAGGTTTTCAGTGATGGTTACTATCCATTCAGGGTTTTCTCGCCAGATGGGCGGAGGGGCACTATTGCGTCACGTGTTTAATTTAAACCAATCAAAAACAATCATTGTTCCTGTAGTACGCGAGTGAAATGGCCGCGAGCGGCATTATCTGTAATACCATACAATAAGGGTGTTTAATACTGCACTTTATTTTTATCTATGCCCCGCTCTGCAGTGGTGACCCGGTCAAACCGAGAAACTACATTGTATTACGAGATCCTACAGTACAATACGCTATGATATTTTGCGTATTCTCCTAACCTAATATGATAGAGAATAAAATCCAAAGAGCGTAAGTGGAATAATTGTCCTCTTCAGTTAAACTCTTAACTTCGTTAATAGTTGTTGATTTTTCATTTATTATTTTAAGTTTTTTCTTTGCTGTATTTTTGATCAAACATTTGCTTGGCAGCGAAAACATTGAACGCCATGGCACTTGTCATCATCGCTGAAATGGTATCCAATTTCCTAATAAGACAAAAAGCAAGTTTACTCGCTGACCTCATTACAGTGAACCGATAACAAAGCTAGAAACTCAACAATCGTATCGAGATCGCAAATCCTAAACACCACTTTTACTAAGCCAATCAAGGTATGTTCTAGCGCAAGCCAACGCTCATCAGCGTGTTGTTGAGGGGGCGGTGACCATTGTTGTTGAAGGCCACGCCCTTGTAAGCTGCACTTGTGGAGGCTGTACGAAAGTATGGCGATTCTAAATCACTGCACCAACTAGCACATTCCTTGTAACAATTATCCGTATAACCAGAGACGAGGAAGCCGGAGTAAAAAGGGTCGTTGCAGATCAACAGCTGGTATTTGTAAAAGTTGTTGGGTCCCACGCCGTGCCACCATCCATAAACACCGCCTTGATTCCCATAATTATTAGCGGCCGTTATGGGGAACTGGCCCCATATCGGCCCCACAATGACCCCATATTGGATCATCCGTTTGAAGAACATTTTGTCTCCAGTTTGGTGATCAACAAAGATTATCTCTTGAAACTGAAATAACGTAAAATGAAATAAACATTAGGAATATAAAATAAACGTTTTTATTTCTACTTTACACGAAGGGCTGACATGGCTGATTATAACCAATTGAAAAAACAAACAAACAAACCCAAACTGGAGGACTAAATGAAGAATGGTTAACAGCCTAGGTGTGGTTATTGTTAACTTTAAAATGTCATCCCTTAGCAAAAATACTAAGGACTGGCCTACGTGCGGCTGTTAATGGTCAGTGAAACTAAACTAATTCAAAGGCCAAACTTTCGTTGCAAGAGGATATAAGTAATGCTAATATATGCTGCAAAACATATTCTGCAGTGATAGAGCAGTTCTTAACTTATCATACGTTCCGTAGAGCCCAACCGTGAGTAATTAATTACCATTTCCTGAATCGCAACAATTTCGCCAAGACGAGCAATTTCATGTAACGGGTTCCAAGCCGGGGAGAAAACGTGTGCGACTAAGAGACTATTGGTTTTGTTTATTTGTTTGTTTACTTCTTACAGTCTTATTGGTTAAGAAAGTGGTGTGAGCAGTTTTAACCAATCACATGGCGAAGTAGAGAAAAAATCAAAGTAATGGCAAATTGCTTTCGACACTCAGGCTGAGTTTGCATTGGAGCAAAAGTCACCGGATTTGTGATGAATCCGGTGATTTTTGGCACCGGATTCGTTTTCACGTTTACACACAAAAGGACGAATCCGAACCACTTTTTTAGTCAGAATCTCAACAATATTTATCACATTTAAGTCTACGATAGCTCTGTGAAGCAATCACCTATCTCCGGATTCGTGAGTGTAGTGTATAGACTCTTAGGAATCCGAATACTCTGTAATGTAAAAGTTTCACCAATACGAACACGCATGAGTGATGAATCCGGAGACATTTACGAATCCGGATACTTTTGCTCTAGTGTAAACTTAGCCAATCAACTCACAGTCCATTGACAACCGCTCTAATTTGCATATGAAGCCTCGTATTGAGGACAAAGAAAGCACTTATTAAGACTTGGTACTTTTCCCTGAGTTTATTTTAGGATAGTTCAAGACCCTGTGTCTGAGCCCAAGATGCTTGCACCAATGTTTACAGTCAGAGAAAAGTCGAAGAAATTGACGTGAGAAGAAACTGATCATGAGCGGGCTCAGTTTTTTTCGTCTGGCGCCGGGGTATATTTTCCGAGAATGAATTGAGCGGTGATGCTCAGAAAATGTTCCATAAGAAAAGAAATATATATGTATATATATTACGGGATTTGGTACTTCAAGAAAACTACACACTGCAGCAAACGACTTGTAATTATCTCAATTATCTTCACGTCAGGCAATAACAAGAGAAAGTGATTACAGCGGCAGCAAAATTTTAACACCCCTGCAGCGAGTGCAAAAAATAAAATCATCGCTTTGTAAACCGAACAAGGACAAATCATGAATTTTGGCGGGTTAAACAGTCGCTTGAAGGAAACTGTTTTGCTTAAGGGAATGATGTCTACTATTGGCTGAAATTCCAGTTTCTTTTTTTGGCTCTCAGAAAAAGCTTACAACAGAACTTCTAAACAGTTCAAAGGAAAACAAACATCAAGTCTTTCCTTCTACCGCGTACTCTATTTTATCCGCAAATTCATTAAAACTACAGTGAGAAACGAAGGGAAATACCCCCAAATGTTCGGATAAAAGACTGAAATACCTTTTATTTTCCTGAAGTCATACTGTCGATAATTTTGTTAATCATTCGGTTTTCTAGCTTCAAAACTGGAAACTTCTAATTGAACTGCTCGAAGCGTTTGTTTGAAATAAACACTGACAGAACCAAGAGCAAATTCGCTGACTGAACTCTGACCTGGAATGTACAGCTTGATTCAACGAAAACTATGCAAATTCACCGTCTTTATTGCTTGAATACCGCAACTCTTTCTTCAATGCTTTCTTCAGTTCTCGTCAAAGATGGAACGTTCACTGCCGTAGATAAATCCAACTTACTTTTTCCACCCGTTTGGGCCTTTCTTTTCTACGGCCGCTCGAGTGCGGATTAGACATGAAATCTTACTTTCTCGCTAAGACCAAGAATCGTAGAAAAATAAATACATATCCATAAAAGAACACTTTCTTTAGATCTGTAGACAATATAAAGGCCAGGATGATCAACTTAACGCTAGATTATTGAGATTTTACCTCAGCGATCGATTACCAAAGAAACTTTTGATTTTTGTAGCTTAAGAATCAGTGGAGTGCGCAATGCATCCTGGGCTCGGACACAGGGTATTTAACAACATGTTAGCCTCCAAATGTAAATGAATTCACAGAAAATATGGATATTAGGTGTCTTGACCACACAAAAAGGTTGTTTGCTATAGTCATTTAGAATAGACTTACTGGAACGTTGTTGCAGTTCGTCCTGTACCCGACACTTCCATAAGGATAATTGGGATTGTAGGTGACTTCGGTCTTGGGTTTCACGTATTCATCGGTAGTGTAACACATGGTCCATCCTCCACCGTATGACGTCATATCGCAATAGGCTAGGAATGCATTTGAATGGTTTCCTTCCGGGGCCAACAAATACAAGCCATCACCCCGAGAATAACCTCGCTCCTTGATTTCCTTGCAATCTGTTCCTATAACTAAATAAATGGTATATATTAAATAACTGCAGGGTAGGAGAGTCTCAAGTTAATATTTTATTTAATCATTGATTTTATTTATGATTAACCGGCCATAGCGATGGCCTTGCGTTTATACATCTTGATATAGTCGATACAGTAATCGAAAGCTAACCAAAAAGTGAAAGCTTGGTCCGAAAGGGCGTAGTAGTCAACCTGGATCTAATGATGCATAATCAACTACAGAATACACACGACTATTAAAACCCTCAGTTTACAATCATTCAATGATATTCGAGGATATTGAGTCCTCTGTGGGGCTCATAACCAACAAGGCACTTTTGCGCCTCATAATTATAAGGGTCCGTGTGCGAGGAGTAATGATCAGTGTCATATATACAGACAATTACGCTTATTTTTCAAGCAAGAAAAGGAGAAATGTAAAAGGTAAGTATACAAGTAAGGTTCATAAAGATTAATTTAGTCAGCGGTTGAGTGATTGTCTAAACGAAGTCTGAATGAAGCACGACTTGAGACCTAGGTTTTCTACTTTATATCATCCCCCAATATACAGTTCCAACGCACTCTTTAATCTGTGATTACTGTTAGTTTATTGTGAGATCCTGTATATAAGCAAACACTCGCTCTGATTCCCTACAAATGGGTTCAGTATCAGCTCATAACCCTGTTAAGTGCAGAAGTCTCGCGAAACAAACAGAGAAAAGAAATATGATTCTCAGGGGCGTAGCCATGCAAGATTTTTCCAAAGGTACGCACAATTTTCCAAATCAGTCTAGAAAAGGTATTTTACAAAAACATCGAGGAACGAGCCCTCGCAACTTACAAACGAACACTACCACCCTGGCTACGTTACGTTGACGATACCTTTACCCAAAGACGAAATCGACGATTTTCACGAACACCTAAACGGACAAAACGCCAACATACAGTTTACTAAGGAGATCGAGGAAAATGGTAAAATACCTTTTCTAGACAATAACGAACTACGGATCGACGACAATTTACAGAAAACCGACACATACGGACAGACTACTCGACCAATCATCTTACAACCCAACTTCTCACAAGGCTACGACTATACAGACCCTGACAGGACGCGCGCAACTAGTTTGCGACTCACCCGACAGCTTAACGGGCGAAATCAAGTACTTAGACAACGTTTCCAACAAGAACAATTACAACCTGGCCTTTACTAGACACAACACTTACAGAAACTCCGAACCGAACGTTACGAACACTGACGCGACACCTGTCACTACTGCAACCATACCTTACATCAAAGGGACTTCTGAAACTATCGCACGAATCCTACAACCCTAAAACATCCGCGTTGCTCACAAACCTATCACTGCTTTACGACAGCTACTGACGAACGTTAAAGACAAAGACGAACCGAGCAACAGACGGGGAGCAGTTTATAAGATCAAATGCTGCGACTGCCAGGCCACTTTTATTGGTGAGACTGGCAGGAATTTGAACGTCCGACTGACTGAACACAAACGAGCGACTAGAAATGGTGATATCAACAATCACATTGCTGAGCACCATTTAAAAACAAACCACAGAATCGACTGGGACTCTGCTGAATGCGTTACCTACAGTGCGGACTACTATCAACGAATCACTCTGGAAAGCTGGTTTACTAACTCAGAACAAACACCACTGAACCGTTGCCAACAGCTACCTGCACCTTACAAACGACTGATTGCCGACAACAACAAGACAGACAAACAATAGACAAACCGACTTATTTGACTAACAATAGACCAACGGACATTTGACTAACAAAAGACGGATCGAAACGCACCAGTCACGTTTAACAGTCGTCACAGCCTGAATAACATCACGGCTTAAGTGACAGTCGACCAATAACATCACGAGATCGTCGACCAATCAGGACAACGACCAGAGACTTATAACATCTACTGACGATTCACAGTTCACTTGACTCTGATGATGACTTCCGCTCAGGTTGTCGAGATGTCAGTCAATGTCACCTCAAACAGTCCTTCTCAGGACTACACTCACCCGGACGATCACAATTTACCGAATTATGATATGACTTCTGGGTTTAAACCGTTTACAGTTTTATTTTTTTTATTTTCGGCTTTTTCAGGTACGCACGTGCGTCCGTGCATACAGGTAGCTACGCCCCTGAATTTTTCTTTCAACAGAAAAGTTTCATTCTGATAAGGTGAAAACACTTTTCATGAATCTGAGTGATACAGCTATTTCAATTAACGTTGTCGGAAAACCTTAGCGACTAGACTGCAAAGCTATATTGGGTAATTTATTAATAAATTTACCAAACTTAGGCTATAGCTCACACCTACAGAAAATAAATCACACAGACAAGTGTTTATGGTACTTTTACCCATCCTATGGCGGTGCAGCCGTGAAATTGCAGCAGAATCACAAAGATGTACAGCTACCCATACTAACTTTCGGTCTTGTCGCGTAACCTTGAGGTTTAAAATCCAACAACGTTAATTGAAATAACTGTATGCCCTGAGTAAGGATGCTATACACGATTGCTGCAAACGGCATCTTTAAAGTGCATATTTTAAACAATATTTATTCCACGAGGGCATGTTAGATATGAAGTGATAAATGACAAATGCTGACCTGGATCATAGTTGGAATTGAGAGAAACCTTATCGTTCACCAGTCGCACCCAGGACTTTCCGTCACAGATCTCTAAATGTGACTCTGTCATACGCAGTAATCCCTTGTCTCCACGGTTACAGCTGGTCGAGAATTCCTTTACAGGAACTTCCTGCAATGAAAGCGGTTGGTTGGGGAAGATTCCTGTGGTAAGATGGCTACATGATAATGGGGCTTAAATGTTATTTACAAATAAAGGATGAGTCACTTGCACTAAATGCTGTGATTTTATCTCATAAAACGACTTTCAAATTCTACTCAGTACATCAATCAGATATCCCAAAGAAGTGATTTCATTGGTTGGGAAATCAGCAGCCTTACTTTTGAGCGTTTACGTGATCTCTACCGGTCCGCAGTATTTTCAGTTTTTCTGCTTTACTAAATTTTCTCCCTTCGTGAAATTAATTCGCAAGACCGCAGCCTTACCATTCTCTTTGTGGTGTGTTGTGCAGTTTATGACGGCTGTATCAGTTAATCCGGCAAACTAGCAAGACTAAAGCCAAAATTGAGGCTTTTTAAGCCTGACGAAAATGAAATAAAAATTAATAAATTGCTGTCATCTTGTTTTGCTGCTTTTCTATGTTTACTTTGGTAATTTAAGACTAGCGAAAGCGATGTTTTTCTCTCCTTCTGAGCGAGTTCCCTTAACCCTTATTTTAAAACATTGTCATGCCTACAAATTCAGCTCTTGGATAGCTCGGCCAGATTAGGCAGTTTGAACTAGTGGGGATAATTGCCTTGTGGATTTAAGCATCGTTAGCTTTCCTTTTTCCTTGGCGTTGTTGGTTGGGAAACTGCGTCCCGAACAACGACGTGAAACGACTATTAAAGTTTTGTGGAAAACGTGAACACACATAGTGATTTTCTCTCCTTCCTTCCTTGAACACCGGTCCCGTCCTACCAATAGGAGTGTCAAGTTCACCATGATCCCTGAATAATTCTACTAAAGACGCCTTTTTACAGGGTTAGTCTCAATCCGAAATTAAAATCACAATACCAGCGAGAAGGCTGTGCATTGTTCTATTTTAGAATTCAGCGCTTTCCAGCTGGTATATTATTATTCCACTCTTGCGCCATTTTACCATATATGGTCAAGAGAAAGCGCAAAATATGCCACCTTATTACACAGTAAAATTATGTATTGCACTGCAAAATCCAGGTTTCACAGGTTTTCTGGCCGAAGGACTGGAAAAACCAAATTTTGACGTGATTTTTTTAAGTGGAATAATAAATCTCTTATTCGATGGCCTAACATATAATACGCGCGGACATTTTGCTCAATGCTCGTATTTCTACACAACTCGCAAAATATCCGCACGTATTATATGTTAAACCATCGAATAAGATGTATTTATTTTACCTCAGATTGAGACTGTAAAAAATTAACCCTGTAAAAAAGCGTCATTTTGTTCAACGGTCTTAGTTAACTCGAAACTGGACAATTCAGTTCCTATAAAATTTGTGCACATTGTGCAGGTAAAACAAGTTGGAATAATCACGAAGTATCTCAGGTAGCATGGATCAGTACGATTTGAAGTGATGTTCTCGTTGTCGCCATTGTCATGACTGCTTAACCCTCTAAGCCCTGACATGAAAATGCGCACTTCTCATTGCTGTTCTCCATTCATTTCTTATGGAGCTCGAGCTAGCAATTGCAAGAAGAATTTGTCTAAATAACAAGACAGTTTATCCTTGGTGGTCACGTCCTTTCACTCATCACTTGAATGTTTAAACAATTGATGATGATGTAAAGAGAAAATTCATTTTCGTCAGTGGCAGGGCCTAAAGGGTTAAGCTCCTTAATGACTAACCTGCACGTACGCTATACATGTTGGTACATTTCTTTTCCATCCTCTACAAACCAATAGCGTGATATGACCAAATTCATTATAAATATACATACCTGATGATCTTCAACTGAACTTTCGCCGCTCTTCAATGACCAGCTCTGAAAAGGGAAGTTTAATGGAACACCAGCACCAAAAACCGCGTCTCTGTTTCCAAAAGATAAAAGCCGTTTATAGCTTAGCAGTAGTAGAATAATCTTGAAGAACTTTGTCAATTTGCAGGTGGTGTTTATACTTACTCAGTTAGACTTAAAGTTGCCAGGCACAGGATGAAGGGTAAGTTCAAAACCACGGTTGGTTAAAATGAAGCTGCAGTGTTCTTGTCCTGTTCAACTTTCTAACTGTAATGCGCAATGGACGGCAATTCCGGCCTTTTATACCTTCTAGCGTCAAACGTAACGTGATCATCACACGTAACCTGATAATAGATTATTCTGCGGCAAAGTAAAGCTCTAGAATCGTAATAAGTGCTTTAAAAACAAATAATTAATTCCTGAAACTTTTTTTGCTTGCAAAACAGGCGAACGCATGTATATGCGACCGTTTTTGCTTGGTTTGTTCCACTTCTTACTCATACCCTTAATTAGGAATCAAACCTTGCTCTAAAATCACCCATATTGTTATAAGTATTTCAAATTAAAGTTTCATATAGCTTGCGTAATAACAAAGATCAGGAGCCTATCACGTGATATGCTCCTGCAAAGATATCATCCAGTTTTTTTTTATACCATAACGAACGTTTGGTTTTTTAAGCAGTGGATAGCTTAGTTTTTGCGAACTGTTTTTGGGTTTATTATTTTATGCGAGATATTTTCAATTTTAACTTGAAAGAAAACAATTCATAGGAATATCATCTCAGGTACTCGAGTTGTCTCGCGGTATCACAAGCAAGCTGGAACGTGTTCCAAATAACTATGTATTTAGCCGTTTTAAAAGAAACATTCTGCGATTTATAGATAGAAAACATTGCATAATCATTGATGCTAGAAAAACCCAGCTTAAATGAATGTACCATTAAATCTGGTGCCGGATAAAAAAGAATTAACTTTAAAGGTGATCGGCTACAGATGTTCTTTGCACTCAGAACAAGAATTATTGTGGGTTCGACGGAATTCGAACTCATGACCTCTACGATACTTGTACGTGTGAATGCTTTTATGATTACCAACCCAGTTATAACTGCAAACGACTTCAATTTGCACTTGCGATATGAAGAGGTTTATGGTGATCAGGGTCTGGAAGGGTATTCTCGGGATGCGGGATGTGACCAAAATACGGGGCGGGATTCGGGAAAACGCAAAATATCTTGACGGGATTCGGGATTTGACTGCCACCAGGGAAACGGGATTCGCCAAAATTTGGGCACGGGATGCGGGATTTTTTGGCTTGTCTGTCGGGAATTCGGGAAATCGTCACGACCCAAGTAAACGTTCTAGCAACAAAAGCGAATCAACCAGGCGAGCGCAAAATATCAATCAAAAGGGCCAATCTACATCTTAAATTTATTAGCTTTTGCAGAAATTAGTCTTTTTTAACGTATTTTTGGGAAAGAAAAAACGGTATTCGGGATAGCGATGAAAAAAGGGCGGGATGCGGGATTCTCCTCAAAAAGGAGCGGGAATGCGGGATCAGGACCCCCCCTTCCAGACCCTGGGTGATGTATTGCAAAACAACAAAATCGGGAAAGACATCCTGAAAGTCTCTATGAGAGAGTACTGGCGCAAAAACTGATACTGAAGTGTCGCAAATTCTCTTTTGCGCGCGCACCCAAGATTATTGTAGAAGCAAAGTTTTTCAAAAGTCATGAAAAAATGACTTCGTTTTTAGGAAGGACATTTTGTCTCCGCAGCTTATGTCACGGGTGCAAACGAGAAAACATTTGGGGAAGCTGGCACAATTGGTACTGACATGTATCAAAAAATTTGAATAGGAGTATTTCATCGATATCAGATCACTGGAAAGGTTTAGGCCCACGAATACTTTTGATCTGTTTGCGTGCAAGCTCGTTCTAAGGTCAAGCCTCCCCTCAAAGACAATGAAAAGGAATATCCGATTTATCGGCTTTCAGGGTTAGTGGAATGATTTTTCTATGTTGAGATGTTACAAAAATAATTCGCTTCTTTGGAATGGTAAACAAACTGGTTTTGGTATTGAAAGTATATTTCTTAGTTTTCTTCGAAGTATAGACATGTTATGATACGTATGTAATTTGGATTCAAGAAACAGCCGAGTTTTCCAACCGGAAACAGCCGCTACACTGCTTTGAGCAAACGTTTTGTTGAAGTGGCTGTATGCCCATTCTAGTGTAGTGGCTGATTGTTAAGTTGTTTGCTGAGTGGATAGTTGCGGGAGAAATGGATTCTGTGTGACATGAAGGTACTGTAAGCTGCGCATGAAGACTCCCAAAGTTTGAAGCAAACCCGGGGGGGGGGCAGGGGGCACTTGCTACATGTTTGGGTATAGGGGTGCCACTGAGGGTTTGAAACCCCGGCCCTGTTTAGGACAAAAAAGGACCATGTTTGGGACAAATGACAACGTACACACCATGTTTAGGACAGACACAAAAAATTGTATACCCTGTTTAGGACAAAGGGGCCAAAACCATACCCTGTCCAGCGGCACATCCCTATATAAGCCATATTAGGAAGTACTCCCCTGGAGAGCAAATCTGCTTGTTATTAAAGACAATCCTACGTTCTGTCTCCAAACTACTTGCTCCTAAACGAATCTCGTAACGTATTTTATTTATCTTGTAACCATTTTTCTCGTTAAAATTTTTTATTTAGTATCTTCACGGTAAACTCTGGGTATTTTGAATGCTGGATGAGGTTCAAAGGAAACTTGAATTCATCTGGCTAAGAGTTCAGGGGACCGTTTCTCGAAAGTCCAGGTAACTTTTCGGGTCCGGAGCTATATCTATAAAATGGTGGCGTAACTCTTAGCCCGCAAACCAGCTCGACTTGTTTCGTCAACTTGCAATTTTACTGCTTAGTCTAAAAAATCAAGAAAAATTTGAATCTTTAAGGTAAACCATGCGCTCATAAAATAGCTTTTTGGGCCCGAAACTGGAGTTATCGGGACTTTCGAGGAACGGGCCCCAGGTTACACAATTTGGGGTATTTTGTTAGTTTTGGACTCATCTTCAATATGGCATACGTACCCCGCGTTGTTACCTTGTTTATTATTCCACTCTTGCGCCATTTTACCATATAAGGTCAAGAGAACGCGCAAAATATGCCACGGTATTACAGAGTAAAATTGTCTATTGCACTGCAAAATCCAGGTTTCACAGGTTTTCTGGCCGAAGGACTGAAAAAAACCAAATTTTTAGGTGATTTTTCCAAGTGCAATAATAAATCTCTTATTCGATGGTTTAGCATAGAATAAGTGCGCACATTTTGCTCATTGATCGCATTTTACTACGCAACTCGCAAAATATCCGCGCGTATTATATGTTAAACCATCGAATAAGATGTATTTATTATTCAACTGCATTCAGTAGAGTACAAATAACACCCAAAACGAGTACAAATATCCCCACGGTATTTGTACTCCAGAAGACCGGTTTGACAGGTTTTCTACAGTCGTCACGTCAGGCATTGAGGGCTTACAAGGTGAACAACGAACAAATGACCGAAACGCTCGTTTTATCCCGAAGAAAACAATGAATACTTACCAAATTTTGAGATTTTTAACGAAAACGAGTTCCTAAGAGACAAGCAATGACCTAGACGACAGTGAAATTTCTTTATTTGTTGAAGAAAATCGAAACGTTAATACAACAAAAAAGACAAAAACTGACCTCAAGTCCGTTAAAGAAACAAGGGCCATTGAAGAAATTCCCGCCGAGGAACTTAACAATCTTTTATGTCATTTGTTTGTCAAAGTCAGGAAACGGAACCCATCTTTTCTCAGGAGCTGTCTTCAACAAATGCACAATTGTTGTCGGTCAGAAATCTCCACCGCTATCTCTTCCAAAACGACGATTCGGACGAAGATGACTGAGCTTGAAAAGCATTTGGATTGTTAACAAGTAGCTGTTGACTTGACGTTCGAGTTCTGTTTGTTCCGTCGAGTTCTTTATTTTCGTAGTTTTACTCGGTGACCAAGAACAGTAATCTAATTGTAAACCCGAAAATAATTCAGTTTTGCATTATTGCATCTTTGTTTTCCTTGCTTTCCGTGCAGGTTTGAAAACATAGGCAGGCATTGCGTGCTTGACCTATGTTGAAATGACAAGTCTTATCCTCGCTTATTTGCGATTTTTAAGACATACTCTGAGGACAAAACAACACACGCGATTATTCTTGCAAATACTTCCCTCTCCACTATAGCACCTGAGTGCATAAGGCCCAGTTCAGACATCGCACCTCTCATGTGCCGTACCAAGTAGTACGTAGTTTTTTGGCAGTTGTACGGTGTTCAAATGAGTTTTTTTCGACAGATTTCAATTAGGCAAGCCAAAATCTTAGGGTACGGCAAAGTTTGCCGCTTAAATACGACCTGGGAGGGAAAATGTATTTGGTACGGCACATGAGAGGTACGGCGTCTGAACTGGGCCTAAAGCAGCTTTTTGGTTTACTCAGCAATACCCTTGGAATGCAAAACAAAATCCTGCTAAAAACCCAGTTGGACCAAAATTGGAGATAGAGCAATCATCGGGCTAGTAGGTTACAGGCTAAAAGGTCAAACTGACACTAGAACAAAACGACTGCATAAAAATTTCAAATTAAATCTTAAACTGAAACGTCATTTAAGGTCAACTAATGATTGTCTGCATAGTACTGAAGAATATAAATCGAGGTCACAACAAGATGTGAAAGAAACAAGTGTAGTAGCAGGAGCCATAATCGGGGACGGAGACCGTAACTGAATACCATTTTCAGTGATGGGGCTGGCCCCATCGAAAAAGACAAATGTGCTATTTTTAGAAAAAATTGCGCCATCGCGCGCGTGAAACACGCGTGTATGTTGCGAGGGTGCCGCGCAAAGAAAAAACAAACAAAATGGCGTCGGAAATTACCTTCGTTGGAGATGAAGAAATCCAGTTTTTGTCATCAGTGACAATTCCAAATCTAAGGCAAGCCCTTGAGGAGAACTTTTTGGATAGTGACTCTGGATATGAGGATTGTACAAGTGATTCCGATGATGGCAGTGAGAATATTTTAGAAAAATCCTGTAGCGAAGATGCGTCGGACATGTCGGACGAGGATTTCCCCGTTAGACGGAACAAACGTTTTGCGGGCCAAAAAGGCGTCGAACGACGAAAAAATCAGTTGAAGGTGAATCAGTTAGGAAAAGGGAAAATACATCCCGAAAATATATTTCCTCTGAGGACGTACAGAGATTGAAGGGCAGCCGCAAAGACTGTAAAATGATTTTCCAAGCACGTTGTGAAGAAAAGTAACCATAACGCACTGATAAATCGTTGTCACTATTTCCCCAGCAAGAAAAATAGTAACATAGATTCAAATACCGAATCAGTAAAGAAAACGTTTGCCGAGATTTCGCAGCGTATGTTTTCTGAAATAATGCCCGCCTTTACCGAAATGACCCAAATGTTTATAATGAAGACAAAGAATAGTAAAAAGCGCGCTTTGTTTTCAATCAAATACTCTCGCCGTGCGTTATCAATCGTCGACAAAATAGAGAACTGGAAAAACACCAAGAAAAAAAACTACTTCCGTCGATGAGAAGGAGAAAGATGAAGTGAAACTTATTGCTGTCCTAGTACTGAATATGACTTACTGGGTAATTTACGAACCTAGAAGGGATACATAGCGCAGTGGACATGACAAGGGTTTCAACGACAGAGTGAGCTTGGTTTTTTTCTCCGCCAGCAACCTGGCGAGAAAAATCACTTTGTATCGAAGCAAAATTAAGGAGAAATTACAACTGAACGTCACTGAGACACAAATGCTTGATTTAGGACGAACAGAAACTGTAGAAATAGAAATATAAGCATTTAGCGCTGTGTTTACAATTTCTTTCATCGTCAACTCAATCACTTGTTCTTAAAATTTCACAAACAGTAGGTTTTATACGGAAGGCTTTGAGTCGGAAATATCGACACAAGACAAAATAAGCACAGTAAAATTGGAAAGAAGCATTTAATAAAAATTGTCACACTTTTTATGGCGAGTCAGTACAAAAATCATGCAGCAGTCTGAACAAAAAGCATTAGACAAATTCAGTACCAGAAAAGGCGACATTTTTAGGCTATACCACGCAAAATTGACACTGGTTTACCTGTACTCGTTGTGGCTCTATCTGTGTTCCCTTGAGCAGCTCCATACATTTAGACACAAGTCCGATGCCATGTAAAATACGTTGAATCGCTTTCACAGTTGTTTGAGTGTTGTTTTTACCATTCCGTCCGTGGTTCTAAACTAAGAACAATTGCGTTTTGTGGTTTGCGTTTAAAAAGTAAGATGATGAATTCTAATGTTCCTCACCTCAGTAGTCTTGTTTCAGTGAGCTGCATAGAAATTATCGTTCAAGCTTAATTATTAATTCTGCCTTCAGTTCGATCAAACAAACACATGATGGCTCCGTTGTCAGCGTTGTGCGAACGGAGCAATTACAAACTCTTTCATTTGAACTCCAGCAGCCATAACGGTGAGATCGTACAGCTTCAATCCGCTTTGAACGACGATTCCAACAATTTTCAGGAAAACTCAAACACGTACCACATTTCAGAGCCCATAATTGGGAGATCTTTCCCAAACCTTGTACTTGTACGTTCACTTCGGGGCAGTTTCATTGATTCATTCAGCTCCGCAAAGAAACGCTGCAACACTTCGCAGGGTTTGGCGCCTTTTTAGGTCAGTCATGTGATCGCCATCGATTCCTGTTCCCCTTTATCTGGGAGTTTCTCTCTTTTTTTTTCTCTTTCTTGATTTCATAGCAATTAGCGATTGCCTTTTTTAATAATAAAAACCAGTATGTACTCGGGCATACTGGATATCAAATAATTATGACCGTCTTGGTCATTTCCACGTTGAACGCAAATTTGCGTGTAGCCACGCGCGTTTATGACGTTGAGGCTGGCGCAATTTTTTCTAAAAATAGCACATTTGTCTTTTTCGATGGGGCCGCGTGGACCCCGCGCTTACGGTCTCCGTCCCCGATCATGGCTCCTGGTAGTAGATAATAATTTGAGGAGGGGACAGTCATTGGCACTCCCAGTTGCACAAACTTGTTTATGAAAATTGAAGACCGAAAGAGGGCAAGGCCAGGGTTGTTTTTCAAACAAATTTTCCTGCCATATGTTTCTGTATATTATGAAACCAAGAAAGAAATCGTTTCTATGTCAGCTGGAAAATCTGTGGATATGACTGATATAAATCATGGACACAACATCGTAAACTAAAACTTAACCGTATACGTTACACGTTTAAAAACCTACAGACACGCTTGAATGACTAAGCTAATTTATGCAAATTGCTATCTTAAACACGTCGCTAAAAAATTGCAAAACCATATGTTCCCTTATACGATAATACCAAGAAAGAAATCATTTCTATGTCGGCTGGAAAATCTGTGGATACGACTGATATAAATCATGGACACAACATCGTAAACTAAAACTAAACCGCATTATGGGAAGAGAAAACAGGTTTAAAAACCTACTGACACGCTTGAACAAACAAGCTAATTTATGCAAATTGCAATCTTATAAACACGTCGCTATAAATTTCAAATTACCAAACAAAGCTGTTTCAAGCAGTCAAAATTATCCATACCAAGCACAGATACAATCTTTTCAACCAACATGTTGCTCAAAGATACATAACCAAAACAGCTGTTTCATAACACAAATTATAAAAGAACAAATTAAACTACAGTTTCTCGTCAAAAAGTCTATTCTTGGAACGAGGTTAATTGTTTTTGTCACGTACTCACGTTCCACCGTTGGCCACGACAAAGTTCAATTTTACCTGCCCTTACAATGGCTTTAGGAAATTACCATCAATTCCACCACACCAAGCCTTTACTAAAAATGTAATGCATCAGTCAATTCCAGCTGCGCCCATCCCCCCCCCCCCCAGGGCAACTGCAGGGCATTTGCCCAGCTTGTCAGTCCCGGGGGTGTGGCATTAGCAAATTTGGCGTGGACCCCTGGGCCGGGCATTTGCCTACCCCTGGGCTACCCCCGGGCTTTTGACACGCATGTGGTTTCCGACTCTAAATCCAGACATGGAGGATTTTACCGGAAAGGACCATCAGTTTGGCCCATTGGCTTGTCTGTCAAAGTTAAGGACTGGATTTTATGCATTTAAAATTTCTTCATTGCTTAGCAAGGCACAACTTGAGCTATCGGGAACGATCAACGTGAATCGACGTACGTATGCTACATTGATCACGGATTTTATAATTTGAATTTAGTCGCGATGATTCTAAAACTATCATGATCGTTTATTAAATTCTAAATATGTTTATAGGGATTGCCGTTTACTTTTGCATATTATTAAAATATTCAGAACAGATGACTTTACAACAAACTATTTTATAATGTCAAGATATTTTTACTAGCAAACTGTTTAACACAAAATAAATAACAATAAAATGAGAATCAACTATCATGTGGTGTTGTCTGCGAAGTCAATATCATTGCTTGGAGGTTTTGACTTTATTAACCATAGGAGAAGACAGAAAGGCAGACCTACAGAAACGAAAAACCACACATTTAAATGCTGAAAGTGGCACTATTGTGCAATAAATGGCAACTGCTGCAGTGTTGATTGGGGACGTACGATCCCGGGGGCGGAGCATTTGCCCTCTTCCTTCGTCCCTACCGCGGGGCATTTGGCAGTTTTAGTGCCCCCACCCCCCGGGAATTTGCCATCCAAGAAAGAAAAAATGCTAATGCCCGGAGGTTAGTCCGGAGGGGGCATGGGCGCAGCTGGAATTGACCGATGCATAACTGTTCGAGAGGAAAAAGTAGACGTGACTCGTAAAAATATTACGACGTGACCCTACGTCATCAGCTCGTAAAAATATTACGACGTGACTCGTAAAAATATCCCACGATACTACACACTAAACCGTCTAATAAGATATATTTATTTTTTGCTTTTTCCTTACGGAAAATTACGCTGCAAATATCCGACTGTAGGACTGCCAGGGAAACAGCGCTGTGGGAGAAATCTGCGTCAGGGATGAAATAGCCCTTTCATTTATCTATAGAAACAACAACAAATTTTCAAGCATTGATGCGTTGCTGAAGCTGACTCTTGAAGGTAAAGAAACTTGCATGTTGTTCTTGAACGACACGTGTAAAACTGAAATTGCCATTCCTGTCAAGAGAAAAATAAGCTAAACTTAATCGAATCGACTATTCCGAGGAGTCACTAACGCTTATTACGCTTAGGGAAAAGACAATTTGGCAATGTTTAATACTGGCATAAAGAAAGGAAAATTAAAAATTGAAAAAGACTATAAGCAGGTAACCAGAAAATAAGTTATGGAAGTGAAAAGCAATTCCATGTTAATATTTTATTTCACTTTTCTTAATCATCCAATACAGGATACACCATCTACCTTTACATTGAATTCTTATAATGAGTTGTTATTTCTCTCTATATATACATATAAAGGGTACACGAACTGAAAACAGCATCCCACAAATTGGTACGTGTCCTTCTGATTGCAATTGCATACCGATCAGATGTATTATTGCTATGCAACTTAGTTTAAGGCAAGAAAGAGGTTAATATGCAAACGGACAGCCGTCATGCTAATGACACGGCACAACTCAGATTTAAGTGGACCTTCTTGTTGCTTCCTAAATAAATTAAAATTATTTTAACCATGCAACCTGTAGAAACACCACTAAAATCTGAGCAGCCCTACGTCATCAGCTTGAAATTGCTCGTCTCTCTGCGCAGACGTCCATTGGGGATTCAACGAAGTGGGACTCCAAGTGTTTAAAGTCGGCGATTTTCTAGCGCAGGCCGACATTTATAAGCATGTTACTAAGACTCTAAATGCCTCTGATTCCGACATATCCAAATCGAAGCACTATCAACAAGCAAGCTGAGTGGATTTATTTTTATGTCGTCTTTTTTGCGGCTAAATACAGTGTCGGCGAACGAAAGTTTGTCTGTTTTCTCAGGCAAGAAGACGGAATACTTTTTATGCTAGCAGAGTAAAACTGTGATCTTCAACATCTTATTTTAATGGTTACTTTGATATTTCAACTCAGGCCGACACTCACCAGCCTATTGTTTGGCACGTTGGGGCTGTGACCATTGGTCGCAGTAAATCACGTAAACATTGGTGTTATCTTAGTGCAGGCCGACACTCATCAACCTGTTACCAAGGGCCTTTGCACCGTTGGTGTTGAAGGCCACGCCCTTGTAAGCCGCACTGGTGGATGCTGTACGGAAGTACGGTGATTTTCCATCACCGCACCATTGGACACACCGCTTGTAGCAATTATTAGTGTAACCAGAAACGAAAAAGCCAGAGTAGAACGAATGATTACAGATCAAGAGCTGGTAGGCGTAAGCGTTACTCATGGCTCCCATGCCATCCCACAATCCGTAAGCACTGGCAGTCTTTCCATAGTTCAACTCGGCGATCATGGGCAGGTTCGATTGTCTTTTAAAGTAGGCCTTGTTTCCAGTTTGGTGATCAATGAAGATAATTTCTGAGAACTAAAAACGGTACATAAAGAGAAGAAAAGTGAACGACGACGGGAAGAAGAGCAAATTTAACCGGAGAACATTAACTATTTTAAGGAAAATATTTTATTTTATTAAAATGTATCTTTCTAAGAATAGTTAGGTGGTTAATTAGGTGGTTTTTCAAGAAATTATCATAAACATTCGACACTTTGACAGTGCCCCTCTGTAACACCACACTGTGACATGTGGCGCAGGTCATGTATTATAGACTACAAGAACTGTTTTTCTTAAAGGAATTATCAATTGACTTACTGGGATGTTGTTGCAGTTTGTCCTGTACCCGTCACTACCATAAAGAAGGCGAGGGTTATATGTGACCTCTGTTCTAGGTTTGGCTTTGTCAGCGGTAGTGTAGCACATGGTCCACCCTCCATTGTATGACGTCATATCACAATATGCTTGAAATGCATTTTCAGTGCTTCCTCCATCCGGGTCCAACCAGTACATGCCATCTCCTCTGGAATATCCTCGTTTCTTGATATCCTGACAATCAACTCCTATGACTGATCACATAGAAAATATCAAATGATGTGTGACTTAATGGCCCAGCTTTATAACAAAAACAACCCCAACAACAGGCTTATTTACAACAGAAATTGTTCCACCTGCAGCCGTGAACCTACTGCTGGTCAACAGACAACGCGGGCTAATCAGACTCTGCGGTTCCGCCGCTAGAAGGGATTAAACACCAAAAACATAAATTGGGGGGGGGGGGGGGGAGCAAACCTTGACGGTACTTGCAACTATGATTTTGTTTCCTTTTGTTGTGCTAAAGGGGAAAGCGATGTTGGACTATTCACTCGCCATGCTGGGTAGACACAGCAGTCATTGGTGTGACAGTCATTGGTGTGGCAAAACGTGGGTCGCAGGGATGGCAGAGCCTATCTCTCCTTGAGTAGCATTGTCTCTAGGGGAATTCATGTTCTGGTGTAACATGGGATAGACGAGAAGAGGGGTACCCTTCTGGGAGAAAAATGGGTCAGATGGTACGATAGTTCCATCCTGGGAGACATCCAGATCTGTTTCCATGGGTGGCCATAGCATGTACTGTGGGGGAAGTGCAGTCTAGGGTGCACTTCCTTGTCACCAAAAAGCCTTATTGACTTAGCAAAGATATGATGTTTACTAACAACAATAAGAAATGATAACAACCACCAGGAGATAACAAAAGAGAATAATTGAGAGCACTTTGTCTTCTCGTGAACGGTAGTACGTTACATCTTTTAAATTTATGCCAATATTTATTAGAAGGTACCATACTAGAAGTAAATTAAAGTACCCCCTCTTGTTGTTCCTTGAAGATAAATCATTTCTTTTATGCGACATGCAGTTCAAAGCTTGTTAAATAGATGAAAACCAGGTGCGCCTTTCTCGAAGGTCCAAAAGACTTTTCTGCTCAGAAAAGCCAAAATGGTAAAAGCATGAACCACTTCAACGTTAAAGCTGTCATTTTCAAACATGTCTTAAAGATGAGAAATGTTTAACTTGTAACAAAGTTTCATCCTTAGTTTAGGAGATACAGTGTGAATTTTTGTGCCGAAAACCGGCCCGAAAGGTTTCGTAGCTTTCGAAAAACAAACACCAATAAAAACAGCTTTTTCTAAATTTTCGGTCTCAGCTGCGGAGGTGCCATGGAGAACCGTAGAACAAAACTGGCAGGAAAATGGTATATTGCCCAAGCAATTAATACCCGTTGATGAATGATTACAATGTATATCAGCAAGGCAATGATCTTCAAACTATTCAAATCATTAATCGAATAAACATCGCAAAAGCCTTTTATGATCGATTGTCTATTACTGTTTATATGAATTTTAAGATAATATGACTGATCAATTCTCAGCGATCATGGATCACATCGATTTTAATATGACACTGGACTCAGCTACATGTTTTTAAACACGTACGTTCCAGTTTGAATGAAAACAATGTGGCAAACATCCTTCTTGACCTTATTAAAAATGTGATCATTTGCATCAAGGTTAAGAAGTGACGGCTTGGCCTTTGGAAATTCACCAGGCCAAGCTTTGCACAAGCAACCTGATCCGTTATTGTACCAGTCTTCCGCACTGGCACAATATAATCGACACGTTGCTCTGCGATACTCAGTACCTTGTTTAATCTTGCAGTGTATTTCTTTTTCTGGTAAACTGACGTGTCCTGCATTTCCCAAAAAGTTCTTTTTTAGCCTGTCTCAGGCTCTCAGATAGTAGGGACGGCTCAAAAATTAGAAAGGGAACGTGAAAATAAGTCTCGTGAATCTGGGGAAAAGATAGCACTGTCTCCACGCTTTTTTTCGCGCTCGTTTTCTCAATTCGCCCTTTCCCCACTATCTCGGAGCGTACAGGCGAGTTCTTATTATTCTTATTAGATTTAGCAAACATAATCAACGGTTCACTTGTACAAGCCAGCTGAGGCCACCACGGTTCAACTCGAATGGGTTTAGGAACTATTAACATACAGAACGACACATTCATTGTTAACATCTGCTAATCGGAAAAACAGACAGAAAGATTTTTCAGTGAAAGCTTTTCAGATTGGACAAGAGAGGATAAAGGGGTAAGAAAGTTAATCCCCTGTAAAGGCCCTATCCCCATCCTAATCCCTCTTAAGCAAGAGAGGGTAAGGGGTAAGAGAGCTAATTCCCCATATAGGCCCTATCTCCATCCTAATCCCTCTTTATCCTCCTAACCCCCCTTTATCCTCTCTTGGATTGGAGGAACACCACAGACCTGCGCTGGAGTTAAGGGGGACCTTCTTGTCCAACAGTTGAACCCAGGACTTCCCGTCACAAAACTCAATATGCATTTCTGCCATGCGCAGTAATCCCTTGTTTCCACGGTTACAACTGGAGGAAGGTTCATGGATCCGAACCTCCTGCAAAAGACGCGAGATGTCAGTGGAAGCTCTCTACAGGAGAGAAACTTTGTAGAAACTTTTAGGAAACTCTTTTCAGGGAAGTCAAATAATAATAATTTCATAAAGAGGAAGGTCGCGCTGCAGACGACTCTACTAAGACCTCTATTAACGAAATAAAATAGCCTGAGGTTTCCGTGGAAGAGCTACACTGGCAAACATCGGGTTATTTTCAAGCCCTATGGGTTGATAAGCGATAAAGACATTTTGAAATACCTGACGATCTCTAAGCTTGATTTCTCCGAGTTTTAGAGACTGGCCATTGCTCTCAAAAAGAACGCTTACTGGACCACAAACGACGCCTCTGTTTGGACAAAAACCAAGCTTAGTTAGGCATGGAAAACAAAAGAGGAATAACGTCACTTTGTGCATGGTATATATATATACTTACTTTAGACCAAGAGTCGCCAAGCAAGGAATAAACAGTAACTTCAACAGCATGGTCAGTTTATCTCAACAAAAAATGTGGCACTGCAGAAATTAGAAGTGCGATTCCCGTGCGTTGTTTTACCCACTATTGATGACGAAGCTTAAATACGTATACTTTATGGAGCGAAACGTAAGTAGTATATTCTTGTTACCTGATATGGTTTGTAAAACAAAGTGACTGAATATCTTGCATGTTTCCTGGTGGGTAAGCGACAACGCCACGTAAAATGTTTATCTTTCGCTAGGACTTTCATAAGAACAGGAACATATGTGTTGAATTTGTTTTTTTGTTTGTTTGTTTTGTTTTGTCTTTTTGGCGACTGTTCGATGTAACTATTTATGACGGAGAATACTATAGGAAAACAAAGAAAGAAGGTTTAAAATTGCTCACGTTGTTGTTTATTTGTTTTGACCCATCTCAATGAGTGTTAGTGTCAAGTTCTAAATGGCTAAGCCCGTTCAGGAAGTTCAATAAAGGTATATTGAACTTCCTGTTGAAAACGCTTTCACGTGGCATGATTCAACAGGAGTGAACGTCCTGCTACGTGCATATACCAGGGGCACCCAACCGGGTTCGTTTCGGCGGAATATCTGTTCTACAGACCCCCCGGGGGCTACTCAATAAAGCTTTGTACCGGGAGACTCCGCCCGGAGGTTCAAACCCTTACCCTTTAATACACTAATTTTTACCAAAATGGTACCTCTTTCATATACCTAGAGCAAAATTGCACCCCTTTCTTATGCCTAAAGGATAATCCAAAGCAATAGAATTTCCTGTAATCGCCACGTTTTTCCCGGGTTTTCAGTCGTTCTGATTCAGTTGAGAAGTCGTTTCTCCCAAAATGTGGCCCCTTTGATATACTGTGCTTTAGCCACCATTTCTTCCACTTCGCAGCTGATTTTGTGACCCTTTCGTATACTAAAATGGCAATTTTTCGTACCCTTTAATATACTGCGAGCTTAAAAAAGGCACCCCTTTCGGGCGGAGCCTCCCCATGTAGCCCACTATAGGGAGTACCCCCTCCGGGGCAGACCTAAATCGCCTGAGATATTCGGATTTGATTGCAGTAGAAGCTAGAGATTTCTTTGGCGAAGCATCGCCTCAGTCTGTCGTTTAGGGTGTATAAGGTCAGCTAGCATTTTCTGAACGACATTAGCAGCTCGGAAATTCGGCGGATAGGATTCCGTTTCCTAAAATTTCCTGAGCCTTAAATTTTTAGCTAAGAAAGCCGAACATATCAACCTCTATTAGCTCACACAAATATGCCATTTATAAAGCTCGGAAACAACCTGAGAAACCACAAAACGACATTTTAAGTATTTTGCTAAAAGTTTCTCGTTGGGTGCCCCTGATACTGACGTGTACGTAGCTCCTGACCTGCAGCTAGCCGTCACTGATAAGGGGCTTAATCCTCTTCAGACAAAGGGAAGAGGCCGAGTGGAATCTGCCCGCAGGAATTTTGAACGCGGTGATAACATTTTTAATGCGCAAACAAAAGCAACCGAACCTTCGTGACTTAACCCAAAATTTATTTGGAATCAATTTGGTATAACGTGTCTTTGTTCATCAAGTATGTTGTTGCCATGGCAACCACGTTTTGACAATCAATTTTGTCAGAATTTTGAACTATCTACTTTCACATTTTTTACACTACCTCAGTGTTGTTTTATTGAATTTGGTTACTTTCTGAGCAATTTCGCTTACTCCCTTTTCTTGAGTAAGGAATGGAACCATGCCGTCATTTTCACTTTATTGTACTTTAAATAAGTTAATATGCGCTGCAGGTTTTTGTTTTTTGTTTTCTTTTTTGTTTTTGCTTGTTTGTTTTTGTTTTGTTTTTGTTTGTTTGTTTGTTTGTTTGTTTTTGTATTGTACTGAATACATCTTACTCATTCTGCAACTGCCCTGTTTCTTAACTGTATCACACTCTTTAGAAAAAAAAGAGCGTGGTGAACAGCGTAGTGGGTAATTTATACTGTGTAGTAAGTAATGTTTGTATTTACTATAAGTATAGTGTGCACGTAGTAAGAGAGGTTTGTTAAATATATTCCTTTTAACTGCAATAAAGAAACAGAATGAGCCAGTTTGTGAACAACAAAAGCAATTTTTATAATTGTCCCGATACTACCTGAGATACTCTAAATGATTGACTTAGGTATTTTCAGTAAGTTATTTTTACACGACGTCACAAGCGACACCCAGGTTTAAATCCTATCCTGTTGAAGTAAAATTTTGGTCTTGCATATAATGCATTGCCTTGTATCGTGTTGTATTGTGTGGATCAGCGTTCCATAGTTGGGGTTGTATTGCGATGGTCATGCATGTTCTCCTCAGTTATAATCGCTAGGCAGCGAATAGCAAAACCAGGACTATGAACTGATGATAGGAGCTGAAACATTTAACAAAAGTGCGAATTACAAATCTAAGAACATATTTAAGTGGCTGTTTCCCCAAGATCCTCATAACCCAATTTGGTCACAAAATAAAATTGCTTCAAATCTTGTATGTGAATTACACTTTGTCTGGTTACTTTAATAACACTTTTCGTTTGGACTCTAACTGCTTTCTTCTTCAGTTTACAAGGGAGCACCAAAATGGATATTTTATTAGTACAAAAATGCCAATTTTCAATAACTTTGGTAACTCCTCACAGCACTTAAAACTTGATGCAGGACAAAATTCCATCGTTGGTTGATAAGTAAAAGTCTTCCTTATCCTAAAATGTTACTGACATTTCCATGTAATTGTTTTGAGCAGTTAAAACATTTCCTTTTAGCAACCCACTTTCCCTGCTTTAAAAAAAAAAGAGGAAAATGGGTAAACAAAAATACAGGTTAACAAAAGTGAGACTTCCTATAGCAATTGGCTTGCAGGCATGGAAAGGTAAAGACTTGGTCTTGATTAAAAAAAAAATAGTGCGGCCAGACGGATTAAAGACCGTGGCGCCACTTTCAAATAAAGGTACTACTAAATTATTCAAATTACGAACCACAACTTATGCTTGAATTTCGAGAGCAGATGTGATGCGAACAATACCCCCTTACATCAGGAAAACACACAAATAGTTTCAAACTGGTACACTGGTAATATTTCGCAGATAGCTTTAATTAAATTGTAAACGGCATTCAAATAGCTCATTTGCTATGCTCAATTCACAATGACAACTTATCAAGTACACTCCACTCGATGATCGCGCTAATTGCACTTAGCAAGTAAGTTTACAAGGCACTAAGCAAGGCACTAAGAGTTCACTGAAATAGTTTGCAAAACACAGGCTGTAACATACTCATTTTAACTTGCTTTATTGCTTTGTTCTCAGGTTAATAGTTCTAGATCAATGTAGTTTTGTAAACTTATGGCTGGTTCACACTTGTGACACAAGCATAAGAAAAAGGAATCTTTTCCTTTTTCTTATGCTTATGCTTATGCTTATGTCGCGTAATCGCAAGTGTGAACCGGATAACATAACCATAAGCATAACCATAAGCATAAGCATAACAAAACAGCAGAAATTCAAGCGAAAATAATTCCCAATCCTGCTCTGATTAGCAGTTTCAAAATGGCGTCTTCTTCTTCAAACACGCTGGATTTTTACGAGAAACTGGCCGAGGCCGTCCGTACTAACTACCTGAAATAAAATTCTCGGTCCGCCAGTCGCATTTCGAGCACAAGATTGTGATAATCTCCTTGTTGTTTTCTCTTCGTGAAGATTTCTCTTACCCAATAGACCTCCGTCTTGTTTCAGGTTGTCTTTCTTTCCACCGTCGACGTCTACTGAGCAGTAACATCAAAAGGAGCGCTTCTTCGTTTTCTTCTTCGTCCACCATTTTGAAACTACAACTCGTCTCATTCCCCAAGGATTATAAATCTGAAGCCCAATGCGCCTGCGTATGTCGCTTTCTTATGCTTATGTCAAATGTGTGAACATTCTTATGCTTATGCTTATGTTTATGCTTATGCTTATGTAACAAGTGTGAACCAGCCTTTACTTGCTAAGTGCAATTAGAGTGGCGTGTACTTTGTAAGTTGTTATTGTGAATTGAGCATAATGTGGTTCACATACAAGATTTGAAGGAAATCTTTTTTGTGACCAATTTGGGTTATGAGGATCTTAGGAAGACAGCCACTTAAAGGTTAGAATAATACAGCATAGTAATATTTCCAGCAAAGGAAAGCCAAATGAAGATGTTAAATTTTATAATAACTGAGCGAATTCTCGCACGCTAATTGGCCAATTTTTATTGTCAATAAGAGTACAGACGGATGAACTCGTAAAGCTGACGCAATCAGCAAAAGTTTTGTCAAACTTTCAGCGCTGCATTCTTAGTCCGGAAGCCAAGACCCCAAAATTAGGGTTTCGTACAATGATCGGGTCAGAAAAGGTTTGATAGCGGATTTTGGTAGAATAAGACCTGCTGATCAATGTCATAATCAGGTAGTTTGTAGAGTTAAATTGTGGTATAGGTTACGAGTTAAGGGGGTATTTTTATACGTCACCCCTTAAATTCAAAGGAACGAGGCTCACCCATTTGACCACTGATGATACCTAAACTTAACGTTTATTATGACCGGAATCTTCAAATATAGTTACATCTTTACGATACGAATGCCAATCATGCCCAAAATATGCAGATTTAGGTCACGTGACTGAGCACGTGACAGCCGAGAGGCCAAAAATAGCCTTTTAGAGCTATGAATAGCATATGTCATAAATGTCATAAATCTATGAATTATCCATTGATATTCTGCTATTTTCTATGAACAGGTTGTACATTCCACAGTTTCAGCCAAATTCTAGCTTATTCAGCCTGAAACAATGAAATAATTACCATTTTTGTCCCATTTACGGGTTAACATGAGAACGAGGCTCAGTCAGGTAACTACTGTTTACGGCTGTATCTTAAGCTCTTTATGGACAAAAACTTCTGATATCGTTACGTCTCAATTATATAAGACCCAGTCATGCTCAAACTATGCAAACTAAGGTCACGTGACCGAGCAAGTTACCTCCGAGAGGCCAAAAATTATATATTAGTGCTAAAAATAGCCTATTAAATCGCCCTCATTGCCATTAACGTATAAATTATATGTGTATGTATGTTATCTTAAAAAATTTCTTATGTACATCACATTGTAGGTCAGTGGGATACATTTTGAGGCTAAAATACACGAGATTAGAACAATTTTGGCCTTCATGAGGTGACTCGATTATTTGTCCGCTCTCAAATTTGTTTGAAATGCACAATGGCACAAGATATCATTCATTGCAATACAAAGGTCAAGCCGACACTGTGATAACCTTTGACCTTGCAATATATAGCAAGGCAAAGGAAATTCAGTGGAGATTTTCTGACGAGTTCTCTATCGTAGTGGTACGCATGGGCTGATTTTACATTGCTCTGAACTTCCTGTCCCTGCTAGGGAAGAAGTTCGGTGATTCTGGACTTGATGATCTCTTGATTGAGTCAGGTGTATACGCTGCCGGTTCGACGTCCGCTTTGATGAAGGGGAAATCTTAAAACCGAGGAATTAGGGCACACAAGCTCTGTCTAGAAGTGTTCCTTCGTCTCGTGTGGAATGCGTTTGTTGTCTGGTATGAGTCACAGGATAAGAAGATCCCAGAAGAACCCGTATTAAGTAAGATTGCAGATTGCGTTCGAGCGGTGGAGAACGGGAAGAATCACGTACGCGAGAGTGCGAGAAAGATAGAAGCAGATCTGACGGAATTGATGTCTCTATTCGGGGTCTTTAATTCGGAGAATCGAACATGGTCCAAGCTCTTCGCATTTTGGGATGAGTATGTTTCCATGGTCACTTTCCTTTTACAGTTTCTAAAGGCAGAGAGAACCGGGAACTGGAAGTTGCATCTATCCAGCATCGCAGCCATGTTACCTCATTTCTTTGCTATGAACAGGCAGAATTATGCTCGTTACGTACCTGTTTATCTCGCCAACATGCAGCAACTGGAACTAACACACCCGGATGTCTACAACGAGTTTGCTGCAGGGAATCATACCATAAGTCGTTCAGGACAGCCCTTTTTACAAGTTTCTACCGACATGGCCCTGGAGCAGTCAATCAACGCCAACTCAAAGTCAAGCGGAGGAGTGATTGGCATATCGCAGATCCCGTCGGTTCTTGAACGGTGGTTTTTAACTATCCACG
This sequence comes from Siderastrea siderea, assembly GCA_964030785.1. Taxonomy (NCBI): domain Eukaryota; kingdom Metazoa; phylum Cnidaria; class Anthozoa; order Scleractinia; family Rhizangiidae; genus Siderastrea; species Siderastrea siderea. Next base: position 43,832,411 of record OZ034972.1, read on the forward strand.
AGCGAGCATCTACTACTTCAGCTCTGAAGGCCATGTACGGGCTCCAAGATGGCGAACAAGCATCGCACAAGGAAGCAGCTGCGAGGAGAGTCAAACGAGACGAGGAAGACGTAAAGAAGATGATGGGTTGTTTTTCTTCAGGCTTGATGACAGATCCTTTTACTCACGATTCGGATGAGCTTCTCAATATCGCTACCGGAGTAGTTCTGCCGGAAGATGTGGCCCAGAACCTCGTCCGCAGTACTGAGAAAGGCCGGCAGCAAATAAATGCCTTTGTCGAGAAGCGCATTAACAGCAACGCTGTGAGCTTCTGGGAACCGATTCCCAACATGAAGATCAAGACGTTCAGCAGCACAAATAAGAAGATCCGCGTCAAATCCAGCGACAAGCTAGTCACTGTTAACGCGGACAGGGACTTGTTTGGCAGGCTCCTAATCGTATCAAACACGCGTCAGATCTGTCTGAAAGAGGTGTTGAGCCATGAACTGTCTCCAGTCCCTTATTCACTCGCAAACGCAGACGGAAGTCTTAGAAAAGGGGCAAAGAGCGTCCTATGCTCTCTCCTGGAGAAAGACGTTAACGTTCAGCGACTTGCAGCATCACCAAATCCAACTGTTGTAATCATCAACAGCATGGCTGTCATACAGATGTCCAAGTCTGCCGGAGCAAGTACCTTTGGTGAGCTTTTCCAAAAGTACTATAACATCATCAGTGCCCCGCTCTTTTCCAACAACTGTGTGCAAGTCCACGTGGTCTTCGACCAATACTGGGAGAACTCCATTAAAGGAGGCGAGCGTCAACGACGGGAGCATCCGTTGGTCTCGAGGTGCAGATCGGAGGTCCTGCCACTCCAGTACCCAGGCAATGGGGAAAGTACATAGCCAATCCTAAGAATAAGGTATGGCTTAAATTACTTAATTTAACAAGTTTTACTGTTAACACTAACTTCCTGTTTCGTTACCGGCAGTTTGAAGTTGTAATCAAAATTTTTTGCGTTTGATCTGAGTTTGAACTTTCATTATAGATTCAGATGTTCAGTTTTTTTGCTACATATTTTTAACACCAGGTAAACCTGTGCGATTTCCTGTCGGCTGTGCTCTGCAGACTCGGTCAAGACCAGCTCCCCCTACAGAAGGATCTTATGATCGGGGGGTGGCTTCAGAGACGGCGAGAAAGCCGTGACTGTGACAAGAGGTCAGTGCAGGGAGGTCCTAGCACTCAGATGAAACCATGAAGAGGCTTTTGGTGAAAAGATGTGTAGTTCTCTCCCTGGATTCCATGCGATCACAGGCTGTGAGTCGACCAGCTCTTTGACGGGTATCGGAAAGAAAAAGGCGTGGGATAGTTCCTGTCGTAGTAGTGACTACCAAGATAGTCTGTCTCTTCTCGGAGAGGAACAAGAGTTGAACGTAACCACAGCTGGCAAGTGCGAAGCCTATGTCTGCAGCCTATATACAGCATCCAAGAAGACAAGCACCGCAAATGAGCTTCGTTACCTCATGTTCTGCCAGAAAAAGCAGAAAAACGAAATGCTTCCACCGACGTCTGATTGTCTGCTTCAACATCTAAAGCCGTCAAACTACCAGGCATTCGTGTGGAGGCATGCTCATGAAGCGATGCAAGATCTTGAACCACCAGAGGGTCATGGATGGGTGAGGGACGGAGAGCTTCTTGCACCATTGTTAATCACAAAAGCATCAGCACCTGAAAGCCTTCTCGAGCTGACGACGTGCAAGTGCAAGACGTCTGCCTGCTTACGAAACTGCTCCTGCAACAACACAGGACTTGCTTGCACAGAAGGATGTTACTGCACGGCAGACGATGAAACATGCAAGAACCCGCACGGTCTGACTTGCACCAGTGAATCAGAAGAAAGCCACGAGGAGTGAAGAGCGCTTGAACTGTAAAAGAGTTTGATGTTTAAGGCTTCCATTTTTAAGAGGATCACTTTCTGTAGAGCAACAATCGAGATTAGAAAGCATGATAAATGATTTAGCCTCACTTTCATGCTCAACAGTCTTCGTAAAGGCCAAAAATTGTTATAATCTTGTATATTTTTGTCTCAAAATGTATCCCACTGACCTACAATGTGTTGTAAATGAGATTTCGTAAGATAACAGGCATACACGTATAATTTATAGGTTCATGGTAGTGCGGGCGATTCTAGCACTAAAACAGAATTTTTGGCCTCTCGGAGGTCACGTGCTCGGTCACGTGACCTTAGTTTGCATAGTTTGAGCATGACGTGGCCTTATATCATTGAGAGGTAACGATATCAGAAGTTTTTCTCCATAAACAACTTAAGATACTGCCGTAAACAGTAGTTAACCAGTAAATGGGACAAAAATGGTAATTATTTCATTGTTTCAGGCTGAATAAGCTAGAATTTGGCTGAAACTGTGGAATGTACAACCCGTTCATAGAAAATAGCAGAATATCAATGGATAATTCATAGATTTATGATAGTGAAGACGTTTAAATATGCTATTCATAGCTCTAAAAGGCTATTTTTGGCCTCTCGGCTGTCATGTGCTCAGTCACATGACCTAAATCTGCATATTTTGCGCATGATTGGCATTCGTTTCGTAAAGATGTAACTATATTTGAAGATTCCGGTCATAATAAACGTTAAGTTTAGGCATTATCAGTGGTCAAATGGGTCAGAGCCTCGTTTCCATGAATTTAAGGGGTGACATATAAAATACCCCCTTAACTCGTAACCTATACCACAATTCAACTCTACAAACTACCTGACATTGATCAGCAGGTCTTATTCTATCAAAATCCGCTATCAAACCTTTTCTGACCCGATCATTGTACGAAACCCTAATTTTGGGGTCTTGGCTTCTGGACTATCTTGATGAGGCGAGAATTGTACCACAAATCTAGTAATCTTCAATGAGGAAATCATCTAAAATTTATTTGTCAAAACTGAAGAACCATTAGAACCTTAGAGCGAAAAGATGATGAGGTTTGTTGACGATTCAGATCTGAAAATCAGCGGTGAGTGGGAATTTGTGCTGTCGATGAAATTAAGCTCAACCGTGTTTTAGTGGATTATTTTGTGAACAGTTTTCACTAGAGTAAAGGTTAGCTGAGCAATTCGAATTTTTCCTTGTATTTCTGGCCTATTCTTACTAAAGTTTTGATTTACAGGCCTGTGATTCTCCGAATTACAGCGATGAAATTCTGATTCTGCGGCAATCGCATCTTCCATTGACTCTTGCATTTCTTTCCTTGGTTTGAAAATCAGTTTTGGCTTTTTGTTATTGCAAAAAACAAATTGACGTCAGATTTTTTGGCGTCTGTCCTCTTATTGATGATAAATTTCGTCATAACATTGTCAACACTTTGACAATGTTATGACGAAATTTTGATCATCAATAAAAGGACAGTCGCTCAAACATTTGACGTCAATTTGTTAAATAACCTTATCCTATCCCTAATCCTTACCATAAACCTTGCACCATATATTTTCAACTTTGTTCATCCCTCGCCCCAAAACGAACGAGGGAAAACTCAAATTTCCCTTCTAGGATTCTAGGCCACCTACAATTTTAACAACCTAGACTCTGACTTTTATGATACCAAATCAATTCTATTATTTAAAGAGAAGTTAGCAGAACTCAAGAATTTCTCATTAGGCCATTTTTATTTACAGTTAGTCACAGTGTCGTATGTCCCTGATTTTTATATGGGAGCACTCTGCAATTCCCGGCTTCCTCTGGGCCAACATCCCTTAATCTCATTTCCGCAACCCCGTGGGAAGACGGTTCTTGCAGGTGTCTACACTAATACCGATTAATGACAAAGACGTTCTAAATACACCACCTTCAGAACTCCAATCTTGATTTTGCCGAGTTTCAGAGACATAAACAGACCCACAGGCGACGTCTCTGAATGAGCAAACCCAGCCTTGGTATAAAAAAAAAAAAAGAAATCACTTCAGAAGATCAAGATTAACCAGGTTGAAGGTAGCATTTACATTACATCTACTTTAGACTTAAAGTACCTCGCTAGGTAAAGAAAGACTGGTAGTAACCGTAATAAATGTAAAGAAGATCCTCGCAGTTATTAACCCAACTTATGCAGTTGCGAAAAGAAAGCCTGAAAAAATCAGGCTTGTCGGGATTCGAACCCTGACCTCTGCGATACCGGTGCAGCGCTCTAACCAATTGAGCTATCAAGCCAACTGGGAGCTGGTTTCTTTATTCCGCAGTTCAAATATATGAATTTCATACATTCATAAATTTTAGTAACCGTATTGTTGTGGACTTGAACAAATGGCATTTCCATCTTTATGTCATTGATGTTGCATTATTTCAGTTTTTACCCTATAATTAAATACACCATCTATCTTTTATGTTTATTTCCTATACTATAAGGTTTTTGTTTCTCCATATATCACGTGAAAACCACATACAACGAATTTAAGCCTCTTTGCTGATCGCAACTACATATTCATTAGTCATCGGTATCATAGCTGAGCAGTAAGCCAAGCTTAATACAAAATATGAGAACGGACGGTAGAAGAAAATCGAAAGAAAAGGGATGAGTTTCCCATGATGGCGACATAGCACAACCCTGATCTAAGTAGAACTTCGAATTCTAACTGGTTACTAGATAGCTTAAATTTAATTTGACCATGCAATCAGAAACGTAACACTACCAAAATCTGAGGAGCCCTATGTCATCAGCTTGGAATTGCTCGTCTCTCTGTTGAAATGTCCCTGGCGCTTAAAAGAAGTGGGATTCCAAGACGCGTGCAACTGAGCCGGCGATATTTCATCGCAGGTCAATATTTTTCATACTGTAACCGAGCACTCCGGTTTCCTTTGATTTCGATATATCCAAATCAAATTTTTAGTAAGTGGCTTCGTTATTCTGATGTCTATTTGTGGCTCTTTGTAATGTCGGCGTACGAACTTTCGTCTTATTAGGGGCTATGGGGATACGAGATATTTGAGGAAAAAATTATAGGGACACGGGATACAGAAGAAAAAATTTCAGGGATACGCGATATTTGAAAAAGAAGTATGGGGATATTAAACGCGAACTTCGGGCATACGAGACCGCACAATTAAAGGGGATACCCATACCCCCCTAATGGGGCCTCTCTTTTTTCTCAAGCAAGAAATCTGTACACGTTTTATGCTAGCAAAACTGCGATATTCACTATCGTATTTTTATGGCTATTTTGATATTTTAGCGCAGGCCGACACTCATCAGCCTGTTATTTGGCACGTTGGGATGATGTCCATTGGTGTTGAAGGCCACGCCCTTAGAGGACGCATCGGTGGACGATGTACGGAAGTACGGCGATTTTGTATCATCACACCAATCGTTACACTTCTTGTAGCAATTATTAATGTAACCAGAAACGAGAAAGCCTGAGTAGAACGAAGTATCACAGATCAGCAGCTGGTAGGAGTTAGCTTTGCTTGTTCCCACGCCCTCCCACAATCCAAACGCACTGGCAGTCTTTCCATAGTTCAACGCCGCCATCATGGGCAGGTTGGATTTTCTTTTAAAGTAGGCCTTGTTTCCAGTTTGGTGATCAGTGAAGATGATTTCTGAGAACTGAAAAACAGAAAGAGAGAAAAAGTGAACGAATCTCCATAATATTTCAAAAAAAGGGCAGCAACGTTAGTAGGAAGACATTAAAGTTTATTTTAAAACGTTAACACATATTTTGTATGTCATTATTTGTTGACGTTTTTTCTCTATGTAAGGATGTTTTGATGGGCGTTAAAGAAACGATCTTGAACATTCGACCCTGTGGGACATTGCCCCTATATGTCAATATATGCCCACACTGTGACATCCATCACTGGCCACGTGTTATAGACTGCAGGCTAAGTGTATGCCTGTACTTTTGTTGCTATATCTGGTCAATCAACTTACTGGAATGTTGTTGCAGTTTGTTCTGTACCCGGCACTACCATAAAGAAGGCGAGGGTCGTACGTGACCTCTGTTCTAGGTTTGGCTTTGTCAGCGGTAGTGTAGCACATGGTCCATCCTCCATTGTATGATGTCATAACACAATATGCTTGAAATGCATTTTCAGTGCTTCCTCCATCTGGGTCCAGCCAGTACATGCCATCTCCTTTGGAATATCCTCGCTTCTTGATGTCCTGACAATCAATTCCTATAACTGATCACATAGAAAACATCAAATGATGGCCCACCTTTATACTAAACTGCAACAACAACAACAGGCTGATTTCCAATTCCAAAGAAAGAGATTAACAACAGTGAAATGATATATTGCCCAAGCAATTAGTACCCGTTGATAAATGATTACAATGTATGCCAGGCAAGTGGAAATCATTAATCGAATAAATATCGCAAATGCCTTTTTTGATCGATTGTCTATTACGGTTTATATGAACAATATGATTTTTAAAGATAATACGATATCAGTTCTCAGCGATCAAGGATCGAATCGATTTATGACATTGGATTCAGTTACATGTTTTTAAACACGTACCGTCCAGTCTGAAAACGATGTAATAAACATCCTTCTTGACCTTACTAAAAATGTGATGATTTTTCTCAAGATTAAGGGGTAACGGCTTCGCCTCTGGAAAATTCACCAGGCCAAGCTTTGCACAAACGGCCTGATCAACGTCTTCCGCGTCTTGATAAAGCTTACTACACTGGCACAATATAATCGACAGGTTGCTCTGCGATACTCGGTACCTTGCTTAATCTTGCAGTGTATTTCATTTTCTGGTGAACTGGCGTGTCCTACATTTCCCCCAAAATTCTTATTTAGAGTCCCAGGCTCTCAGATAGCAGGGACGGCTCGAAAATTAGAAAGAAGAATTGAAGATAAGACTCGTGGAATCTGGGGAAAAGATGACAGCACTCACGCTTTTTTCGCGCTCGTTTTCTCAATTTGCCCTTTTCCCGCTATCTCGGAGCGTACAGGTGAGTTCTTATTGTTCTTATTAGATTTAGCAAATATAATCAACAGTTCACTTGTACAAGGTTCGACTCGGATGGACTTAGGAACTGTTAACATACGGAACGATTCATTCTTAACATTCGCTGGTCGGAAAAACAGACAGAAAGATAGATTTTTCAGTGAAACCTTTTTAGATTGGAGGAACATCACAGACCTGTGCTGGAGTTAAGGGCAACCTTCTTGTCCAACAATCGAACCCAGGACTTCCCGTCACAAAACTCAATATGCAGTTCTATCATGCGCAGTAATCCCTTGTTTCCACGGTTACAGCTGGATGAATGTTCATGGACACGAACCTCCTGCAAAAGACGCGAGATCTCAGTGGAAGCTCTCTACACGACAGAAACTTTGTAAATACTTCTATAAAACCCTTTTCAGGGAAGTCAAATTATAACAATTTCGTAAAGAGGATAGTCACGCTGCACGGACGACTCTTCTAACTGACCTCAATTAACGAAATGAAATAGCCCGAGGTTTCCGTAGGAGAGCTACACGGGTAAACGTCCGGTTATTTTCAAGCCCTATAAGTCGATAAACGACAAAGACATTTTTGACTGACCTGACGATCTCTAAGCTTGATTTCACCAAGTTTTAGAGATTGGCCATTGCTCTCAAAAAGAAGGCTTACTGGGCCACAAATGACGCCTCTGTTTGGAAAAAAACCAAGCTTAGTTAGGCATGGAAAATAAAAGAGGAATAACGTCACTCTGTGCATGGTATTTAATAATTTATGCTCACCTTAGAAACAGAGTCGCCAAGCAAAGAATAAACAATAACTTTACCAGCATAGGTTTGGAACAGTTAGTATATCTCATCAAAAAACGTGACACTACAGAAATTAAAAGTGCGATTTAGCCACTATTGTTGACGAAGCTTAAATACGGAAACTTTCTGGAGCGGAACGTGCACTCAAAGCAGTATAATCTTGTTACCTGATATGGTTTGTAAAACAAAGTCGGCAACTAAATATCTTGCATGTTTCTGGTGGGTAAGCCATACAGCACCATATATACCGCCAGCTATTTATTTAGCTGGGACTTTAACATAAGAACAGGAGCATCAACGTGTAGAAACATTTTTTTTGGCAACTGCTCAAGTTTGTACAATTATCTATGACGGAGAAAATCATCTGGAAATAAAAACGAAGCAGTTAAATTGATCTCGTTGTTGTTTGTTTTGACCCATCTCGGTCAGTGTCTGCAGTGTCAAGTACAGAGCCTGTTTACAGCCGTTTTTAGTGTTAGGTTTCCCTGGGTACCAGAGGTTTTTTTCTCACTAACGTCGGGAGAATCATCCATCTTTCGACACGCTAAACAAACATGACGGATCGAAATTCACTAATTACAGGCCACTAGCCTGACCTTTTGAGCTTTCGGCGCATTTCCATCGAGGTGACGCGAAACAAACAGCGGTGTGCATCGCTTGTAACTGGCTCATTTCAAACAACACGTCGAAAGAAGATGTCGAAAGATGGACGTCGAAAGATAGCTGCTATGTACGTAACACTGAATGCGGCTAAAAGAAGATATATTGAAAATCTTTTTGAAACACGCTTTCATGTGCCATGCCCGGGGGGGGGGGGGGTACTCCCTATAGTGGGCTAAACGGGGAGGCTCCGCCCGAAGGGGTGCCTTTTTAAGTACACAGTTTATAAAAGGGTAGGGAAAATTGCCATTTTAGTAAACGAAAAAGTCACAAAATCAGCTGCAAAGTGGAACTAAAATGGTGGCTAAAGCGAAGTATATCAAAGGGTGCCATATTTTGGCGGAAATGACTACGCAACTGAATCAGAACGACTGAAAACCCGGGAAAAACGTGGCGATTACAGGAAATTCTATTGTTTTGGCTTATCCTTGAGGTTTAAGAAAGGGGTGCAATTTTGCTCTAGGTATATGAAAGGGGTACCATTTTGGTAAAAATTAGTATATTAGAGGGTAAGGGTTTGAACCTCCGGGCGGAGCCTCCCTGTACAAAACTTTATTGAGTAGCACCCCCGGCCATGATATTCAAGTGGCGTGAACTTCCTGCTAATGCGTACAAGGCGTCAGTGATAAGGGGCTTAACCCTCAGACAAAGGGACGAGGTGAGTGGAATCTGCCCGCGGGGACTTTGAACGTTCATAACACTTTCTAAACATGTACAACAATTTGGTACGACGGGTCTTTCTTCTTTCTTCTTCAAGTATGATGTTGCCATGGTAGCCACATTTTGACAATCAGTTTTGTCAGAATTTTGCACTTTTCTACTTTTAATGAGAATTATACTTTTCTTACGGTACCTTTTACATTTTTTAGACGACTTCAGTCTTGTTTTATTGGATTTGGTTTCTTTCTGGGCGATTTCGTTTATTCCCTTTTCCTGAGTATACGGAATGGAGCCATGCCGTCATTTCGGTCTTTTTGTGGCCGTAACTGCTGCCGCAAAATATAACTTTTCCACAAGTTCGTACATTTAGATAAGTTCACATGCTCTCAACTGCGGCTTAGAATCCCGTTGGAGCCCCGAAAATCTTGTAAGGGGTTAATTTGCAATTGCTTAAATTGCGATTACAACTGCGATGGTCACATATTCATTTCATTTGTACTTGATTTCCAGAGCAGTCAAAGCATTTCATTCTAAAACTGAAATCATTGCGAAAGATCAAGATTGCCAGTTTAACGGTAGCATTTGCACCTACTTTAGACTCAAAGTAACTAGGTAATAAAAGAAAGACTGGTAATGCAGTTGTCCTGCACCGTTCCAAAGCAGCTCTGTGATTGGTCCACTTCGCTCCGCTTGGAGCATTTCCGTACTGGAGTGTACCGAGCCAATCGCGTCTTCGTCATTTCGATAGCTAATGTTGAATCCCTTGTGTTAATATATCAAGTACACGTCCATCCCGCCACCACCCCTCCCCCAGCTGCTCTCTAGGAAGCTGGTCGTTTCCCGTTGTCCCGGGTTAAGCGATAATAATGGCTTTTATTGCAGTATTCCCACCAAGCGGCTCTTCAAATTTACCCAGAACAAGTAAACGTTTATTAACGTACCTTCCTATCTACGGGAAAAGAGCATTTACCCTACCTTCTTTGGCTGTACCGAGTGTACTGAATGTACCGGCTGTACCGAGTGTACCGGCTGTACCGAGTGTACCGGCTGTATCGAGTGTATCGGCCGTACCGAGTGTACCGGCTGTACCGAGTGTACCAGGAAGGGAACAGTGTATTAATCAGTCAGCAAAGAGAACTGATATTTAGATCTTAGCTTGAGAATGAGAGATCAAAGTGTCACCGGTGAGCGCTATGAAATATTAGCGCTGGAAAAGCGTTACTTACTTAGGCCATAAACTAAACTGCTTCCCACTTCAATTTCCAAGCAGAACTGTCATTTTTATGACAGACTTGGTATAATCAAGTAACATGGACATCAAACGTTCAGCTTCCCCAGAGCTTCCGAACCCTTTAAAATTAAAGTCTAAAGTATCAGCAAGTATTCAACCTCTTGTTATCACACTTTTGCAACTTGGAAATTGAAGAATTTTCTTCCATTTAAACACGAAGCGAGCTTATAAAAGGATCATGGGAGGCATTTTGTTGGCTTCATTTGACAAAATTAATTCTAATGTAGAGGAAACAACGATCGTGAAACGTTTGAACAGTTATAAACTTTTCCTTTGATTAAATGGCTCTCTAGTGAAAAATAAAACTACAAAAAACTTGATGAATTATAACTAAAAACTTGCCCCGATGCCATTCAGGATAAGATGCCAACTGGAGTTCAGTGAATACAAATTATTTTGCGGAATAACCGAAAAATTGTGTCCACAGTTGAAGTGTTCGCGGTTGTTTTTACTTGGATAAAAGCCAAAAAGATCATTCAATACCTTTAAGCTTTTGGTCAGTGCACAAGTGGGACCTGTTTAAAACAGTTAGTTTAACACAATTCTTCACAAGTTTCCAAGTTTATTTCGAGTGTTTTGTTAAAATAATAGTGATTTTTTTTTTCAATGCGTGTCATCTTCATTGTGATTGAATTATTTTTCCGGAGCGGTTTCAAATTTTCAGATGAAGTATTAGCGGCGGGTATTTGCTTCTCGGTTGTTTTCTACTTTTAAAACTTCGCAATGCAAAAACCCGAGCATAAAAACGAAGTCTTTATTTTCAATTTGTTAGGAAGTTTAAAAGGAATCATTTTTATTAGAAAGTTTTTTTACTAGTTTCAGTTAAGGGTTTATGCTTAAAAGTATTTCTTGTTTACAGTTTGTTCGTAGTTTAAGGTCATTCAAGGTTTTAGCTAGCCCACAACGGCATTTCCTTAGTTTTTGAGTTGTACTGTCTACTGAAAGGATTTGTTGAGTTTAGGTGTGGTATCTTAAAGTAGGCACGCTTGAGAATTAGAGCTGACCTTGGATTTTACCTACATGAAGGTTCCTGTTTGGGTGTTTAGTCGAACCTTGTAGTTTTGTCATCTAGCTTTTATTGGTTATCTTCCAGTTGTCACTGTCGAACATGTAGGTGTGTTTCACACACTGTGTTAAGCAACAGGAAGAGAAGCAAAAGGTTCCCACGGTCAGCAAACCCAAACATGTCTATAATTTTGGCATAAAAGAAGCTTGATTGTAGCTAGTAGATTATTAGAATCAATGGAAAAGTTCGGAAATTCAAGACGTTGTAATAAAGAAGCTTGCCTAGCAGAGTCTTGGTACCTCTACGTATTTATCAAGCGAGTCGCTCCTCGACAAATTTATGCGATGGTCTGAAATTTGCTATTTACCTATTTACTGTCTGTTTCGCAGAGCTAAGAACAAAATATTTACATTGGTTATAGAGCTTTGCGAGAATGTTTAAAGCAAATTTGGAGCGCTCCTTGTTGGCTTCCCGTCTGGTCGGTGAGCCAATCAAATGCGCGCCTTTGGCGCCCGTTGAGAACTGTGATTGACGCCTAAGCCTCGACTTATAGAATCGCCCCGTGTTTAATATCCGTAAAAATATAGTTCAGGCTCTAGTTCTCTCTAAGCTATATGGACATCTAGATTGCAATTATCAATACTCCCGAAAACACTTATGTCGTCCCAAACTTATCTTTGTCTTAACTCTTTCTTGGCGAAAGGAAAACAAATGTACCATTTCAGAGGACTTTGGAAGACTTATCAAACTGGAGAGATTTCCTCATCAGCTTTAAGAAGGCCATCTGCATCAGCCGCCGGACGTCCACAACCATTTGCACCACCAAATTTAATACAGCTACAACAGAATGCTCTAGACCCAGTCACGCACTTCGCTCATTACCAGAACGCTCGGTACACTCAGTACAGCCGGTACACTCGGTACACTCGGTACAGCGGGTACACTCGGTAAAATCGGTACACCCGGTACGGCTGGTACACTGGGTACCCTCGGTACGGCCGGTGCACTCGGTACACTCGGTGCACTCAGTACGGCCGGTAAATGCACACTCGGTACGGTGGTACACTCGGTACAGCCGGTACCCTCTGTACACTCGGTACGGCCGATACACTCGGCGCACTCGGTACACTCGGTACACTTGGTAGGGCCGGTACACTCGGTGCACTCGGTGCGGCCGGTACAATCGGTACACTCGGTACGGCCGTACACTCGGTACACTCGGTACGGCCGGTACACTCGGTGCACTCGGTGCACTCAGTACGGCCGGTACACTCGGTACACTCGGTACGGCCGGTACACTCGGTACACTCGGTGCACTCGGTACGGCCGGTAGACTCGGTAGACTCGGTACACTCGGTGCACTCGATACGGCAGGTACACTTGGTACGGCCGGTACACTCGGTACACTCGGTGCACTCGGTACGGCCGGTACACTCGGTACACTCGGTGCACTCAGTACGGCCGGTACACTCGGTACACTCGGTACGGCCGGTACACTCGGTACACTCGGTGCACTCGGTGCACTCGGTGCACTCGGTACGGCCGGTAGACTCGGTAGACTCGGTACACTCGGTGCACTCGATACGGCAGGTACACTTGGTACGGCCGGTACGCTCGGTACACTCGGTACGGCCGGTACACTACTCGGTACACTCGGTACGGCCGGTACACTCGATACGGCCGGTTCGCAGCCGGTAAACTCGGTACACTCGGTAAAGCCAGTAGAACCAAGAGGTTCAACTGGCACGATCCTTTGTTGTGGTTGTGTTGTGGCCTTCTCGTTCTTAAAGAACGGGTCAGCCCTGTACCGATCCACATGATGCGATATATGGAGAAAGGGGACCTAACAGTTGGTCAAACAAGTCGACTTGAAAGCGAATGTGAAAGAATCAGCGACACATATACCGCACACTAATTCTATGAAAAAAATATTATATTGTTCTCCGTCACTAGCCCATACAGAGCCGCTTTGGATCGGTGCAGGCTCCCCTGGTAATGACAAGAGCATAATCAGTTTTTCTCAATCGGGTGACTCCCAAGTAAACTGCAATTCCGGTGCGCTGTTCAGCTTACTCCTTATTGGTGCAATTTTTATATTAATAATGTATCATCTACTTGTAACGTTTATGTTTATACTAAGGTTTTTGTTTCTCCAGAAGAGAAAACCACATCCAACGGATTTAAGCCTATTTCCTGATTGCAACTATCACAACGTATTAACTACATATTCATTAGTCATATTATAGCTGAGCAGAAAGCTTAAATTATGAGAACGAACGATAGAAGAAAAGCGTTGGGTTTTCCATGATGACGACATAGCCCTACGCAGATCTAACTGGAACTTCGAATTCTAACTGGTTACTAGATAGCTTAAATTTAATTTGACCATGCAACCAGAAACGTAACACTACCAAAATCTGAGGAGCCCTATGTCATCAGACGTCCCTTGGGCTTAAACGAAGTGGGATTCCAAAACGCGTGCCAAGCTAGCGATATTTTAGCGCAGGTCGACATTTTTCAGACTGTTACCGGGCCCTCGGAATACCTTTGATTCCCTGGCGCTTAAACGAAGTAGGGTTCCAAAACGCATGCAAAGCCAGCGACATTTTAGGGCAGGTCGACATGTTTGTCGGACTGTGACCGAACCCTTGGAATACCTTTGATTCGACCTCTCCAAATCAAAAAACTTTCAACAGCTAACTATTAGTAAGTGGGTTAATTCGTTATTCTGTAGTCGTTGTAGCCTGCGTAGCAAGCGTTTCCGTAGTATAGGGCTTTCCGCAGGTTTGAAGCATTTTTCGCTTTTTGAAAGCGCGAAATTTGGGGCGAGCGCAAAAAAAGTGTTGCGCTCGCCCCAATTTTTGCGCCGCCAAAAAGGGAAAAATACCTCGAACGGGCGGAAAAACCTATGGAAACGCTTGCTACGCAGGCTAGTCTTTTTGCTGCTGAATATAATGTCGGCGTACGAACGTTCGTCTGTTTTCTCAAGCAAGAAATCGGTATACTTTTTGTGCTAGGAAACGTCCGATATTCAACATTATATTTATATGGTTAATTTAATTTTTTAGCGCAAGCCGACACTCATCAGCCTGTTGTTTGGCACGTTGGGATGGTGCCCATTGGTGTTGAAGGCCACTCCTTTTTGAGACGAAGGGGCCGGTGCTGTACGGAAGTAAGGCGATTTGGTATCATGACACCAGTTGTCACACTTCTTGTAACAATTATTGGTGTAACCAGAAACGAAGAAGCCGGAGTAAAACGAATGGTTACAGATCAGCAGCTGGTAGGAGTAAGCTTTGTTTGTTTCCACGCCCTCCCACAATCCAAAAGCACTGGCAGTCTTTCCATAGTTCAAAGCGGCCATCATTGGCAGGTTGGATTTTCTTTTAAAGTAGGCCTTGTTCCCAGTTTGGTGATCAATGAAGATAATTTCTGAGAACTGAAAAACAGGAAGTGAGAAAAAGTGAACGAAACTCCATAATATTTCTAAAAAGGGCAGTAATTTTAATAGGAAGACATAAACGTTTTTTAAAACGTTAACACATATTTTGTATGTCATTATTTGTTGACGTTTTTTCTTTATCTAAGGATGATTCGATGGGCATTAAAAGAACGATCATGAACATTCGACCCTGTGAGACATTGCCCCTAATGTCAATATATGCCCACGCTGTGACATGTGACACTGGCCATGCATTATAGACTGCAGGCCGGGTGTATGCATGTAGTTTCACTGCTATATCTGGTCAATCAACTTACTGGAATGTTGTTGCAGTTTGTCCTGTACCCGTCACTACCATAAAGAAGTTGAGGGTTGTACGTGACCTCTGTTCTAGGTTTGGCTTTGTCAGCGGTAGTGTAGCACATGGTCCATCCTCCATTGTATGACGTCATATCACAATATGCTTGAAATGCATTTTTGGTGCTTTCTCCATCCGGGTGCAACCAGTACATGCCATCTCCTTTGGAATATCCTCGCTTCTTGATATCCTGACAATCAACTCCTATAACTGACCACATTGAAAATATCGAATGTAGGCCCAGCTTTACAACAACAACATGCAACAACAACAACAACAAACCGGTCTATTGCCAATTCCAAACAAAGAGGTTTGCAACGGAAATTGTTTCACTTGCAGGTACCTACTCCTGGTCAACATACAGCTATTTCAATTAACGTTGTCAGAAAACCTACGCAATAAGACCACAAGGTGCTGTGGGTAATCTATTAATAAATTTACCAAACTTAGCTATGGCTCATCCCTACACAAATTAAATCACACTGGCAAGTGTTTATGGTACTTTCGCCCCTCCTATGGTAGCGACAACGGCAAAATTACAGCCAAATCACAAACGATTTTCAGCTATGCATACTAACTTTTGGACTCGCCGCGTAAGCTCCGACAACGTTAACTGAAATAGCTGTACAAGGTGGGTTGATACCAATATTTATTAGGAGCATACCATACTGCCCCACCCCCTCCCCTTTGCTTACCCTTGAAGATACATCAGTAGTTTTATGTAACACGCAGATCCAGGCTTGACAAATAGATGAATTCAAGCCAGATGCGCGTTTGTCGAAAATTCCGAAAACCCTTTTGGCCTCGAAAAGCCATGGCATGAGCCACTTCTACTCTAAAGCTGTTATTTTAACATGAGGCTGTAAAATAAGACGATAATGTTTAACTTTGATACCTGGAAATTTCATTGTTTAGAGACACATGGTGAATTATCGTGGCGGAAATCGGCCTGAAAAATTTCGTGGCTTTCGAAAAACGCAGGCTAAAACAGTTTATTTATATTGCGGTCTTAGTTGAACTGGTGCCTTAAAGACCCGTGACCAACCTCGTTCCCATGGCCAGGGTCTCTCTTCTTCCCTTCCCCTGAAGCTCCAGAGGGACCCTGGGAACAACGTTGACTCGTGACCACAGCTGGAGGGAAGTAAATGTTATTCACCGGCCGGGTGTACCGTATAGAGACCGGCCGGGTGTACCGTATAGAGACCACCCAGCTCATTTTCCTTTCACTTTGCAAGGATTAGTGAGCGAAAAATTCCATTTTAAGAGGAAAAATCCAGCGTTTCGTTGCCCTGGAGTAAAATGACTTTAAAGCAAGGTTTTTGGCCACAGTAGCCGGGAGGAATCGTAGAGCTAGCGGGAAAGATGGGAAACTTCCGCCTGCTCCCGTAACAAATTAGTTTGCAGGATTTGCAGAGTACCACCCGCTGGCGGGCGCACTAGCTGAGAAAAAGATAAACTCATACATTGCCCTAACAATTAACACTTATTGATGAATAATGGCGATCTATTTCAGGCAATGATATTCAGACTATTGAAGTGAAAATCATTAATCGAATAAATGCCACAAAGACCTTTTTTAATCGATTGTGTACAGATTTATATCATTTTGCGATAATATGATAATATCATTCTCAGCTACCATGGATCGAATCGATTTATGACATTGGACTTATGATAGCTCATGATTAGTTACATGTTTTTAAAATCACACGTTCCAGTGTGAATAACAAATAACCGCCTTGACCTCATTAACAATGTGATCATAAATTTATCTTAAGATGTGACGGCTTGATCTTTGTAAATTCACCATGCTTTGCACAATGAACCTGATCAACGTCTTCTGCTTCTTAGTAAAGTTTACTACACTGACACAATTGACACGTTACTCTGCGATACTGGGCACCTGTCTTAATCTTGCAGTGTATTTCTTTTTCTAGTGAAACTTGTCCTACGTTCCAGCAAAAGTTCATATTATTCTTATTAGATCTGGCAAACATGATCAGCAGCACACTTGTTCAAGCCACCTCAGCCAACTGGATTCAACTCGGACCGGCCTGCGATAGCGTCACATCAACGTCCGTCAATCGAGTCTCTCGGTTAAATTAGGATGACTGCCCTGTGTGGGCAGTAACCGATTATATATACACTGGTTACTTTTTCCAAATAAAAGATCATCAATTTAATAGATAGCTACATAGATAGACAGACAAAAACAGACAGACAATTTTGAACCCTTTTGAGAGTGGCAGAACACCACAGACCTGCGCTGGAGTTAAGGGGAACCTTCTTGTCCAACAGTCGAACCCAGGACTTCCCGTCACAAAACTCTATATGTCTTCCTGCCATGCGCAGTAATCCCTTGTTTCCACGGTTACAGCTGGATGAATGTTCATGAACACGAACTTCCTGCAAAAAACGCGCAAATTCACAGGAAGTTTTCTCCGGTTAAAATAAAACCTTTGAAACTTCCTTTTTAGTGGAAATCAAGACATAACAATTCACGTGCATGAAGAGGAGGTTCACACTATAGACGACTCTATTACCGCAAAGAAATTTTAAGATTTCGACTAAGAAACAGCAAATTTAATATAATCCAGCTAGAGACAATGAAACAACTCAAATGGGCTACTCGTCAAACCGTGAGGTTTCCGTGGGAGAGGTACACGCGATTTCAGCCCGCGATTTCGTCAGGCTATTTTTAAATAACCTACGTGCAGAATAGGAGTCGTCTGCGCGCAGGCTTTCTCGCAGACCGATTAGAAACAAAGACATTTTTAAAATACCTGATCATCTCGAAGTTTGATTTCTCCGAGCTTCAGAGACTGGCCGTTGCTCTCAAAAAGAACGCTTACTGGACCACAAACGACGCCTCTGTTTGGATAAAACCAAGCTTAGTTAGGCATGGAATTAGCCTGCGTGCAGACGTCTCCTACTTTTTTTGCTTCACGCGTGAAGCGAAGGAAATTGGAGACGTCTGCACGCAGGCTAACATGGAATACGTCGCTTTGTGCATGGTATATTCATACTTACTTTAGACACAGAGTCGCCAAGCAAAGAATGAACGGTAACTTCAACAGCATGGTCAGTTTATCTCATCAAAAAAAATTGTGGCACTGCAGAAATTCAAAGTGCGATGACCGTGCGTTGTTTCACAGAAACAGCAGTAAATACAGAGACTCTCTGAAACGTGATCAAAGTAGTGTAATCTTGTTACCTTATATGGGGCGTTTTCTCGGTATATCAACAACTGAAATTGTGCAACCATCAAGATGCTAATGAGTTGTTGGGTTGTTGTTGGTCTCTGGGTTCTTAGGTCTTTGGGTCTATGGGTCTCTGGGGCTATGGGTCTCTGGGTCTATAGATCTATGCTGGTCTATGGGCTTATGGGTCTCTGGGTTTATGGGTCCCTGGTCCGTGTAAATGAGCTCTGTGGTTTGTGTCAAATCCATTGTTGACTTTTCACTGGCTTTGTTATCTCGACGTTTTAGTTATTGAGCAATAGCCTTGGGTCAATGTCTAACCGGAAGTAGTTATTTTGTTTCTTTCTAACAAAGCTCCCAGTATTTTTCCTATCACGGCTTTCATATGATCTCGGCTTGCAAACACCAGTTAGTAAAATTCTCATGTCTTCCGACCCTCTCTCAGTTTTGAGCTACTGTTCAACCTAGGCGGTTTTTTGCTTTCCAGCCCTCCCTCCCTGTATTGGTAGCTTTGTCATTCCTCATCTCTGCTTGCAGCTTTCTCATTTATAACTGTTGTTAGTTAACTTATTGGTTGGTTAGCAAAGTTTTTGGTGGAGGGGAAGTGCACCCTAGGCTACACTTTTCCCACAGTAAGTGCTCGGAAGTAGGTCCGGAATTCTTTTCAGGATGGTACCATCGTACCATCTGACCTACATATGACCTCCCAGAAGGGCACCCCACTTCGGTTCTATCTTAACCCTATTTAGCCTGGGGGGGAGGGGGGCACATT
Organism: Siderastrea siderea; assembly: GCA_964030785.1. Classification (NCBI taxonomy): domain Eukaryota; kingdom Metazoa; phylum Cnidaria; class Anthozoa; order Scleractinia; family Rhizangiidae; genus Siderastrea; species Siderastrea siderea. The sequence continues at coordinate 43,851,536 of OZ034972.1, forward strand.
GGACCCGCGCTGACTTTAACGAATTATAACTTTTAAAGGAGGTCACTCCAGAAACGGTGTATTTTTTGAAATCGCCAATAAAAGGATAACACTAAGTTGAGTTACTGACCGTGGTTTTTTTAGCTTCTAAAGCAGCCTGGCCGCTTGTCCGTGACGTCAAGTTGTGCAACGAGACCAGCAGTCGGGTAACGTGGGCTCTGAAAAACGAGCCCACGTTACCCGACCGCTGGTCTCGTTGTACAATTTGACGTCACGGACGATTCAAAATGGTGGCGCGCAGTGTTGAATTTTGGCCCTCTTTGGAGAGGAATTTCAGTGGGATCGGATGCACTTTAGAACCTAAAACCATGGTCAGTAACTCAGCTTACTGTTTTCTTTTTATTGGCGATTTTCAAAAAATACACCGTTTCTGGAATGACCTCCTTTAAACGGTTAGACGAATAATCACCAAATCTCGTGACTTTTCCTGAAATTTATCAGAGAACATTTTCCTGTGTCAATGACGTGTTTACGATGATTGACGTTTCCATAGCAACCGTCTACTCAGGAGGTGTTTTGACTATTTTCTGTATTTTTCAGTCTTTTTTTCAGTTTTTCCCCTTCGTTTGTAAAAAGAAGATAATCCTTTACTTTTTTGTGCTTGTTTTGATTAAGTATGTTTCTTAGAACAAATTCATATATTTTTCTATGTCGTCGTTGTCAACTGTATGACTGAATGCTCGGGAGTCAAGATGACGCCTCAAAATTCATAATGGCTGCTTTGTGACGTCATTGTGACGTCATGAAACGTCATAATCGACACATCATAAACCCAATCTGTTATTAAAAGCTAATGACGTGCTAAAAACGTGCCAAGTTTCATCACAAGAGCGTGAATACTTTTCGAGATCTATTGGGGGGGGGGACCCCTCAGGCTTAGGAACTCCAAAAAAGCCCAGGCAAATTAGGGTTAAGGTAGGCCCTAGCATGGGTTCCCTCTAGGGGATGTAGGCTCTGCTTTCCCTGCCTCCTAAGATTTGCCACAACAGTCAGTCTTTCTCGTTGTTTTCTTGTGTCCACCCACTTCACTTGCCTAATGAGTCCCTGCGGTCCCTTCCCCCCTCCCCGTACTGCACCCAAGGGAACGAAATCATACCGTAGTTGTATGTATCATCAAATTTGGATTCCCCCTTTTATGTTTTTGACCGGCTAACTCCTTGTACTACGTAATATCCATTAATCAAAAGTGTCGTGCTTAAACGCTTAAAGTGGACTCACAAGTTTGTGTTTCATCAATATCCTAATCAACTTTCTCCGTTTTCCTGCTGTCTTCCCACTTGTTAGTTGAAAAACGACGGAAACCGCTTTCGCTAAAAGCAAGCAAATAATGATTGGCATAACGGGCTTTTACAGTTTTTTCAGTTCATGCCGAGTGCAAATGTGTCAGCTGGGAAGAACCTCGGTGTAAGAACCCGTGAAACTCATGGATGACGTAAAACAAAGAAAACAAAACATTTCAACAAAAGGATACAGCAAAACAACACTTTCCAAAACAAAGAAAATCTTTCAGGTTCTTACATCGAGGTAAACCCCCGAACACTAAACCTCGACTCGAAAGTATTTTCATTCAAAGCCATGTAATATGAAAAATGAGAAGAACACTTTAAACAAAATACCAGTGTGATTCCGAAGTGTGAACTTCAAAATTGAAATATGTTTAAAACAGAATCTGCATGCAAGACGAAATTCTTCGTGGGTATGACCATGTTCTGAGACGGTTAGACAATGGATGCTCGTGTTTTATAGAATATAGTGTTCCTCGCAAGATAGAAGGCCACGAGGCCGCAAGCCGGGTGGCCTTCTGTCTGTGCTCGGGACTTACACTATACCCCATAGAACACTCGCCTTAATTGTCTAACCCTTATATAGTCGATAAACGAACAATACACTCGGATAGACACACAACAATTATTGCTAATGTTGAGCATGATAGCGAGAATTATCAAGGCCGAGGTTTGTGTTATCTACTGAGGCCGAAGGCTGAGGCAGATAACACAAACTCGGCGAGACCTAAATAAATCTCGCTTTCATGCGAAGACCAGTCGAGTCCAATAATAAAATTATGCACGTAATTTAATATTGTAAAGACAAAAGCATGCACGACAAACTAAACACGTAACAACCCATCAACTTGTAAACAATTTTATTTGTAAGCTCACAGAATTTTGCTCACTCAAAAAGTTTCCAGCAACATTTTACAAAAAAACCAGCCTAAAATCTGAGTTTTTAAAGCTTAAGGTTAAACTTTTGACTGAATACAATACCATTCTGGTTCCATCATCCGCTCTATGAAAGAGTTCAGTTCTACATGCATAAAAACTATTGTCTGTAGATATAACGTAGCAAAATTAGTGCCAGGTGGATTAAGGAGGGGGCTTGTAGCGAATTAAAATTGAGGTAGTGACAGCAGTGTAATAAAATGTTTTCTTTGCTGATCGTGAAATTAAGAGACAAAACCGCTATAAAATTTAATTCTCTTAAAATAAGGTGTCTACGAATGTGCAAAAAAGCTATTTCTCCTTAATTTTGCCCTAAAATATTTAATACTGCTAAATGCTTAAAACAGTCATCAAATGAACAACTTTGTCTAAAACTCGCAGAGACAAACGACCTTACTTAACTGTTTACTGATGATGAAATGCAACTACGAGTTGCCATTGTACAGTGCAACATTTTATTTCTCCAAATACTATAAAGTAAAACCTTCAGGCAACGAGTTTTTTTTGTAAACTCAAGCTCTTTGCTTTTATCAAATAACAAACAGCTAAGCATCTTAGTTTTGCCGCAAGAAAATGGTTAATATAAGAAAGGGTAGTCAGAGAAGAAGGCCGAGTTTTCGAAAAGCACTACCAAAATTTGAGCAGCCAAACGTCACTAGCTTGAAATTGCTCATCTCTCTGCTCCGACCGCCACTTTTGGATTAACATAAAGGACTCCAAAAAGCGCCATGTCATACCTAACGCAGGCCCACACTAATCAGTCCGGGCCCTGCGCGTCGGTGACCATTTTTGTTGAAGGCCACGCCGTTGTAAGCCGCATGGGTGGATGCTGTGCGAAAATATGGGGAACCTGTATCGCTGCACCAAGAGTTGCAGTGCTTGTAGCAATTATTAGTAAAACCAGAAACCATGAAGCCGGAGTAGAAAGAGTGGTCGCAGATCAACACTTGGTAAGAGTACGCTTTGTTGGTTCCCACGCCGTTCCACAATCCATAAGCAGATCCTTGTTTCCCATAATTAGGCGCAGCAATAATAGGCAGGCTGGATCGTCGTTTGAAGTAGGCTTTGCCTCCAGTTTGGTGATCCATGAAAATGATTTCGGTAAACTAAAAAATTGGTATAAGAAATAGGAACAGAATTAAAGTGAACGAATAGCTGCAAATATATATATATATATTTGAAACGTTGCTACTTGAGGGGAAAATAATAGTGTTTATTATTAAGGCCATCTAAGAGACACTGACCAAATTAGCCGCTGCCATTCTTAGCCCATTGGCATATACTGAAAAGACTGCAGGTTTAGCTGTTTTAAATGAAGAGGGACGTTCACGATAAAAATAATAATAAGAAATTATTGTGTACAGTTTATTCTCTACAGACAAATGAAGGAAACAATCAATCCACTTACTGGAATGTTGTTGCAGTTTGTCCTGTATCCATCACTTCCATAAAGAAGCTGTGGATTGTAGGTAACTTCGGTTCTGGGTTTGGGTTTGTCTGCAGAAGTGTAGCACATGGTCCATCCTCCACCGTATGACGACATATCACAGTACGCCAGGAATGCATTTGTACGGCTCCCTCCATCCGGGTCTAACAAGTACATGCCATCACCCTTAGAATGGCCTCGCCTCTTGATATCTTTGCAGTTAGTTCCTAAAGCTGAGGATACAAAAAATAACACATAACATTCATTTTATACGGTATTTCTGAAAGGAAATGGCTTCACAGGATGTTTTGAATTGACATGACTGTGAATACAAGTAGATAATAACTTATGCAAAATTTAGTAACTTTAACCTATATCGTGACATGACAGTTTGCTGTGTGACTTAATGATGACCTCGCTTCTTGAATCATTTCTCTGATACCAATAATCATTATTAATTGCCTAAAACAGTCCTACAAAAGAAGTAAAAAGAGATGATTTTGCAAGCAAGTGTAAGAGAATTCCTACGGGCCAGTTAGTCACGAGAAAATACATATTCGATCTGTTAATGTTCGTTTTCCAAATGAAATTCGCCCTTGAGAACGGAAGAGATAATTCAGAACACCGCCTGACCTGCATTGTCACTGGAGTTTAGAGGGACCTTCTTGTCCAATAGTTGCACCCAGGACTTCCCGTCACAGAACTCTAAGTGCAGTTTCGACATGCGTAGTAATCCCTTGTTTCCGTAGTTACAGCTAGATGAATGTTCCCTGACACGGACCTCCTGTAATAAAAGCGAAAGTTAGTGGAAGCTTTTTAGCGAGTTTTAATATGGGCAAATTGTAAAGAAATATTTGAATACTCTTTTCAGGAGAGGCCAAACGACATCTCCGAACTCGTGAGGAGACACACCCCAACCGGAGGAAGACCACGTTGTACATGACTCTATTGCACGCAGACTAGTCATGAAATCTCAACTTAGAAATAACAAAGTCAATCCAATCGTTACAGAGAGTTCAAACATTGTATATAACATGTTAAAGTAGCCATGAACTTTTCTTTGAGGAGGCAGACTTGTTTTTGTTCAGCTATTCTTACACTATGCAGACTCCCATACGGATCGATAAGTGACAAAACATGTTTTTATGCTGTACCTGACTATCACCAAACTTGATCTCGCCGAGTTTCAGAGAATGACCATTGCTCTCAAAAAGAACGTTTACTGGGCCACAAAGGGCGCTTCTGTTTGCAACAAAAACAACAACAGCAACAACCTTAGTTAGACATGGAAAACGAAAGAGGAATAACGTCACTTTGTGCATGGTATTTATCAATATACTTACTTTAGACACAGAGCCCCCAGGCAAAGAATGAAAAGTAACTTCAACAGCATGGTCAGTTTATCTCAGCAAAAAAGGTGGCACTGTAGAAATTAAAAGTGCGATACCCGTGTGTTGTTTAACCCACAATTGATGACGAATTGAACAGGAACAACAGCTTAAATACGGACTCTCGCTGGCGCGAAACGTGATGAATGTAGTGTAATCTTGTTACCTGATATGCCTTGTAAAACAGCAATATTGAACACGGTTATTTTGGAATAACTTAGAATTAAAACTTGAGCAAAACATGCACGTTTTTCCACTTCTTATGTGATTACCCTTAACTCCTGCTAATCTAGATCTATGACCACTTCCTAAAAGATCTCTTTTCAACCAGGCGGCCTCTTTCAGTTACTTCTCATCTTGGTGAAATCTCCGAATGGGACCGTTGTAGGGTGCACTAGAAGCCTCCAACGTCCACTGAATAGGCCTTAAGCTGGGACGTGTACAAGGCAGGAATATAGGTATCGAAACAATTTTTTTTTGGGGGGGGGGGGGGGATTGTTCAAGTTTATGGAATTGAAATTTCTATAATGAGAATCTTTCGAAAACGAGGAACGAACCTTCATGTTGAAGACTCGGTCTTCAAATAACCCATCAAGGATAAACAAATGCAAAATAAGCATCAACTTGGGTTTTTAATGTCAAGTACTAAATGGCTAAGCTAGTTAAGAAGGTACGGCTTATTGAATATCCTAATAAAACATGCTTTCTCGTGCTATGATATTGATAATCGATCCTCATGCTACGTGCATATACGTGTACGTTAAAGGGGCTCTAGATCTGATACCTATTTTTAGGATTACTTTAGAAAGTTGAAAGACACACTGTCATCAAAGTAGACCCAAAAAATAATGGTTAAGTTTCGTTTATATTACTCTAAGAATTTACTGGAATTATATAATGAAACGGGCATTCTGGTAGGATTTGTATCAAAAATGGAGTGATACATGAAGAAAAAAGGAAAATGGGAAAAAAGGATATACACAAAACCATTATTTCCGCTCAGGCAGAAGATTCCGCTCTGATTCAGCAGTTTCCCCACCGAAAGTGTATCCCATGATGCTTATCGCAGCCAGTAAAGAACAAAATGGCGGATGCCGAAAAGGAGGCTTGTGGTTCTGCTGAAGCTCATGGCTATGTTGCGACATGTGTTCTACTTACCAGACGTGAACCTAAATACGACTGCGTTAACTAAAACACCCCTTCCCAAAATTATAATATTTATTTTGAACAAATTATTATACCAAAATATTAAGACAAAAATTTGGGAGTTTTTGAGATTTCGGGCAGACATTTAGAACTTTTTTTGTAGAACTTTCAAAAGATTTTAGGCGATTTTGTGTGAAGTTTGTATCTAGGCCCATACCTCCACCTAAGTGCGGTGTTACTGACAAGGGGCTTAACTCTCTTCAGACGAGCAGGGGAAATGCGATCTACCCGCACAGACTTGGAACGTTTTTTGCACCAAAAGCCACTTAACCTTTGTGAACTTATCTATAAACCAAAATGTGGTACAACATGTCACTGATCATACAATAAGATGTTGCCATAGTAATCACATTTTGACAGGCAGTTTTGTCAGAATTCGCATTGTCCTATTTTCAATGGAAATTATAACTTCTGTGATAACTTTTACATTTTAGATAATTTTAGTGTTGTTTCGTAGCTTTTGATTACGTTTTGGACAGATAAAGACTCATGAAGGAATCCAAGAAGGCAGCTCGAAGATGGTGCCTTTTTGGAATTATGACGCAATTTCCGTGACAAGTAACGTCATCAGCCCATGTTGCGGACCTTAAACTGAGGAAACAATTTCGGACTACTGTTTACCCTCTAGGTTTCGTGTCATAGCTTTAACTCTCAGCGTTAACGAATAGGCAGGAACCCTCCCCCCTGCTCCCGCCCCTCAGTCTCAGAAGACCAAAAGCCAAAGTCCGGTGCATGTGGATTTGTAAGACCCTGAGGGGTGGGCTCTTGAAGCAAAGCAGTTTCGCCTACCTTAGGGATGAGGTCCTGTGGAGGCGCGCTGATGTAGAAGTTAGCACGCTAGGCCTTTCATCACAGGGTCGGTGGGTCAAAACTTGGTCTTGATCTTCGAATCAAGTTGCTATTTTTTCAGACAAGAAACTTTAGTAGAAGCCCACGCCGAATCGTTAGGGAATCGCGCAAGGGAATTGCGGAATGATTTTTTGGAGGGGAGGGGGGTGGTTATCCTGCAGTCTATTAGCATCCCATCCGGGTGGGGAGCGGTAATGCCCCTTCACCTAACACAAGACGCGAGACTTCACATCAATCTGGGGACAAGGCAACAGCAGTTGTATAGTGGTACGATAATTTAAAGGACAGCACTCTTCAAAACCCACAAAGAACACGTTAGCTAACCAACAGCGGTGCTTTTCGGAACACCATGCAATGTACTTACAGCAGTTCTTTACTATTGTTTCTACCAGGTCTCATTTCGGACGTCGCTATTTTCCGGCAACTATAAACGCGTGCCTCAAATGAGCTGATTCATATTCATAAGACTAGAAACGACAAACTTCAAAACATACTCGCAAAAATTTCAATGTCAAGGTCTTCACACAGACAGAAAATCAAGTTACCGTTCTATATTTTACTCCGCAACTCGGTTTAGGCTCCTAACACGGTAGGGATGTACATTCGGGGGTTCATTTCTTTTAGAGCTTCAAATATCCTAAAATGTTTAATTATTTGACACAGCGACCACTGCGAAATTTATGAGTTGATATTATAACCTCAGTGTTGCCCATCTCGATAAAATAAAATCAGGTCCACTTTCACGTATCCTTTCTCATAATATCATGCTTGATAATGATCAGTCCCATTTTTGAAATCTTTATGAAAGCACCCGAAGAGGTTACTATTCTTAAAGAGCGATTCAAGAATGGCACGAGCTCTCGTGAACACTGCGAAAAACATCACTAGTTTAGTTAATATCCACTCAAACAGTTAACACTTTACAACTGAGTGTGTATACTGTTTACTTTTACCAGCCATGACTGAATTATTTATTCTGTTGCTCTTCCACTGTATCATATGAATACCTTACTAATCTGCTGGATACTGTTTGCTACATAAAAATTATGTTCTGGTTTTTCTAAATAGCCTCTGAACTTACACGTAAGAAGAAGGTTCTACTAGTTTCCGAGACTACGAGAGGGCTTTTGCGACTTCTTACAAGTATTACTAACACAGTGGTGGACGGAACACTGCAGGACGCCCATACTCGAACCACTTGGCCGGTCATTCCCCAAAGGGCCGAAACAGGAAAGAAACAAGTCTTTAAATGTGTACCAAATTTCATTTTGCACCATATCCAGAAACAAACGTCGCTACATGGGAAAGTATTGCTCGGTAGCTTTCGTTTCAATGAGTACAATTTAGGATTTTATCCACAGACTCAAAAGTTAGAACCGCCTTGCGCTGCGTAATATACAGTACACGAACGTGTACTGCTCCATAGCTTTCATTTGAGTGGTCACACTTAAGGATTTTATCCACAGACTCAAAAGTTAAACCACCTTGCACAACGTAATAAACAATACCACGAGAAAGTACGGCTCATGCAGTAGCATTCATTTTATATGGTCCTGCACACTTAAGGGTATCAATCATCAATCACGGAACCTAAAAGTTTGATCTATATGCACCCCATTATTTTACATTTTCTACTCAAGAAGAGGATTTGATAAAGGAGAATATTGAGCTTAGTGTAATCTTTAACCTGTTGCTGGTCATATTTTTTGAGCTTATTAAGGCATTCATTCCTGTGGCCAATAATAAAAAGTCATAGTAAGCGTCAGTCGAGTCTATTTTGAGATCATAAGGTCACCTTTTTGTCGCTATCATGGTTTTCTTACGCGCGTTACAAGACTAAACTGCCGTTTTAGCTTTTTTTAAGAGTCACAGCTTTAAAATCATTAGCATTCTAATAAACCAATTTATCATTTCTATCTGGTTTGAGAGCCAACTTTGAGTTGCAATATCAAGATATTGTTCTTGCTACACGAATATAACCTGCATGAGCACGTACACGGGCAAAACACAGGTTTTTTTGTTTTTAAAAAATTTGCTTTCCAAGCTCTTCATCATCATCATCATCATCATAACATTTGCTTTCGAAGCCTTTCATCATCATCATCATCTATTCCGTTTACTAAACACAATTTACCGTGGAAGCCCGATATAACGAACCCCTTTATCACGAAGTTCCCGCTCATAACGAATGATATTCTTCAGCTCGGCCAAAGTTACAATTATATCGCATCAATGAGTGTCTGCCAGCCAAAAGACCCTTAGAAGTTGTACAAACCTTGGGCTTAAGACCGGGACCTTACGCTGTGCGGTGCTGGCTACAATAGATCACAGTTTATTTATTATAATTAATTTTAAAACAAAGTACCTTAAGGTCTGCAAGCTTGATTTGGCCGAGCTTGAGGGACTGGCCATTGCTTTCAAAAAGGACGTTCACAGGACTACAACTCACATTTCGGCAAATGGTATCTATACTAACTTCAGACTCAACGTCGCTAGGCAAAGAATGATCGGTAATTTCAACAGCATGGTCAGTTAAATCTATCTCATCCGATGAAACAGTACCGAGACCGCTCCTGCGACAAATGCCTGCAGCTGTGTGCGTGCCGGAGGTTGAACCTTTTGTGGTTAATTGCGCTTATATTGGACACTGAAAAAAAAAACTGCTGATGTAAAGTGTGATAAAAGTAGAGTCATGATATGTTTTTCCAAAAGCAAAGTAACGTTCTTGAACTATTGAATTGAAGTGAAGTGCATAACTTCCTTTTATATTGTGGCTAAGATCGTATATGCCAAAAGCAGACTTACATTTATTTCTTGTGATAGCAAGGGTACTGTTACAGGTTTTTATTGAGTAATTCAGTGTTGTAATTCAAAGTTCATGTCCTTGTAAGACGTTAAATCTTTGTCCCGCACACATAAAATTATCACACATACAGTGGAGGCCCGATATAAGGAGACACCAACCGACTAGAATAATGTGTTTGCTTTATACAACGGGTTTTATTAATACCAGTGTGCTCCGTTATAACGAAATTGTCAGAAAAAGACTAACATCTTCGTTGTAACAGAGTTTGGTTTTAAATATTTTTGCCATAAAATTAAACAGCGTTCAGTTGCACCAAACAGCATTCGGTTTAATAGAGCAATTGCTAAACATCCAGATTTGAAGGATGAAATAAAATTCGTGATTTAGGGTCTGCATACCTCTGTCTTGATCTTTTTTATTCATCCAACGTCAGTCGCGTGATAACGTATTTGTTTATCATGTCGGGAGAAATTTTAAGTTTGTGCTTCTCGATTGTGTTCGGGATTTGGTTATACCGGGGTCCTGCAATCAGTCATATAGGGGTTCTGTTTTATCCATATAATGGACCGTTATTTCAGTAGACTTGGTGTAACTTTATTTTTTTAAATGCGTTTCAGGAGATGGGGTATGTTAATACTTTGGATGGCTATAACGGAGTGATTTTTTGTTACCAAACCTCGGGTAGGCCTATAACAGGGTGGGCTTATAAGGAGCGGGGGGTGGGGGTCTTCGCTTATATCCGGAACTTTACGATATGTCGGTTATTGACTTTTTGTAGCGTTTAACCGACACGGCCGCCACTGTTTTAACAACGCTATTTTAAAAAATACTGGAGTTGAATTTGTAAGTCAAATATGTATGTAAATGCAACCTCATTTTTCTTTGAAAACGTGCACTTTAAATTTACCTTTTTCCCCGCTTTCATGGGCAAACGTAAAATGTCATCTTACTCTATTTTAAATTGTTCTTTCTTTTCATGCTAATGAGATCTACAGCTAGCATTTTTCGGCGTTGTTTTTGGATGCCACTCTATAGAAAAACGTGTGACCAATATTACAGGCAGACAGATGTTTGTCCACCGCGTGTTCTGATATCTGGCGACCTTACTCGAACATTACAAATTTCTTCTCAGTTTATAACAACGACCTGCTTCTATTACGTGCCTTCTTTTTATTGTAGGAAGTTCGTGTCCAGAAATCGTCAGTCAGGTGCACCCTAAATAAAAAAGGATTGCTGCGCGTGGCAGATCTGCATTTAGAGTTCTGTGACGGAAAGTCCTGGGTTCGACTGTTAGACGAAAAAGTTGCCATTAACTCCCGAAAAGACGCAGGTGACGTAATACATAAATGTTCTTTTTTGGGTGTGTGTGTGTGTGTGCTGTGTGTGTGTGTGTGTGTGTGTGTGTGTGTGTGTGTGTGTGTGTGTGTGTGTGTGTGTGTGTGTGTGTGTGTGTGTGTGTGTGTGTGTGTGTGTACTTGATGGCATTCTCATTTCTGGCACTCTCTCTGTCAGCAAAATAGCTACTTTCGCCTCGGAAGTTTCATCGCCTGCCTTTAAGAGGGTGTGAATTAATTGGTTAACTGTTAACCGTAAGCAGTCCATTGCCTGGTGCGTACCACTCCCGTGCATCCACATAAAGGCACTTTCACAAGCTGGGTTACGTTTAGAGAGACCTTTCCCTCCTTTCATTTTCAAAGGCCACTAGTGTCGATTCCTAGAAAAACAGAAGAAAGTCTGTTAACTGCTGATCATAGAGGACACGGACTCGCCAACTTTTGTTACTTTTTTATATTCTTTATGGAGATTTTTGTAGATTGCATATAACAATCGCTTTTCACATTGTAATTTATTTCCTTGCCTTAATGTTTGCAAATATGCAGCTTTTGAATTATGGTATCTGCAAGCAGGTATATCAACTAAATAAACTAATCCATCTTATGAGGTATGCCACTTTACGGAAGAAAATTAATTTTACGTTTAGGAATTGACTGCCTTGATATTAAAAAGAAAGGCCAGGCTAAGGGAGATGGAATGTACTGGTTGGACACGGATGGTAGAGGCCATGCAAATGCATTCCCGGCATACTGTGACATGACGTCATACGACGGAGGTTGGACCATGTGTTACACTACCGCTGACTATGTAAAGCCCAGGATCGAAGTCAAATACAGCTCGCAGTTTCCTTTTGGCAGCGACGGGTACAGAACAAACTGCAACAACATTCCGGTAAGTTATTATAGTGAGACTATAGAAACCGTAGCAACTTGTGTACCCTTCAGTTCTTCACTAGGAGTGCTAAGCTATGGATTCTCTCAAAAATCGTGTTCTCCCTATAAACACAATTATAGCAGTTAATTTACTCTTGACTGTTGAAGGGTGGGGCGTTAATGTTTTAACATTAGAAGTTTTATTTCACTTTAAATTGGCCCTCTTTGAAGATAACTTTCATACATGTTGTTCCAAATATGTCAAACTCGGGAAAGATTGAAGGCAGAAGGAGTTTGGCTGTCCGCTTAATTTAACAACAACAACAACAACAACAACAACAATTTTATTTAGACACGGTGAAGAAATTTAAGGGAAAGTGAAAGGAAGGGGAACTCTTAAATGAGGTTAGCAGATGGGGATTATACCTTTACTTGAGATATAGATGACGGATGTTTAACTGGGAATTTAATTAGGCTCTCTCCTCTAAGTTTTCCAGCAATTCAGTCAACATAAATTTCAAAATTTTACTTGGATCGTAGTTATACCATCGCATTTGATAAATAATACCAGCAACCTTCTCTGAAAGTGGTTTGCCTCTTTTTTCTGTTATAGTTTAAAGAAATTATTTTCATTGACCACCACACTGGAAGAAAGGCTTACTTCAAGCGACGTAACCAGGTTCCCATAACGGCCGCTGTGAACAACGGGAATTCTGGAAGTGCGCAAGGATTGTGGGATGGTGTAGGTGCAAGTAGCGCTTACTCCTACCAGCTGCTAATCTGCGATCATTCGTTCTACTCCGGCTTCTTTGTTTCCGGTTACACCAATTGTTACAAGCAGTGTAACAGTTGGTGTGGAGATACAAATTCACCGTACTTCCGTACATCATCCACCAGTGCATCTTACAAGGGTGTGGCCTTCAATACCAATGGTCACCGACCCCTCGGTAACAGACTGATGAGTGTCGGCCTGCGCTAAGATTAAACCGTATTTACGTGGTTCACCTGCGAAAGGACGCCTGAGCAGCGATCAAGAAAATTCTTAACTAATTACCGTGCTAGCAGATCTTTACCATACCCTTTATTCCTTTTTTCTCTCCCCTTCCTTGCCGGCCTCCGCCATTCACTTTTCTCGTTCTATTGACATAAAATCGCAAATTTTTTATCTTTTTGTTCTATTTCTACTGCGTCCCCTCATCTCAAAAATACACTGTTTTACATCGGGCTAGCTTTCACCACTTTTTTTTGGTTCCCACCCCCTTTTATTCCCCTCATTTCCTCCCGCTTATCTTTTATTGGTTCCTTTCTTTTCTCCTGGTACTTGACTTTTTTCTTCTGGTTTCCCTACCCCCTCCCTCTTTTCTCACAAGTTACCGCCTTCTTTTCCCCTGCAAATCTTTGTTTTAAATTGAGGGTCGCATATAGTTCGCGCTACGTTTCCTTTGGTCAATCGGCTGGCTAAACTTTCTCAACCACTTACAGTATATAAGCAAAATTAATCGTGACTGGCTCGCGCGCGTTTTTTCGCTTCGCGCCTGCAGCATGTGCATTTACTTCGACTTTGATTGGTAGATTGTGTTGTTAGGAGCGGTCGACTTGTTTTGAATGGCTAACGTGACAACATTGGTTTTTGTTTAATTAAAAACTGCTTCAAATAAAGATTGACTAACTTCAATGACCAGTCAGAACCACTATCCAGATTTAAATTGCGTACGGCATGCGGCATACGGCGTACGGCATGCTTTGAAGTCCTTTCGCAGATGACACATTATAGATTAGCGAACCTTTTTTTCCGTTTTTCTTAAGGCCCGTTAACACACGCGATCTTTGGTGCAATTTTTGTCGCGCTCGCCTATGCAACTTTTGTCGCAAGTGTTTACTAGCTGCCATTGCATTGCTTTTTTTCCGATTCGGGAGCGATGTTTGCTGCAATTCCCTAAAAATCGCCACCAAGTTGCATCCACTGCGATGTCGCGGCGAAAAGTAGCACAGAAATCGCCGCTGGTTTACACTGGCGATTTTCATCGTGAGCTCAAGCGCGACAAAAATTGCACAAAAAACCGCACGTGTAAACCAATCCTAAAGGCGCGTTTTGAGGACATACTCCCAGCATTTCAATGGTGAAATACAGGGGAAAACTGCTGCTTTTTCTCTTGTTTGGCCTCGAAAAAATGTTCACACAACAATTTAGAAGTATCGATATATCGATGGACTGCAAAACAGTCTCTTTTTTGTGGCGTTCTTCTCATATGCGAGTTTCGATGTATGACGCGAGAACACCTCACGTCGCCAGTAAAGTCAGGGGCACCCAAAGGTTCGTTTTGGCAGGCATAAATCACGTGAGGAATGTTAGAAAAAACATGCGTTTTGTTTCGCGAAACGCGACCTCAAACTTTCCTAACATGGAGACTGAATAATTTCTATTGTTATCGAAGGGATAAGTAGGTCATTTGAAGAGCGAAATTAGGTCATCAGCAAGCATTTTCAGAAAGCCACCAGCAGCTCGAAATGTCGGGTATACAACGGATTCCGTTCCCTTAAATTTGCTGCGTATTGGCTTGCATAAATTTCTCTTTAGAAAGTCCTGAACAATCTGAGAAAACAGAAAATGGCTTTTGCAGTATTTTGCTTAAACGTTCTCGTTGGGTGCCTCCTGTTAAGTACCCTCGTCCTTCTTCGGTTTCGAAAAGGAATAAGTACAAGATTCGGGGGTATCTTAATTGTAAAGTACCCGGAATGATGCTCCGAATATGGCCCCTCAAAAAGTACCCTTCGCGTTAATGCAGTTGTCACTGAATAGTTCAACACCTGATAACTGACTCTGTAATTAAGATTAATAAATAAAGATCTGATAAAATCCTCTTTGTCAGTTCACTTTACTACTGCTTTGAAAAAAACATAGCAAAAGGGCACTGTAAAAGGCTGTTGATCGATTAAACTACTTCACTCAAGCAAACATAAGCATCATAGGGAAATTAAATGCACATGCATTTTGCGAGCTGATTCCTTCTATACCTTAACAAGACTAAACAAAGAAAGGAGCAATCGGGATGCAAGATGCAAAAGCAGGTCCTCTCGTGTTTGATTGAGGCCTGGGTCGAGCGCGGTACACTAATTTGGGGTTTTACATGAAGGACATCGAGCCTCGCGCTCTTTGCTTTCCCGCACTTCGTTGAAGAAATGCAACAGGCCCTGGGAACGAAGCAGGTAAACTTACGAAGTTACAACCCAGGAACAACGTGCGAGGGTCGTTACTATTAGTTTCCACCGCTTCTTGCGCGAACGTTGTTTTCGGGGTAAGTCGCTCGCTACCCTCTGACGTCGCAGCTGGAAAGTTTACCTCTAAATAAATGAGTCAATCGACCTTCATTTAGTAAAACACAACATCAGAACACACGAAAATTCTTACTGTACAATCATTAACAAATTCTGAATGAGTTAAACACAGACAGAAAGTCAATGGAGTACGTTTGAAAAGAGGCCGTCTCTTTCAAATGGGTGCAGGAATACTTTCAGGGCGTACTTTTAAACATTTGTGATAACACTGAAAGATGCCTACTGACTTACGATGCAAACAATATAACTAACGTCAGTTACCATGGTGTACAACCGTATTAATTTAGTGATTGTATTCCTCCGGCCAAGAAGTGATACCTTATCGGTCAGTGTTCACTAAAATAAATACAACGCTGTTTTGTGCTTTTGCGTCATATCCTCTAGTTTGTAAAACTACGTACGCGAGGTTTTTTTTTTTCGACTTCTTGTCGTTCTTTACCGTTATCTGACAGAGACGTGCATAAAATGGTCAAAGTGCGATATATAGCCTTAAAAACTGCAAACAGTTCCGTGGAATGTCTGGTTCTGACAAAATATAGGCCTTGCTCGATATATTTGCGCTAAGAACGATGTTAAGTGTCGTACACATTTTTTAATTTTGGACCCAACATTTATAAGTAATCAAAGGTGCATAATTTCTTGCTGTGTTCAAGATTTTTAAAGGATACCAATAAAAAGACGAGAAAAGGGTTTTTAAAGTACTTTTTAAAATTTACTTCTCTTTTATTATTCATCTGTTAAGTGGAATTTAGAAACGAAAACTGGGTAATTTTAAATCAAAAATGCGCACGCGCTGGCAGGGCCCATCAAGGAAGGGGTGGAAGAGGGAATAAAACGTACTGGAAGCAGAAAGATCTCCCCTCTCCCCCCCCCCCCTCCCCCTCCTCCAAGATACATGAGCCTTTTCGAGAGGCGGTAAGTTCAAATCCTACCATAGCCCCTATCATCCCACCCCTCACCTGGTGATGGACTCAAATCCCACCATAGCCTGAGAGACAATACAAGCTCATCCCCTCCCGCAATGGCCGAAGATTTTCTTTTTCATATAGTTGCATGTCCTGGCAAAGTTTAACTCCCATGTGGATTTTACAATGAGAGCTATTGAACAAACATTTATTAGCCCTCTAATATTAACCCAATCAATCATTTTTATCTGATTTTCAAGACAGCATAAAAATTGTGTCCTACTGGCGTTCGAAAGACTCACTTCTGTAAAGATATTGTTCTTAATAAATCTCCAGATCACGCACACAGAGAACGCACACCGAACCTGGTTTGCACGGTCCTTTCTCAACCTCCCGTGCGAAACGTACTTTCCTGAAGAGAACAGACCCTGACTACGTGAGAACGAGGTCAACGTCCAGCTCGGTGATCAAGTTAATAAGGTGGCTCATGTGGATTTTTCCGAGGCACACCAACCCAACTTTGAACGGCCAATACTTTACTGTCTCAGCTCGGTTCACACATTTGCTACAGACTGAATGAACTTGTCAAAATTGACAGGTTTGATTGACATCGGTGTTACCATAGCAATGCAACGATGACGTCATGATTTTTTTATATCAGCAATTTTCTCGACATCTAGACCTAAACTTTTAAAACGACCTACTGTCTCTTTATAGTATAGGTGTAGATCTTCAAGACTGCAACGTTTGAAAAATTCTATGAGAGCGTTTTCGAAAAAAATCGGGTTGAATATTTTCCAGTAAATAATTACAGATTTACGTTATTTTCTCTTGTTTCATCGGTACCTGTGTTTTCCTGACAGATTGAAACAATGTTTTCACCATATGTCATAGCTGTAGCATACAGCTACTTTTCCTGAAGATTTTATCCGGTTTGCTTCCCAAGATTTCAAATGATGTAATCAGAAGTAATGTCTTTAATATGATCATTTTACACAGCGAAGTAACGTCTTTGCTAGGGGAGCTTTTATTCAAAAACTAGTCGATGAATTTTTTTTTAAGTGTTGTGATCTCAAGTATAACATGTATTGCACTATCTCTGTAAATTTCATGCGCATTGAATCATTTTAAGGGTGCGAAATACAAATAAAAGTATAGGAGACTATTGCACTCGTCTCAAAAATTTTCATTGCTGCATTATTTGTTGACAGCCAGTTTATTTCGGGAGTTTCACTTTTGTCTGTATTCTACATATTTGTGTGCTTTGGAATCAACAAGTTTGTCATGCCTACTTAGTACAATACAATTAACATAAGGCTTTTATTGTCATTGTACTAAGAACAGAATTTTATTTATTTTTTTTTTTGCGGATACATTTTAATTTCTCTCCCGCCTCCTTTTCCTTTCCTTTTTTTTCTCTCTTTCCCTTCTCGCTATCTTCTACTTGTTATTCCCTTTCTATCAGCTGCAAAAGGTTTGGTATTAACCGTTCAAAAAATCTGGAAATGAGACATTGATCAATTATGTGGGTAATGGCATATTTTACCACGAATTTTGCACCAGTAGTTGAACTTGTGTTTTTCCAGTAGCTCTGTCAGTATTTAGTCGATACTCAAATTGGACACACGTATGGAAAGTTCTGATCCTCCCGTGTTAGTTGGTTATAGAAACCATCTGCTGTCGTAGAAAATGATGACGTCACAAGTGGTTCTTTGTCTACTTCTCCAAATGTTGTCTGGTGACAACACTGGGCGCAAAAGGGTTAAAGTCATTTTCATCGCCAACGCCAACAGCT
This sequence comes from Siderastrea siderea, assembly GCA_964030785.1. Lineage (NCBI taxonomy): Eukaryota > Metazoa > Cnidaria > Anthozoa > Scleractinia > Rhizangiidae > Siderastrea > Siderastrea siderea. The sequence goes on from OZ034972.1 coordinate 43,869,712, forward strand.
ATGCATTGACAATTAATAAAACCTGGATACATAGTTCTTTATTAAAGCACTCTTTATAACCCATACCTGGTTCAGGACCTACTCTCTTGGCTTTCTTGACTACTTCAAAAAAGCACCTTAGGCGAGAACATTAGGCCGTACACCTAGGGTGTCAGTAAAACGCGGGGTCGGGGTCCATTGTTCTTTTGTTTCGTTTTCGGTTTTATGTTTTGGTTAGGGCAAGACAACAGAAAACGAAACAAAAGAACAATGGACCCCGACCCCGACCCCGACCCCGACCCCGACCCCGACCCCGACCCCGCGTTTTACTGACACCCGTACACCCACTGGCAACAATTTATACTTTTGTCACATTTCACATCAAATGGTATTCAACTGCCCGATCTCTTCCGAGTTGTCAGAAGAACATTGAACATCGCACGGACATTTCAGTTTCCATTGGACGTAGGCCGATTAAGGTGTTTAAGTACCCATTCTCATCAATGTCAATAGAACGTTGAACATCGCACGAACATTCCAGTTTCCATTTGTCGTAGGGTCTTTCGTGCTTTTCGTTGCGATAACATTTAACGATAATGTTGAAGCTACTTTCCATTCTTTGCCTAGCGACTTTGAGTCCAAAGTAAGAACACATGCCATATGTAAAGTGAGGAATGTTTCGCAATTATTTTTTAACGGCTTGTACGTGTCTATTATTGTGTTTTGCAAACAGCGTCTTTTGCAGTCCCGTTAACGTTCTTTTGGAGAGCAATGATAAGACTCTGAAAGTCGGCGAGGTCTTGCTCAGAGATCTGCAGGTTCTGTATGAGTTAATTTAGATATACTCTGTGAAGGTTCGGTCGAATTGTTAACAAAACATTTAGCAAAATTTGTACATAATTTGCTTACGTAAAAGTTGCTTGAGCTGAGGTTGTCACCATAAGCTAAAACTTGGAATTATTTCTCACTTCATGCTAAGTGATCAAAAGTGAACGAACAATTTGGGATCTCGCTGAGAAAAAAAGGCTATTCCCTGTTCAGTAAAAAAGTAAATACTATGCAAATAATCCATTCTGAGAGGAAAAAGGTTGTTATTGGGTACTTTTTCCTCCTGACCTCCCGGGAGAGTAATCTCAAAAACGTAAACCTATTATTGTTTTTGTACTTTTAGGGGATGCCAAAGGCACCTATCTATTTTTAGGGTTACGTGACGTGTATTTCCAATAGGATTACAAAACAAATCCCTGAGTAATTAGATAAAAATTTCGTGTCCCTTGGCAATTCAAAGCGGAAAGTATACACCTGATTGATAAAACGTTGTCGGATGCGAAGCATAGACTATGAACGATGCGACACGATGGAATTCTGGGAAGACAGTGCTGACAAGCGTGATGCTCAGTTCCATATATTGATATTGAAGAAATTTTCATTTCTAAGAAGGTTTTTATTAGATTTGGGTATACGGTGTCAATATTTTCTCCACGGTGCCTAAGAACAGAAGCAAGTTTTCCCGATTCCCAGAAAAACCATTGGGTCGTATCGTTCTAAGTATATGCTTTTCACACGACAACGTTTTTTCAATTAGGTGTATCTTCGCCAGTGTGCGAAATCATGACACTGATCGTGATAACGAGGTTTACTTTCCAGCTGGTTTGCATGACGCAAAGGAAATTCTTCACGAAGAAGAAAAGCTGAGGAAAAGCGCAAGTAGTAATGGAGGATCACGTGGCAAGATGAGCCTCGTTTTGATGTAAGGATGACGTCATAACCGGAACCGGAAGTCACGTGTTTTTTAAGAGGGGAAACCGCTGACCAGTGGGAAAAAGGGATCGCAGGCTCATGCAACCGGAAGTCACGTGATTTGGAAGGGGAAACCTCTGACCAGTTGGAAAAAGGGATCGCAGGCTCATGCAACCGGAAGTCACGTGATTTGGAAGGGGAAACCGCTGACGAGTAGGAAAAAGGGATCGTGGGCTCAAGGGGAAGTAAACCCGCTGAGAAAACGTGGGCTCAAAGTCCAAAGTCCAATGTTGGGAACGGGGGTGTCCCAGATATGGATTTGATATGGGTTTGATATGGCACATCAAGCAAAAGGCATTTGGGAAAGAAAATATTTTAATGTGGCTTGCAGAGGATGAGTGTTCCTTTGAGTTCCTTTTGATAATATGAGTATTCCTTTGAGTTCCTTTTGAGAATAAATATCACAACAACAACAACAACTAAGTGTCATGCAACATCTTTTATTGATCCTTGGTATTGACAACAAGTAGGAAAAAAAAATTCAAACATTTACGAGAAGCTAATACAGGTTTTCATGCGTCCAATGGCTAGGCTTTTGGTGTGACCCAGAAAGTAGAGGGTTTTGCGGTGAGGCTCATAGGGATCTCGGAGTTCTCCCCAGAATCCTTGGAGGGCGTGGTTGCTCTCATAGCAAATGCCATACCAGATAGGATTGTTTTTCCAATCGTCCTTGACATGCTGGACAAACTCCGGGTCTTCTTTCCAGTGTTCATGGAGAACTTCATGGACGACAAGAGGAACGTGGCAGGTAGGGCATAGACGGGTCTGACCATTCTGTTGGTTGGCACAGGCGACATGACAAGGAAGACCACAGCACCTCAACGTGGTATAATTGGCGAGAGGTGTCGAACAGATCACACATGGTGGGGGTTGAGCCATCAGGCGAAAGGATCGACGAAAGGATCAAAGAGTGGATTGGTCAAGAGTTGAAACTCGACGGTGGTGATGATCCCTTCTTTTCGGAGTCGGCACAGTTCTTGAAAAGTGATCTTGTAACGTAAAGGTTGAACCAGGTGAAGGATTTGTTTTCGGATCTCTCCCAAACGTTCAATGATTTGCAGGGCTTGAGGACTGACCTTGCCAGGAGTGATCTTGTCCGCTTTGTCGCCCATTCACCACCGGTAGAAGTTTTTCAAAGTTAATAAAGCCAATTCGTTCCGACTGAGTTGTTTTTGACTATGAAGTCGGAGCAGTTCAAAATAAGAAGCTTTGAAACGGATCTCTGTCAAGTCTTTTTCGAGTCGAGACAACAAGGCTCGTAGACGATCAATCACTTGTTGGGCTTCTGGACTGAGGACTGGATCATCCATTGAGTGTGAAAGATGGAATGGGACAGGGGGTTTTTTATAGAGAACCAAAAGGGTCACGTGGGAGGGAAGGAGCCAATGAGAGAAAGACCCATCATGCTTTGAGAGGGGAAGAGGTGGGGGGACCCCCCTCCCCCCTCCTTAGATAGACCATGGTGCATTGCGCGAATCAGGGTATATAAGTCAAGGGAGGCCACAGGACGTCACTCTTAGCTTTGAGCCGGTCCTGAGCGACTTATGTTTGTTGAGCCAAGAAATGTCCGAAACAAGAAAGCCCTTGGGCTCTTTAGCCAGTACTGTGAACGTGGGGGGACCAGAGGTGTTGCGAAGGAGGGTACCAGCAGAGAGAACAGGAGTGGAACGGCAGACAAGGCGTATGCGGGAGAGACGGCAGGAAACCTGGCGCCCCTTGACCAGACAGCGCGTGGTTGCGTTTTTCGAACTTTTTTTGCAGTGTATGGTGTGGACAGAGAATGGCGAGCGGGAGGGCCGGCCACATCGGGAGATTATAGAAGCCCTACTGAGAGCCCTGGTTAACAAAATAATTCCGTGGGTCGACCAGCACCGCATCCGGTCGCGGTTTGAATGTCGGTGGCCGATGACATTGGAACATTTCCATGAAGTGGACAATGACTTGGAACTTTACTTACCAAGAGTGCATGGGGGCCACGCATGGCAAAGGATCAGGTTGTATTTCGGGGAGATGGAGCGGGAGCGAGAGGAGCGGCGGAGGGAGGAGCAAGAGAGGAGGCAGCGGATACGGGACCAAGTGCGACGTGTTTTGTTTCGTTGAACATTTTTTATTGTGAGTCAAGGCTACTGTGAGTCAAGAGACATTTATTTATGATGAACGTGCAAAACCAGTGATGTCAGTTTTTAAAATTTTTTAATTAAAAAAGAGTTGATGTTTTTTACAAAGGGTGGTTGGTCTTCTTTGCCACGCGGGTGGGGCGCTCCTATGTACAATTGGAAAAAGCTATCTACAATTTGAAAAAATAAAAATTGAAAATGGCTATGTACAATTGGAAAAAATAAAAAGTAAAAAAAATTAAAAAAAAGAAAGCTATGTACAATTCCAAAAGTAAAAACTAAGAAATTACAAATGAAAGTCTTCCAGTTCCATACGTAATTGATCAATGTTCTCGGGTAGACAGAAGGTGCGGTTGAATAAGGCTTGAATTTCTGCTCGGGTTTTCTCGTCCACATCCCGGGATCCCACAATAGCACTGCTTTGATGTAGGGTGGGCTTTTTGGGTCCCCAAGGGACAAATTGACTGCCAGTGACCAGGGTGGCGGCATTCTCATTGACTTGGTAGTAATGGTCCGAGCGGTACCATGATTGACTGGGTATATCAAACAGGTAGACGGGTTTGCCTTGATCCATAGCCAATTGCACGGTCCAACCAGTGCCTCCTTTCACGCGTTTATGATCCGGTTCCAAGATGCCAAAGGCATAGATGGTATGGGCTTTTTTGGCCAATTGATAATTGCGTTGCAGCAATTGCAGGGTGTAAAAATGACTGGGCATTTGTTTGCCTAGTTTCTCCGCTGCCTGGTGAAGATGGGGGTTGGCCAGCATCAGGACTTCCACCGTAGAAGGGGTGATGAAAGTGGCTCGAGGATGGTTCGGGGGGACCAGGACTTCTAGTTGCATCCCAAAGTGTTTGGCATGTTGTTCCACGAGGGCATCCGTACCTTTGGCTCCCCCTGTGTAGACCACATGACCATGGCCAATTTGGAGTTCCAAGGCATCCACATCGTGTTCTCCAATCATGTCGATGTTGGGGGGCATTTAAATACGTAGCCGGTGTCTGGGCCTACAATAGCTAGAATCTCCGTGGGAGTCAACTCTAAGGCCAAACCGAAATCAATGACGTGGTGCTGTCGGCACTGTTTGAACGTGAATCCCGCTGCTAGACCTCGTTTGACCCGTTCAGCCAAATAGTCTTCGGTGGAAGCAAAGTCGTCTCGGTTGAGATCTTGGTAGTAGTCCATCTACTTGGAATGACGAGTCGGAGGACCCAGGGAGCTCCTTAAATAGGGACAATGGACCAATGGGAAGACAAGAGGACCTTATTTGGATTGAACAAGCTGACCAATGGGAAGATAACAAGTCCTTATATGGGTAGGATAAGCTGACCAATGACAGTCAAGGGTCTAAGGTATAAAAAGGCATGGTCGGTAGGGGTGACATCAACCTTTGAGCACGATGTCTGTCGATCGGAAGAGAAAATCAACCCATCCCCCAGAGGGGAAGAAGAAGAAGAAGAGCATTCAACATATGACGCCCGTGGACTGTGATCCTGTGGTGTGCGACGTGGTGGAAGACACCCGAGCTGCTGTGGAAGATATGATGAAAGAATTGAATGACATGGTGGAGCAATCACCCCCATCACCTCAATTCACCTTGACGACCGTGTATGATCCTCCCAGTTCAGTGGACACTATGGTATGTCCTTACCATGAGGTGCGTTTGGAGGCCCGAGAATCTCAAAAGGGATGGAAGTATGTGAAATGTCCCATGCAACCGTGTTTGCTGTTTTGTGGTCAAGATAAAGTTCTGGAGTATATGAAAGCCGTGTATAGTCAACCTCATGTAGAAGTGTTGGACATGTGGGGTGGTTTACAATGCTTTTGCCGTGAACCCGCTACGCTTCAACAGAGTCATTCGACCCAGAACCCCGATCGGTTGTTTCTGACTTGTTCCAAGAAAACGTGTGGCTTCTTCCGATGGGCCGATCAACCCTTGGGTCCCAAGTACTGGACGTGGTTTCATGACAACCCTCCCAAAAAAGCCGACCAACAAGCTGAAGCACCCACCCGTGATGCTCAAGGATATCCCAAGAGGGGCTATGACATCCCTGGCCCGCCCCCTCGAGTCCAAAGCAAAGAGGATCGGCCCCTGACAGACTATGAGAAACAATTGTTACGAGAAATTCAAGAGCTCAAGAACCGTCAAGAAATGATGATAGCCCCAGCTCCACCACCCCCCAAGTACAGTGACAGTGTGGAGAACTGGCAGAAAGGTCTAGAGACCGTCAGTTACGGCCGTCTAGGTCTCTTTTAAAATGAGAGAACGAATAAAATTTTTTATCAATGTCACCATGGAGTCTGTGTGTGATGCATGGGAGTCTATCTTGTCCCTGGGGCAATGGCAATGTCATCAAACCCTTTGTCAAGTCTTATATGATCATCAACCCGGCACCCAAATCCCCATACCCCCATGTCCCGAGGACACGCATCCTCTCCACCTCTTTGAAGAAACCCATGTGGACCGTAACCTATATCGATGGGTGGTGTTTGTCTTATGGTTAAAAGCTCACCCAGAGGCATGGCGATGGTATCGAATCATTCAAAAGGCGCATCCCCACACGGTCCCTACCATATCGACCTTATGGGATGAATGCCAGAACGTATGGCCCCTCGAAAGAGAACCCAACGCTGGAGTTCGTCGTCCTCATGGTTGAAGAAGAAAACCAAGGTTTCGTCAACGAAGAAGAAGGCCAATGTCTCGCAACAATGGTTGAAGCGTTACCATGATCCTCGTACCCCGGGGAGTTTAGGTGGGGTGCAACGATTTGCTAAAGCCCAGGGTCTCCCTTTGAAAAAAGCCCAACAGGTGTTGGAACAGGATGTGGGTTACACCTTACATAAACCCCGACGTCGTCGTTTTGCTACCTTACCCGTGATCGTAGGGGGCTTGGATGATCAATGGGCCGCGGATTTAGTGGAAGTGCAACGTTTGGCCAAACATAATCGGGGTATACGCTACTTGTTGACGGTCGTGGATGTGTTGTCCAAGTACGCGTGGGTCGAACCGTTGAAAACCAAAACCGGGGTGGCCCTCGTGAAAGCCTTTGAGAAGATTGTGAGACAAGGAGGACGTCACCCGAATCGATTGCAAACGGATCGAGGGAAAGAATTTTATAATCGGACCTTTCAACGATGGGTGGACGAGCAAGACATCAATCATTTTTCGACCGAAGGGGATGCCAAAGCCAGTGTGGTGGAACGATTTAACCGCACCTTGAAAGAACGGTTATACCGTTATTTGACCGCAGCCAACACGTTGAAATTTGACGATGTCTTACCCGAGTTGGTGCAGGGGTATAATGCCACCCGTCATCGAAGTATTGGTATGCCCCCCGAAAACGTGACGTGGGACAACGAAGAAGCCGTGTGGAAACGATTGTATGCCAAACGATTGAAAGGCTACAAAAAACCCCAATTGAAGGTGGGGGATCATGTCCGTCTCAATACGATTCATCGTACCTTTGAAAAAGGGTATTTACCCGGTTGGACCGAAGAAGTGTTTGTGGTGCATCGTGTGATCCCTGGCCCTGTACCCACGTATAAGATTCGCGAATGGGATGAGACCCCCGTCAAAGGTACGTTTTATGAAGAGGATTTACAAAAAGTCCATGTGTCCGAGGTGTTTCGGATCGAGAAGGTACTTAAGCGACAAAAAGGTCGTTGGTTGGTCAAGTGGAAAGGGTGGCCCGACAAGTACAATAGTTGGATTGCTCGTGGAGACGTGACATCCCTTCGACCCCGCAAACGACGACGACGCCGCTAAAACAATGACATTGGTGCCCAACTCTTCGTTTTACGTGACGTTGATGAGTCATGCGAGTACCAAAGAGTTTCCTGGGAACAAGAGTCATCATTTCAGAAACCGATTGCCTAAACCCATCCGATTTGTGGGACGAGGATGGATGGTAGGCATGGTGAGTTTATCCTTACCCACCATTCCCGTGATAGCGGAAGAAGGAGGCGTGGGTGATTCCCATCCTCTGTTGTACGTACGATGGCACGAACGGGTGTATGCCCAAGACGATTTTGGGAACGATCGATGGTGGCATCAACGTCGCGAACTCACTGTCTACGGGCGAGATATGAGAAAGGAATTGGCCTCGTCGACGGGATCGCACTTTTTTCATCAACTGGTGTACCGTTACGAGCAAAGCCGTGCCAAACAAACCGAACCCAAAAACAAATGGGCCGAGGACAATGACGTCAAATTATACCCGACGTTTGAATGGACGTCCGAAGGGGATTTGTTGTTGAATACGACCAATGTGGATTACACACGACAAGTAGCGCACGTGTCATGGGGCAGATCCTTGGCTCTGAGAATGGGATGGATTGAACAAGTGTCCCCCGGCCAGTATCGATTGGGTCCGAATCTCTTGCAAGAATTTCATTCGGACTCCATTCCCACCCCGACGGATATCCGCGATGCCGCCAACAACCCCATCTTTTGGAAAGTGGAGGGGGATTATCTGAAATTGAGTATGACGTGTAATTGGCGGTTTGTGAATGTGAACCAGATCTTTCGTCCCTCGTTGGAATTTCCCTCGACACGTCCTTTGCACGTGTATTGTGATGTAGGCACCAGCAGCATGGTAGGGGGTCGCATCACCGATCTGTTACGAGAAATCAAGTACCAGCCTCAAAACACCACCCACTTTGAACCTCGACATATTCAATATATCCCAGTACGCAACGAAGTGGTGGAAATCGTCGAAACCCAGATGGCCGAAACCAATGGGGATCTGGTGAAATTTGGTGAAGGCCATGCCCTCCTGACTCTCCACTTTAAAAGGGAAGTGGTGGTGTGAAGAACAAAGACAACATGTCGTTCTACGTGACGTTACCGAGTCATGCCAACCGACGTGAATTTCCCAACAACCAAGCCAATTCCTTCAAGATTCGTTTACCTCAACCGTTACAGCTCACAGGGGGTGGATGGCAAGTGGGGTTGAGTGCCATTTCCTTACCGGATGCGCGCGTCAATTTGTATCAGTTGGTGATGAAAGGACAACACGTCTTAGGTATCAAATGGCACCTGAAAGCACCCAGTAAAAGCGGAGGTACCTATAACAAATATGGAGCGGCCGTGACCAAAATTGATGATATTAAAGACTGGGATTGGGTGGTGGACGGGGTGAGTTTTATGAAAGCCGCCATTACTCATGTGGAACAGAAACGACGGGAATCGGTTATCCAAGGGGGTACCTTTTTGGACGATAAAGGCAAACACACGTACGTCAAGTTTCGTTGGGAAGGGGAGGATCTGCTGATTGACAACACGAACGTCTCTCATGATGGTTCCGTTCGCACGCCCTCCTTTGCCGTTCATACCAAGTTAGCTGCCAAGATGGGATGGTTACGTAAAATCACCAGCGGATGGATTTTGGGGCCGAACTTACAGCAAGACTTCATGGGGGATCAAGTCCCCGACATTACCAACAACAGCGATTGGAAGGATATCACCGATAAGGAGGGGAACCCGGTGTTTTGGACCACCAGTCGAGTGGAAGACTATATGGAATTGAGTATGAGTTGTGGGTGGCGTTTCACCAACTTGAATGTAGCGTTTCGTGCCGTGGTGGGGGAACCCACACGATCGTTGCACGTGTACTCTGACGTGGCAGGCAGTATGATGGTGGGCAATCGCGTGACTGATTTGTTACGTGAAATCCAGTACAAGCGAGAAGCACGTGGCACCCTGTATTTTGAACCGTTGCACATTCATTACATGTCTCTTCGTAACGAGGTGGTGGAAATGATTCACGTTCAAGTGGCTGAAACGATTGGTGCCGGAGGAGACTTGGTCAAGTTTGGTGAAGGTCATACCATTGTCACGTTACACTTCAAAAAGACATAAAAAAGAGAGACGAGAAGGGAACCCAAATCAATTATGCCTCCGAAACGACGACGACGACGACGACGACGCCGACCACAGCGTCCACAAGCGGGGGAAGGGGTCAACGCGGTGATTGCCGGGATTCCTAAGGCCGCTTGGTCCATCACCAAAGGGGTAGAAAAGTTAGCCAAAAAGAATTACCTAAGATCAACGAAGAAACGTATGGAAGAAATGCGAAGTGGGAAACGCAAACGGTGGGCGGGGGAATCGTTTACGTGCAACGTCATGTGAGTATAAAAAGAAAACAAGGGTTGTGAAAACAAACAAAGATGCCCAAGACAAGAGTGCGTCGAAGGAGACGAAGAAGAAGGCAACGAGGGGGTCTCTTGCCCCTGGCGGCCCTCATTCCAGCCTTGATCGCTGGGGGAAAAGCTGTGGCGTTGGGTGCCGCAAGTGGTGCCGCGAGTTACGGGGCTAAAAAAGGGTTGGAAGCCGCTTTTCGGAAAAAGCGACGACGACGATGATGACGGTATAAAAAGGGGAGTCCCATAAAGCCTAAACAAAACGTTTATCCCTGGTGAAGAAGACACCATGCGTGGGGGAAGTTTGACACGATTTCGAACCGACGAGTGGTATGATCAACAAGGCAAAGGAGTGATGACGGATCTGATGCGTGGGGGGTTGCAAGGTCTTATAAGGACGCGAAATCCTTTAAAATTGCCTAGTAATATCAAGAGAGGCTTGGAAACGGGTTTGACACGAGGTATCAAACGCAAAGCCGAAGACGTCCTTAAAAAAGAAATCACCAAACAAGCCAAGAAAGCGTTGAGTCATAAGAACGTGAAAGACGCCGTGCGTGTAGCCACTGCCTTATTTCCCAAACAAACCAAACGTGCACGTGATATTTTGGGAGTCTAATGGAACCCGTGCATTCACGACCTCGACGGATTTGTAGTAATCGAGGGTTGTCTCAATGGGGTGGACTGTATCCGTTTTGGAAACTCATGCGACGACAACGTGGTGGATGGTTAAGTCCCGAGGTCATGAGAGTCCCCGGGTTTGATTTGAGACAACGTTTAGCCCGACGACGACGCTATAAAAACCCCTCACGACGACGACGGGGTACCACTCGACGACGACGCCGCTAAAATGACCGAAGCTGCCCCAGCGCATCCGCGTTCTGAAGGGACCGCCAACCCTGCCTTACGGATTTTCAAGGTGCCACCGACCGACATTAGCATCAATGCCTATCGCATGGTCACCATCCAACCCACCACCACGGGTATCAATCCTATGGAATTCATCATACCGGGATTGGACGATTTTGTGGATTTGGGACGCAGTTACTTTACCATGGAATTGAGTTTGAAAAAGGAGGATGCCGGGAACTTGGAGAACGCGGAGATATTGTTCCCCGTTAACAATTTGGCCCATTCCATCATCAAACAAATTGACTTGCAGTTGAATGGCACGTTGATCAGTCCACAATCCGACACCTATCATTACAAAGCTTACCTAGAAACCTTGCTGAATTATGACCGAGAAGATGGCAAGACCGTGTTAGGGCCCCAAGGATGGTTCAATCAAGTGGATTTCCCACCCCAATGGACCGCCAACAATACCAACACCCAAGCGAATGCTAATGCCGGACATGTTGACTACCAGAGACTCCCCGCCCATCACAAAGCAGCCTTGGCCGCCATGAAAGTCGAACTCGCCAAGTATGCTGGAGGTGTCACCCACAGTCTAGTGTTTACCCCGCACTTGGAAGTCTTTCACACTGGCAAACTGTTGGTGCCAGGCATCGAAATCAAGATGAAATTTCATTTCAATGGTCCCAGCCTGTTTTTGAATGGAGTGGGTGAAGCTGGCCGATTGATGGAAGGGGATGTGAAACTACGGTTTCATCTCTGTCAACTGCGTTTGAATGACGCCATCTACCAGAGTATATCTAGCAAAAGACACACTGAAGGCCAAGTGGCGACTTACCCGACCGTCCGCAGTGAAATCCGGACCTTCAGCATGCAAAACAACCTGGTCCGCTTTGATATCCCCAACCTGTTTCAAAACAGAATACCTGACCGATTGATTGTGGGGTTACTGGACAGCCGTGCCTTCAATGGAGATGTGACCCGAGATCCGTTCTGTTTCCAGAAATTTGGTCTGACCTCCATTAAACAGATTGTGAAAGGAGAAGAGTACCCTTATGAAACCCTCCAGTTAGTGCACAACAATGGCACCCGAGATAATCTAGGCTACTTCCGTTTTCTGCAAGCCAGTGGTGCCTGGTGTAAAAAGAAAGGCAATATGGTAGAACTGCTGGATTGGGGCCAAGCTAAAAATTGTACCTTGTACATGTTTGACAATGTGGCCAATGGATGTGCTGACAGTCAAAACCTCAACCCCAAGCAAACAGGCGATTTACAATTGGTGTTGGAATTTGGAGCCGCCCCCGGTGTCAATATAACCGTACTCGTGTATGGAGAATTTGAGAATTTGCTGGAGATTGACAGGAACGGAGCCGTGTTGTATAACATTTACCAACACTAAAGATGGAACATGTGGCCTTGAATAATGTACAGTTGGATTATTTAGCCCGAGACGACCCCCAATTGAACCCGGTCTTTTACGGGACGGTTGCCTGTGATCGTTTACCCAAGACTCCTGTCAAGACCCAACCCCAAGGGTACATTGTGAATACGGACCCACACGATCAACCGGGACAACATTGGTTAGCGGTGTGGACGGATGGAAAGGTGTGTGAAGTCCTGGACAGTTATGCTTTGCCCATGGACACGTACGTGCAAGCTACCCCGTTACGAGATTGGATCGTCCAACATTGGAAGTATGTAGTGACCAATGGCAAGTCCCTCCAAGCCATTTCAAGCAAGAGTTGTGGTGATTACGCCTTGTTGTACTTGAAAGCCAAAGCCCGTGGACGGACCTTGCAAGAGTTTTTAAATGAGTTTTCGGATCATGATTATGTTAGTAATGACCATCAAGCCGGTCAACGCCTTCAACAATTGATTGTAGGCCAAGAAGCCAGATGGTATCAACTGTGTTGTCATCCGTATCATCAATGTAATGCTTAAATAAAATTTGTTGGAAAAAAGTGGTGTCGGAGTCGTAGCTCAGTTGGTTAGAGCCTTAGACCTTTGATTCAGATAAGGATTGGGTCGTACGTGGGTTCGAGTCCCACCGACTCCAATAAAAAGGTGCCTTTTTTTTTTCTAAGGGTAGTTCGTCATCATCATGCAAACGGGGAAACCGTTTCGTTTTCATACTCCCTCCTCTATCTTGGTGGTGGGTCCTTCGGGATGTGGTAAAACCGCGTTTACGGAAAAACTCTTGGTAGACAACCCCGAGTTGTTTGAAACCCCACCGACCCAAAGGCATTATTGTTATGGGGCCTGGCAAGATCGATTTCAAGGCATGCAAGATCAAGGGGTGGTGTTTCACGAAGGGATTCCCGATCATGAGGCGTTAGTGCAATGGTTTCCTGAAGGACAGGGGGTCCTGGTTTTGGATGATTTAATGGACGAAGGCAGTCACGATAAACGCGTGTTGGATTTATTCACCAAACATTCGCATCATCAAGGGGTGACGGTGCTCTACTTGTGCCAAGACATGTTTCCCGTGGGTCGCTATGCGAAAAGTATATCCCGCAATGCCCATTACATCGTGGCGTTCAAGAACCCCCGAGATCAATTAGGGGTACGCAACGTCATGCTTCAATCGTTTCCGACCACGTGGAAAGACACGTTGGAGACGTTTCATCAAGCCACCACACGACCGTATGGCTATTTGGTCTTGGATTTACATCCCGCCTCGTCCGATCAACAACGGGTGTTGAGTCACTTGTTAAAAGACGAAGGATGGACTCGCACCTATCAAAAACGACTATAAAGGGAGCCCCTTGGAACAGGTAAAAAGAGAAAAGCAAACCATGGCCGATGATGACGATGACCGTCAACCTCCGCAATCGTACGATACCGTGTCCCCGGCGGGGGTGGGGGCGGCCAGCGGCAATGTCATGTCCACAAGGGCCTGGCAAGATTTGTATTTGACGGGAGACCAAGGCCTTATCGACGCCGCCATGGAGGAAATGCCCGCTGATCCCCTCTGGGAGTTTATGGAATCCATCCCCCCTGCGGACGTCCTCGCGACCTGGCCCAATTTGGATGGTGCACCCACTGCACAGGCCTCTTCCCCAGCAGGGGTAGGAAGTCCAGGAAATCAATCATTCCAAAGCCCCCAGACCACCCCGTTGTCTTCTGGTGCTCGAACCCCTGCGACTCCTCCAAGCGTACCCTTGGCAGCGGGTGCTCGAACAGCAGCGGGTGCTGGGGGTAATGGTAATGGACGTGGTGGTGGTGGACGTAGTGGACGTGGTGGTGGTGGACGTGGTGGTGGACGCGGTGGTGGAAGCGGTCGTGGTTGTGGTGGTGGTGGACGTGGTGCTGGTGGTGCTGGTGGTGCTGGTGGTGGAGGTGGTGGTGGTGGAGGTGCTGGTGGTGCTGGTGGTGCTGGTGGTGGAGGTGGTGGTGGAGGTGGTGGTGGTGGTGGTGGTGGTGGTGGTGGGGGTCGTCGTGGACGACGACCGAGACGAATACGAGGACGACGACGAAATACCCCCACTTCCCCTTTGACACCTGCCTCCAATCCAGCCACCCCTCGAGGATCTTGGACATCTGGGAGTTCTGGCCGACAGCCTCGTACCTTGCGTCAAGCGGATTTACAACGACGTTTACGCATGCTGTTACAAGATCAAGAACAATTAGCCCAAGGACGTGAAATTGCTAATGTCACCATGACCAATAGCATTGTGACCAGTTATAAACAAGGAGGAGCACCGAGTGTACAAACCTCGTCGTCCCGTGTTTCGCCGTGAGGATGAAAACCGTCGTGTCGTTATTGAATGGATCGAAACAACATGGTCTTCCCTTCCCCCCAGAATTATTACAACGGATGGATTCCTTGTATGCTTTTTATCATCAACAATGGTGGTGTTATCGAAAAATGTTGAATCATTACAGGTGTATCAATACCTTGTTCAATGGTATGGCCTTACTCCTGATGGCCGCGGGTATGATTGCGGGCCCCCTTTTGGAAAACAGTACGTTGGTAGCCTGTTTGGCGGCCGTGGGCACCGTGGTCAAAGGATGGAATGATTTTAAACAATACCGATTTAAAGTGACCATGAGTCGGTTTGCGTTTACCACCTATGCCAAAGCCTTGACCGAATTGAAAACCCATGTGCGGGGTATTCCCTTGGAGGATCTGGAACGATTTTTAATCAAGATGCAAACCTTGGATGATACCATTGTGGATTTCACCCCTCCGTTACCCAAACGATGTCTCCAAGATTACCATGGTCATTTTGTGTACCAACCCTTGGAAGCCCTATGCTATGTAGACGGATGTCCTCGTCCCTTGAGACCTAAAGAGTATTGGATCCATAAAAAGCCGCTCCCTCCCAGTCCCACACTCTTAGAACCATGGCCGTCCAACAACGACGACGACGCAGAAAAAGGAAACAACGAGGAGGGGCTTTAATGCGTCGCAAACCCCGTTTGGTGGATAAAATTGCCCATGGTATGAGTATGTTTCTATCAGGTCCCGCGCCTGGGTTTGGACTGGCTTTAGGCAAATTAGGGGGTCAAGCCTTGAAAGGCATTACCGATAATGTACAACATTACCGACGACAACGAGGTGGGGGTTGGTGGCAAGATTTCAAACGCAATACCCGTCAAGGCTATAAAGAGACGCGGGATGCCATCAAACAAGACAAAGCCCTTCAACGTCTATTGACGGGTCGACCATGGTGAGGAGGAGAAGACGACGCCGTCGTCAACGAGGCGGTTTTTTAAATCTATTGGTGCCCGCTATGGTAGGATTGGGGAAAGCCGCGGCCTTGGAAACGGATAAACGTATAAAACGCACGATTCAAAAAGCCAATCAACGGTATCGTCGTCGTCATCGATAAAGGATGCAACGTCTTCGGCGTCAATTACCGTTTTTACGGTCCATGTTACAAGAAGCCAATGGTTCCAAACGTCAAGAGTTGTTACAACATGCCAATGCCGATCAAATCAATGCTGTGAGTGAACTGGTCTTGAACTTTTTAAAAAACAAGATTCCTGTCACCCCACCCATGCTGGCTAAACTTCAACCCTATAAAAAGGTACTACGTGATTTGGGACGTCGTCAACATTCCGTCAAAAAACGTCGTCAGTGGTTAGTCCGACAAAAAGGACAAGGGTTGTTTCAAGGACTTCACGAGGTGCTATGTCAATGTGTTCGTTAACCCTCCCTACGTGGATGACTCTATTACAAGAGGCCAATCGGGCCACCGACAAGTGGAAAGACGAGTGTCATTATTGGAAGCATAAATATCACCTGTTGTATCGAGAGTACCAACACATCTTGAGGGCCCGTCTTTGTAAGAGTTGCCGTGACCAGGAAGACGGGGAACTTTGCTCCGACTGTAGTCAACGAACATGGACGAAGTGTACATGATTCCCCAAAAGGACTTGGAACAACTCATTCAATATTACAAAGGAGAACTCACCGAAAATGCCTTGTTGAACAAAGCCGCAACGCTCGCCGCCAAAAAACATGTGTTATTAGCCAATCCCCAATTACCTCCCGCCCTGGTTAATGCTCAAACCAAACCGTTGAGTCAAGAATTAATCAAGTTAACCAAACGCATTCGCCAATTTCCTGGCGGGGTAGGGGTTGGTGCCCCGGGTGCCCCGGGTGGTCCACCAGGCGAAGAAGAAGAAGCCGGGGATTTGGTGACGGGACCCGTCGAACAATGGTTGAAGCGCATGATAAAAGGAGGTCCGTCGGCTCCCAAACCCACCATTACCCCTGCTACCAGGGAAGGCGCGAGAGAACCGAGACCTTCTACCAGTCGAGGAGAAGAGAGACCTTCCACCAGTCGAGGGGATATCCGATCGCGTTTAGAAGCCGTGCGAGAACGACGCAAGGCCTGGGAAAAGCATTTAACCGAAAGTGGTGCCGCGAAAGGCAAAGGCAAAGGCAAAGGCAAAGGCAAAGGAGTCTCCCGGGAAGTGCAACGATTGAAACCCTTACCCGGTTGGGAAGATTGGACCAAAACCAAACAACCCCGACGGAGACGTTTGCAGTACGACAGTGAATAAACATGCCCACCCAGAGGAGGAGAAGGGGTATCAAACGGAAACGCCGCCAACGAGGAGGGGCCTTGGATGTCCAAAAATGGATTGCGAAAACGGGGAAGGAATTTCATTGGCCCGGTTATCAGTACATGGGCCCTGGCACCCATTTGGCTAAACGTCTGAAACGGGGGGATCCCGGGATCAATCGCTTGGACCAAATTGCTAAGCAACACGACATTGATTACAGCCGTGCTAAGAATTTGCAAGATAAATGGAAAGCCGATACCAAGATGATCCAAGCCATTGATCGATTACCCGGCAAGAAAAACAAGACGGAACGGGTGGTCAAGAAAATCATGCAAGCCAAGAAACGTTTAAAATTGTAAACATTTAATGACATGTTGAGTCAAAAAATGAAAATGTCACATTGTTATTCTGCAGTTCGGTAGTCTTCTGTAGTTCGTGTTGAGTCTCAAGCAGCATTGGCGAGACAAAACCCATTGTGATGTAGACAATCCAGATAAAATAAAAACAATGTCACTTGTGTCATTTTGATTGATGAGTTGTCAAGTTCATTTGTTCTCTCACAAATACTGACACGGATGTTCTGCCAAAATAGGGGGTTAAGACATTAAATCAAACAATAAATCCACGCCCTCGTCGGATGACATGTCATGAATGAGGTCTTCAGGGGGCAACAATGCCTCCACATCAAAATCCTCGACATCGTTCATGACCTGCTGCCAATCCTCGGGTGACATGTCTTTCAATAACTCCTGCAAATACGAAACATTCTCCCAATCAGGGGAGTCCGCAACTTGCACGCCCCCCGAATCCAAATCAAACAGAGTATGAGAGTCCGTGGGCGGTCCGTTTGTATCCACAGATTCCTGCGTCACAGGAATGGATTTCAAATAATCCGTCAGGGGGATGGTTAATGTCAAAGGTCCTAAAGCCTCCATTTTCTCTCGAGTTCGCTTTTTCTCCAGCAGGTGGGCTCGACGACACCTCTCTTTCTCCCTCAACACCTCTCGATGGGTCTCCCGATATTGTTGGTCATACCCCCGGCGCTGTTCCGGATTCTTTTCCCGGTAGCGCCTTTGGGCTTCCACCAGCTGGGCTCGATGGGTCTCCCGATATTGTTGGTCATACCCCAGGCGCTGTTTCGGATTCTTTTCCCGGTAGCGCCTTTGGGCCTCCGCCAGCTTGGCTCGATTCCTTTCCCGGTAGCGCCTTTGGGCCTCCGCCAGCTTGGCTCGATTCCTTTCCCGGTAGCGCCTATCACACTCAGCCACGCGCTCTGGATACCTTGCCTTGTAGCGCTGGCGGGCCTTCGCCACCTGTTTACGACGTTTTTCCCGGTAACACTGCTTGGACACCGCGATGAACTCTCGATTGTTTTCTCGGTACTGTTTTTTGTAGGCGGCCACTTTCTCTGGGTGTTCGGCCCGATACCGTTTACATTTGGCCCTCATTTGGAGTACCTTGCTATGACGTTTCGCCAGAAACCGTTGTTGAGTGGCGGCTACTCGGTCGGGATGCCTGGCCCGGTACCTCGCTTGAGCGGTCAGTTGCTGCAGTTGTTTTCTCTCAAGGTTGGGCAGTTCGTAGTCCTCGTCGTCGTCGTCGTCGTCGTCGTGAGGGTCATAGTCGGTGTCGTTGGTGGAGTCATCGTCGTCGTCGTGGGGGTCATAGTCGGTGTCGTTGGTGGAGTCATCGTCGTCGTCGTCGCTTTGATGGTAGCTGACTGGGGGTCTGTGACGACGGCTGCGGAACTGTCTTACGCGGGACATCGGGCGATGGTGGCGGTGCTCGGGGAGGTGTGGCTGGCCGCTTAAATTTGTGGTGCCAGTTGGCCCAGCAATAATCCAGGCCCTCGATGTACCAGTCACAGGTCATGTGAGGGTAGCAATATTCCTCTACACGAACGGCCTCTTCTGCTCGGCGTTTCTGCGCCTCGACTTTCTCCGGTTCCAGTTGTTTCAAACGTTCAGCAAACTCCGTAAACGTTTCCTCCTCCTCCAACTCCCTCTTCACTTTCTCTAAGATCTCTTCGACTTCCAAATCTACTTCAAACTCCTCAAAGGCTTCCAATAGCTTCTCATGACCAGCGTCCATTTTGAGATGACTCACCTCGAGGGTCGATCTGTTTTATAGTCTCTCATTCGTTCCCGTGATGCACCATGGACCCTAACTAGAGAGGGGGGAGGGGGGTCCCCCACCTCGTCCCACCCCTCCCTAGGGCACCCCCTCTCAGGGAGCACCCTGTTTAGTGATTGGCTCCTTCCCCTCCCACGTGACCTTTTGGTTCTCTATAAAAAACAGAGCCCCGATCTCCAGTAAGTTCATCTGATCATGTCCTCTCGCCAAGACGAAGCGGGGCCCAGTGGCCTCGCTAGACGCGAGGTCATGTCCTTGCTTGGACTAGAGATGTCCGATTCTGAGAAAGAAGAAGAAGAAGACGAGACAACAACAACAACTTCCTGTGTGGGACCTATGTTATGTACCGAAGACATGCCGGACAGTGATGAGATTTGTGAAGAGGCCTTGGATCGCTTCGAACGCCAACGTGCGTTTCAAACCGATCTTCTTCAACAAACTGGGGGAGGTTTGGATGCCAATGCGGAGGGTGTCTTCGAGTTTGAACTCCAACCCTATGTCGATCGTTTGAGCAACCGTCTGGGAGTGCGTGAACGTCATTTCAAGACCCAGTTACGTCAAAGAGGTAACTTCATTCCCAATCAGAGCATGACTCGGGCTCTAGAAGAGGGGTTACGTCGCGCGGTGAATCAAGTGTTGACCACCACCACACCTCCCCTCCACGATCAAGATCGCCTGTACTTTACCATCGCCTCCAACAGACTCCATAATAATTTTCAGGGCTGGGGATTACGTGCAGGAGAATGGCGCCAAGGCGGCGACCGTGTCGAGGCTTTATTCCAACGTTTAGCCCAAGCCCTCAACAGCAACGAACAATTTGAAATGGACGACTCCTTTCAAGTCTCCATTACTCAAGTCCATCATGCCCCTCAAGGAACCGGCCGCCGACGCCAGGAGAAACCCGGACATCAACCTCTACGAAATTTAATACCCAAGAAACGTTCCATTCTCCAGATCCGCAATGACGACGATCTCTGTTGTGCCAGAGCCCTCGTCACCGCCAAAGCCAAAGTGGACCAACACCCGAAATACCGCAGCATTCAACAAGGAACTAAACTGCAAAAAGAAATGGCTCTCTTGCTCCATCACGAGGCCAACGTGCCCTTCGGCCCTTGTGGCTACGATGCCTTGACCCAATTCAGTACCGCTCCTTCCCTGGCCGGTTACCAGATCCTGTTGGTGGATGCCGACCGTTCTTATCACATCACCACCTTTGGCCCCCTTCAAGACAAACAATTGATCCTGTTGCACGAGAAAGGCCATTATGATGTCATTACCAAGTTGCCAGCCTTTTTCGGGGTCGGTTACGTCTGTGCCCATTGTTGGAAACCCTATAACGAGGAGGGAAAGCATCGATGCAACAACAACAAACGTCATTGCAGGGCCTGTTGCCAAAAAGAGTGCCCTGATTTCCTGGAGGCGTACCCTCGAGGCCAGAAAGCCACTCAACGTTGTCAACAATGTCATCGGGACTTTTTTGGAGACACCTGTTTCCAAATGCATCTGGTCAAGGACCACGCCGGCAAACCCGTGACCAACCTAGACTCCTCCGTCTGCTTTCGGCGCCGTCGCTGTGCTAAATGTCTAATCCTACTTCCTGCTTGCCACATTGACAACCATCAATGTGGCTACATTGATTGCCCCTGCTGTCATGAGTACGTGGACGGTGCAACTCATCGTTGTTTTATTCAAATAGCCACTCAAGACAAGAAGAAAAGAAAGAGGAAACGACAACGAGGTCCCCGCGCTAAACGTAGGGTGGGTGTGGATGCCACACCCGAGGAGGAAGACGATGAGGAGGACAGCATACCACCCCTTCATGTCTTCTTTGATATTGAAGCCATGCAACCCCAAGAACAACACATCGCTAATCTCGTCGTGGCCGAAACCGAAGACGACGACCAACCCCTGTGTTTCCCTGGCAACCATTGCGTCCGAGATTTTCTGGAATGGTTGGATACCTTGACACTCAACGATACCCGCCAAGTTAATGTGTTGGCCCATAACTTCCAAGGGTACGATGGCTACTTTATCATTCATCAATATTATGGCGACAACCGGATCGTCGAGCAGCTCCGGAACGGGTGTAAACTCTTGCAAGTCCAACACGATCGTATCCGCTTCATCGACTCTTTGAGTTTCTTCCAGATGCCTCTATCGGCGTTTCCCAAAACCTTTGGATTGACAGATGTCTGCAAAGGGTACTTCCCCCACAAGTTCAATCATCCAGACCATCAAAACTACGTAGGACCCATCCCGGCCCTTGATTACTACATGCCTGAAACCATGTCCCCCGAAGGCAAGCAAGCCTTGGAAACCTGGCATCAAGACCAACGCGACAAGGTCTTTGACTTCCGCAAAGAACTGGTTAAGTACTGCAAATCCGATGTACGTCTCTTGAAAGAAGGTTGTTTGACATTCAAACGGTTGTTTGAAACGCTAACGGGCTTCAACCCCTTCGACCACATCACCATTGCCTCTGCTTGTAACCGCGATTTACGCATGAATCGCATGATCCCCAACAGTATTGCCAGTGAACCCGTCCGAGGATGGCGCAATCGCATCAACTACTCCAAAGTGGCCCTGGAATGGTTAACCTGGTGTGCCCAACAACAACAGACCGTTCAACATGCCCGTAATGCCGGCGAGTATTGCATCCCTGGCACTAACTTCCATGTCGACGGTTTCGATGCCACTACCAACACCATCTACGAATTTCACGGGTGTTTCTGGCATGGGTGTCGTCGCTGTTTCCCCATTCGTCACGAAAGCCATCTACGTCACTATGATCGAACCATGCAAGATGTCTACGAGACCACCCAGCAAAGGATCCAACAATTTAAAGAGCTCGGATACCATGTCGTGGAAATGTGGGAATGTGATTGGTCCCGTCTCAAAGACACCTCCTTGGACATCCGAACGTACCTGGGCACCCTTGACTTCACAGAACCTCTCAACCCCCGTGACGCTTTCTGCGGGGGTCGTACCAATGCTGTGAAACTGTACCATCGCGTGACACCCAATCAACAAATACATTACATCGATGTGACCTCCTTGTACCCCTGGGTGAACAAGACCTGTGTCTACCCCAAAGGCCATCCTCGTTTCATCTTCAATCCGGGACACACCGACATCCGTCAGTACTTTGGCCTTGTCCAATGCAAAGTCCTGCCGCCACGTCATCTCTACCATCCTGTCCTGCCTTACCGTCATGAATCCAAACTCCTTTTTCCTCTCTGTGCTGCCTGTGTGGAACAAGAGATGCCCAAACGACCCTTACAGAGATGTGCAGAATGTGTGCACACCGACGAACAGCGAGCCCTGACTGGAACATGGTGTAGCCCCGAATTATCTAAAGCGGTGGACTTGGGGTACGAAATCCTGTACATCTATGAGGTCTGGCATTTTGACGAAACCTGTGAGGGCCTCTTCGCCGATTATGTCAACACCTGGTTGAAAATTAAGCAAGAAGCCAGCGGGTGGCCATCCTGGGTCGGTGAAGACGAAACCAAACGTCAGCAATACCTTCGAGAGTACTTCGAGCATGAAGGCATCCAATTGGAGTACGACAAAATCGAACACAACCCGGGGCTGCGTACCCTCGCTAAAATGATGCTCAATTCCATGTGGGGCAAGTTTGGACAACGTCTGAATAAGACCCAAGTCCAAACATTTGATGACCCTCAAGCCTTCCACCGTTTTCTAGATACCAGTACTTTGGATGTACGTCACGTATCCGTTATCAATGACAACTTAGTGGAGGTGCATTACCAGTACCAAGACGAAGACATCCCCGTGTCACCCAACCTGAACATTTTTGTGGCTTGTTTCACTACCTGTTGGGCCCGGCTCCGACTGTATGCAGCCCTGGAACAGCTAGGGGAACGTGTCCTCTACTACGACACGGACTCCGTCATCTACTGGACAGACGAGAATCAAACAACCCCGGTCTTGGGCGATTACCTCGGCGAGTTTACGAGTGAATTGGACCCTGACGATTTCATTGTGGAATTTGTGTCAGGGGGTCCCAAGAACTATGGGTACCAAACCCAGAATGGTCACGTCGAGTGCAAGGTGCGAGGTTTCCGCCTTAACAGCGAAGGCAAAACCCAATTGAATTACAACATCATGCGTCAGAATGTCCTGGACGAAATCCAGAAGCCCCTTCTACGACCCCGCCAAACTCAAGTCGTGAAAACGCATCAGATCGTGCGCGATCCCCAACACTATCAACTCTACACCTTCCCCGAATACAAACATTATCAACTCGTATTCGATAAGAGAGTCGTGGATCCTGTCACCTTCCAGACCTACCCTTATGGATACCAGTGAGACACTTGACTAAGAGTATTACCAAGTCATTGCTATTCCTTGCCTCTTCTCGAAACCCACAGGGCCCCGCTTCGTCTTCTTGATGAGAGCCCATGAAGTCACCTTGACGTTTAATCGTCTGTGCATGCCGTCAATTACATCATCTTATCAAATGGAACACTCAGCCCATATCAAAAGGAATACTCATCATGGAATACTCATATTATTAAAAGGAACTCAAAGGAATACTCATATTATTAAAAGGAACTCAAAGGAATACTCATATTATTAAAAGGAACTCAAAGGAATACTCATATTATCAAAAGGAACTCAAAGGAACACTCATCCTCTGCAAGCCACATTAAAATATTTTCTTTCCCAAATGCCTTTTGCTTGATGTGCCATATCAAACCCATATCAAATCCATATCTGGGACACCCCCGTTCCCAACATTGGACTTTGGACTTTGAGCCCACGTTTTCTCAGCGGGTTTACTTCCCCTTGAGCCCACGATCCCTTTTTCCTACTCGTCAGCGGTTTCCCCTTCCAAATCACGTGACTTCCGGTTGCATGAGCCTGCGATCCCTTTTTCCAACTGGTCAGAGGTTTCCCCTTCCAAATCACGTGACTTCCGGTTGCATGAGCCTGCGATCCCTTTTTCCCACTGGTCAGCGGTTTCCCCTCTTAAAAACACGTGACTTCCGGTTCCGGTTATGACGTCATCCTTACATCAAAACGAGGCTCATCTTGCCACGTGATCCTCCATTACTACTAGCGCACGTTCGTGAAAGAAGAAGTACTAAACTGACAACTGACGATAGACGACCTCGTTCCATCATCTCAGTTGGCGAGCCAAGAAGACTCTTGCTCATTTATTTAATTAATTAATTAATTAATTTATTTATTTATTTGTTTATTTATTTATTTACGTAGCTTTGACATGAACAACACGAACAGGACAACAAAAAAGTAGCTAGGCGTTATTAGGGGACCGTTAACTGTGAGCATCCCCAATTACTGCTACTTTTTTAGCAACAAAACTACGTGTTAAAACTAAGCATTGGTTGAGCTAATACAAACCTCAGTAAGTTATGGAATTCAAATGAGAGACTAAGAGGCGACCTCGCAATACAAGGTCCTACAACCTTGTGAGTGAAATGTTCAAGACGTTTCAAATACACGCGCGCAGTCTCGCAAGCTGGTGTAACATTGTAACATTGAAAAATCAGATTTTCTTTTACTTCACCGTGGGCAATGTGTCAGAACAAGAATAGATTAATTAATTTAGTCTCAAACAACTGATCATGAAAAAGTGACTTGCTGGTTATTTTCCGAATTAAAACCGTTACGTCAAGAAGCTTAAGATCTGCATCTAAGAGCCTCCTGATAGTATCATCAGTCAAGTTGAGGGGTTATGGCTGTCGATCGTTCTCATTTGCCGCACCTAAACTATGGAACTGATTACCAGAACCTGTCCGCCATCACGATGATTTTGCAAACTTCAAAACTGCCTTAAAGACTCACTTATTCCGTGAACATTTTAACTAAGTAGAACTAATGCCTATAGTGTAAATATTAGTAGTTAGTATTCTTATACATTTATGTTCTTCTATATATATATTTTTTAGTTAAGTATTTTTATATTTTATGGTTTTTATCACTGATGTAAATTTTTTAAATCTATTTTAAATATTACTATTACGTTGTAAAGCGCCATGAGCCCTTGGATATGGCGCTATAGAAATGCTTTTTATTATTTATTATTATTTTTATTAAAAATATATCTTTCTGGTATTGTTTTTGATTAGCACTCTTCCTCTCATTCACTCTCTTTCTAAGCGTTTTTTAAAACTTTTTTTTTGGTAAATTCGAGAAGCTAGAAGCATATCAAAGGCAGCTCCTCTTTTTCCTGCGTAACTGTGTCTGTCAGTGAGTGATGAACTAAAAAATTTGTCTTATTTCAAGGACTTAGCTGCCACGATATCAAGTTGAAGGGTCATTCCAATGGAGACGGAATGTACTGGTTGGTCCCGGATGGAGGAAGCCAGTCAAATGCATTCCTGGCATACTGTGATATGACGTCATTCCACAAAGCATGGACAATGTGCTATACTACGGCTGAGAAAGCCAAACCCAAGACCGAAGTGACATACAGCTCTCAGACTCCTTATGGAACTGACGGGTACAGAACGAACTGCAGCAACATTCCTGTAAGTAGCCTTAAGCCAAGCTTTTTTGGGACTTCTGGGTCCGGCGGGTGGGGGAGGGGGTAATAATAAACCAAAACTAAACAAGGATGGTTACAACTGAGGGAGATTAAGACGGATTACGAAAGACGAACTTGAAAAAACTTGCCAATTTTTTCAAGATGCGTTATCCGTGATGTAGCTCCTTTAACTCCGAGAATATGTGATCACCAAATGACGTAAAACAAACGATTGAAAAGACAATAAATAATAATCAGACTTCATCACAAGGAGCTTCCGATCCCAATTTAGCAGAGCTACTGATGACTTGAAGTAAGTGGAAGTAAGTGGTATTACGTCTCTGGGTATTGACCTGATTCGACGAAGTAGCGATGTTATCGGCCATTTGTCAGTTAGCCGTGATGTGATTGGCAGTAACATCATGGGCGATCCTACCTCAGCGAATAATAATGGATTCTTTGGCGAAAATTTGTTCATCACATTTGATGCGCTAATGAAAATTTTATCTGTTATAATTATTAATTTATTGAGGTAATCGCGCAATGCCCTCTCTAGGATATCTAGACCTACATATCAACTTGAACGCGAGACTCCCCTTTTATCTCCTTTTCTATTGTTTTAGTTCACAGAAATAATCTTCATTGACCACCAAGCTAGAAGCGAGGCCTAATTTAAAAGACGTACCCAGATGCCCATAACGGCCGCTGGTAACTATGGAAAGGATGCTGGCACTCATGGATTGTGGGATGGCGTGGGAGCCATGAGTAGTGCTTTCTCCTACCAGCTGTTGATCCGTGACAATTGGTTCTACACCGGCTCTTTCGTTGCTGGTTATACTAATAAATGTTTCAAGAAGTGTGACCATTGGTGTGGAGATGCCAAATCACCGTACTTCCGTACATCGTCCACCAGTTCCTCTTACAAGGGCGTAGCCTTCAACACCAATGGTGACAGTCCCAACGTGCCAAACAACAGGCTGATGAGTGTCGGCCCGCACTAAAATATCTTAAAGCTCTCTTGCATAAAATTTATTGTTTAAATGCAGCCGTTTTCGGCTAGTCACGCAACGCTCCTCCCCGCGATTGTGGGGAGAAGCGTTGCGTGACAGGCGAACGTTTTCGCCACATTGTATTCGCCACGAGAGGACCTCTGATCAACGAAGCGCGAAATTCCAAATCGCAACCCAAATCTTGCATCTGGTAGTTTCATTGCTTCTGGTTTGGATAAGCAGTTAAGTCTGCCCGAGACCCACTACCTAGATATGGATATCGTTATGTGCTCCAGCCGTATCTTTTCGTGGTGAAGCGCAGTATACGTAGAATGTCCGTTTGTTTTCCCTAAGCGCCTTTTGAATGTGGTTGTATCGGTTGTAACTCGGTGAACAGTTAACTAAAGTTATCTTAATTAGTTGTGTAATTGATCAAAGCAGAGATATATGTTAAGTAATTTTTTTTTTAATTAAGAGCTTTGTTTTTTATTTGTTGTAATGCAATTAATAGCTTTTTAACCCTTTAACGCCCAGATTCTTGTGAAAAGAAACCGTACTTTTTAGCCAAAAGTTCCTTTTTTTGCCATTATGGTCTTAGTTTACACCCTAAATGGCTAAATAACAAAGGTGCCAATTTCTACAAAAGTATACATTTTAATTTAGTGCATGCGCAAAACTCAAAATTTGGACATTTTTGCAAACTTAAATCGATCCTTATATTTCGCCTCTTTCTTTTCCTTTACTTTCTTTTTCTTTCTATTGAATTGTTGACCTCTTTATCGCCTTTCTTGTGGAACGGTGACTGGCTTACTTGAATTTGAGGAAGTAGAAAATTTTACTTTGAACTGAGTATGTAACTAGGACAAATTTGGTCAAGATTTCCATAATGAGGATTGTATCCAAAGAGCTATTCTATGTTAATCTGCTACTTTTCAAATTGATTGCTTGACCAAAAACCAAGAAACGTTTTAAGCCCACATGTCACCTCAGGGGTTGTATACGACCCCATTGATCCACAATTTCATGGGGCCGAAATTAGCTTAATGATCAGAAGGTGATCATTGTAGGCTTAAGGTATTCATTCTAAAACCAATAATAGCATATGTCAAAATATGGCGTTCGTCTTCATTGAGATTTCATCATCTTTGTCTTTTGAAATATCATGTTGAACCGGTGGAGAGAGCTACCAAGACTCTGCGATAGCTCTTTTAACTTTATTCCATTGTAGTTCACATCTTTAGTCTTAACTACTATGCTCCTATTGTCAACTGACAATCGTAAGAGTCATAAGAAGGACGCCTTCGCAAAAAGTTGTAGAATTATAACTTCCAAAGCAAAAAGCTGTAGTTATTATAGTTATTTCCTTTGTTTTACGGACGGCTTCCTTGTAAAGCAGGTCCACCATCATTTATTTTCATAATGCAATTAGTTTATTAGTTAGGTAATTAGTCGTACTCTAAACCGTTTTTTATTCTAGGTTTTCGTTAACATGGTTTGTTTGCGTGAACAAGTAGTAGGTAAAAAGAAACAACTAGAACAAATTCTGGCTCTATTAGCACTCTTCAGAATAAAGTTATTGAGGGAATAATTTTTAGAACATGAAATTACGGGTTTAGTATGCGTCTGCCATGTTGGTGTCCCTTGTGGGGCAACCAAAATGGCGGCCGTAAAAGTTAGTACAAGAAATAAAGCAGACAATGGAATCACTGTTGCTAGTTTCTCTTCAGAATTATTTCCATGGCACTTTAGCATTATTATTATACTTTATACAATAACTGAAGATAATGCGCGCGCTGTGATTGGTCAATACTTATTGATTATTATACCAGAAAACCACTTGAAAAATGTAGTTATATATAAAAGCAATATACCACAGATTTCTATATGGTTTATTGGCTCAATAAATCACTTGGGAACTTGGGATGTTGGAATAACACTCGAAAAGCCTTCTTCTCGTAACTTACAATCTCTTCTCGTGTTCTTCCAACATCCCGCGTCGTTTATTGAGCCAATAAACCATAGAAGTGAGTGGTATATTGCTTAATGAAAGTTGAAAAGTAACGCCATAATATTAGTTTTATATTAGTTCTTTGTTTCCAAAGCAAAGCACTCTATCAACATGAAATTTTGCTTGAAGATTTTTCTCATTGGTGTGTAGAGTATATTAAAAGAAGACTTTTGTGGTGGCCTTAGTTTGAATTTTCGAATTTTAATGACATCACATGAAAACCAGCAACATTGCAATTTTTATTGTAAATAATTGAAGGAGACACCGTAGAGAGATAGACATGATAGAGTTTTACCTAACCCCCACTGACTCTTGAAATGAAATAATGGACGAGAATTGAAAAGAAATTCATTTACTTCTTCCCTGCCGCCATAAACCACCACGTGGGTCAGTCGGTTGAGTAATAGCCTGTGTGCAGAAGTCTCAGATTTTCGACTTCCTTCGTCGGCAAAGGTCTTTAACGCTTTCCTCTGTTGCACAGGTCGTGCATTCAAATCCTACGGAGCCGGAGACAGCTACAATCCTACATTTCAGTGAAGGGCAAGGGGGCAGCTATTATCAATCCCTATGAATACTCTTTTGAACATGGAGATAAACACCAGATTAAGCAATTTCTGCATTTTAATTTCTCTTAAAGATCTACAGTCTGCAACAACCCCTCCCTCCCCTTGACAGTAGAGTACTTTTGAAAACGTTACTCAGATAGCCTCTTGTCTCGGTGAGGTCGTTTTGTTTCAAATTCAAATGGCTGGGGGAATACTTTGAGGGTGTACTTTTAAACATTTGTGTAAACACTGAAAGACGCCTGTAGACCTAAGACACTGCCAAGATGCGAAAAATATCACTAACATCAGTTATCATGCTCTGTTGCCAACCATAACCGGATTAATTTTAGTAATCTTATTCCTTCGACCAATATGTGATACCTTATCAGTCACTGTTTACTAAATAAGACGCTTCTTATGCTTTTACAACATATCTTCTAGTTTGTAAACTACGCGAGGTTTTTCAGGGGCACCCAACGAGAAAATTTTAGCAACATACTTGAAATATCAATTTCTGCTTTCTTAGTTTGTTTCAGAGCTTTTTAAAGGCATATTTGTTTAACGGCTAATACAGATTGATCTGTTTGGCGTTTTTAGCTGAAAATTTAGGCGGCCGAAAATTTTAGGAAACAGAATCCTATCCACCGCATTTTCGAGCTGCTGGTGGCTCTCCGAAAATCCTAGCGGACCTTATTTTGCACTCTAAACGACATATTTGTTCCCCAGTAGGAACTAATAAGCCCTCTTGTTACGAAGTTTCGCCAAAGAAAACTCTAGTTTTCACTGCAGTTAAATCCGACTATTTCAGGCGATTTTAGGCCTTCCAAACAGATATTCCCTGAAACGAGCTCCTGTTTTATTTCGACTTGGTGCCGTTCTTAATTGTTAACGGACAGGCGCGTGAAAAAGTGGTCAAATCGCCCAATATAATTAGCCCTTAAAACGGCTCAGTGAAATGTCTTGTTTACAAAAATTTGTTACTACAGGCTTTTGTGGGCATATTTGCACTGAGAACGATAGCAAAGCGAAAACAAATTTTAAAATCTGGGACCAAACTTTCTGACGAGTGAAACATCAAAGGTGCATTCTTTCGTGCTGTGTTCAAGGGTTTCAGTTATTTTGAAGGGCATTAATAAGTCGCTGAGATAAGGGTTTTTAACTACGTATTTTGAATCTTTTTTGAGATGACAAGAATGCCGCCGTAACACTTACGCTATCAGTGGAAGACGGAAGTGAAAAGTGGATAAATCGAGTGCTAGTGGAGGAGAATTCATTTCAGTCTTGCGTTGCCAAGAAACAATTTATTCTACTCACGTCTCGCTTCGACTGTATGATCGTACGATCATTGTTTTGTTGTACTGCTTTCCTTATGCTTCTCGAGAGCTACCCACATTCCCTCTGGTGCAACATTTTCAGACGCCGAATCCCTTCTAAGTATAATAATATAAGCCGAACGATTTTTGAAGCACAAAACGCCCTCCAATAATTAAATAATAACCCCCTCCCCCCGAAAGTAAGCCTAAGCCCATCAAAAAGGCCCTTTAGGCAAATATAAGCCCAGGGCTTATTATCGGAATTTTACGGTGTTAGCCTGTTCGGGAGGTGGTGACTTCAAATCCTACCTACTGTAGCCCCTATCATCCCTACCCCACCCCCAGAACACATTTTTTCTAGGGGTGGGTTCAAATCCTACCATAGCCTGCGAGATAATACAGACACACTCCCTCTGCCTTGCAGGATAAACCAGCCGCAATCGCCAAAGATTTCCTGGCAAACCTAAAATTTCCACGCGGATTTTACAACGATAGCTATTAAACAACCATTTATCAACTCTCTAATGTTAACCCACCTATCATTTCTATCTGATTTGAAAGCATGAAAATTATATCGAACTGGCGCTCGAAAGAGACACTTCAGACCTGTAATATTGTTTTTAAATCTCAACAGCTCGCACATAACAGTACAGATAACGCACACGCAATCTCGTTCCCAGGTTCTGCGCGAGGGAGGAAGCGATAGGACCCTCAGAATTCAAAGCACAGCGCGGTTGGTCAACGTCATCGGCTGTAATTTAACTTTTTTCAACAAGAGATGCATGCAGCTACAATTGAAAAAGTCTGAATACATAGCACAATATTAAAGGAAATAGGCACTTATCATAACTGATAGCCAGTTCGAGACCTACATTACTTCACTACTTTTATATTACAAAAGCATATTAGGTGGCAATTATACTGCTATCACACTTCTAATCATAAGGTATTCAAATAGACCAATCTCATCAATTTCAGTAGAACGCTGAACACCGCACGAACATTACAGTTTCGCATCTGACTTAGAACCTGTCGTAGTGGCTTTCCGTTGCGATAAACCAACCATGCTGATGAAGTTAAGCTCCATTCTGTGTCTGGTGACTTTGAGTCTAAAGTAAGTGCAGATAACAACTGAAAAGTGAAAAATGTTTCGCAATTATTTATTAACGGGTTTCGTTATTAGTATTTAATTTTTTTTTTTTTTTACAAACAGAAGCGTTTTTTGCGGTCCCGTTAACGTTCTTTCTAGAGAGCAATGGCAAGTCTCTGAAAGTCGGCGAAGTCTTGCTTGGAGATCTGCAGGTGCTGTATGAGTTAACTTGGATGTTCTTTGTAACGGTTGGATTAAATTGTTGACAAAACATTTTGCAAAAGTTGTGCATAATTCGCGCACAGGAAAGTTGTTTGAGTTTAAGTTGGCAACATAAGCTGAAGCTTGGAATTATTTCTCACTTAATTAATAATAAAGAATTTTCGTCTTCTGAGTTTCTTCCTGGAGACTCTTTTCCATTATTCTTTAAATACTGACTGACGTTTTAGCATTTTTAATTACGGATTTAATTACACTGGGGCCGAAAAATGAAGAGAAATAAACGAATATATATATTTTTTTTTTATTATGAGAAGGAATTATAAGCGCACGAGAGGACACAAGCGCAGCGTGTATAAATATTAATTGCACGTGAATAACCGTGAAATAGACCAGGAAAAACAAAATAAAACTGTTGCTCGTTGAAAGTTAATAACGACTGAAACTTGACCGAGATTCAGCCTTCTTATCTAATAACAGAAATGTTTATTCAGCCTAAAACTCACTGGAACATCAAAAAGAATTATTATTCTAACGGCAATCAGTTTAAGAGAGAAAATTGTAAGGGCAATTTAGAAATATTTCTATTTATACAAATTACGAACTTTTTGGCTCATTTGTGCTGCATTTTAGCAGTTTTTAAATATAAATATTTTAAAATCGCAGCCACCTAGGGAGCTCAATGTACATTAAGAATGTTTTGATATCATAAAAAATCCTTCAACTGAAAAGAGAAAGTGTCAAGTTTTATCTTTCTTGAAATATTGGAGAAAATTGCAGGAATGACCAAAATCAGCCCGTAAAAAAGGAATCATGATTTACATGAAAACGCTCTTACAGATTTTTCCTTAATTTCTCATACAAGTTGTGTAGGTTGAGTACTTCAAATAGTTCAAGTTTCGTCACAAAGTGTCTGACTAGTTTTCGAGATATTCGACATTATTTAAAACGAGGGGATGTCCATTACCGTTGCTATGGTGACAGCTGTTGCTAGGAAACCAGCAAGAAAATAAACTTTGATCATATGTTGAAAAGGTGGTGTAGTATCAAGGAAATCGAAGTTTACCTTCTATGCGAAATTTTGACTTTAAAAGATACACCCCAAGGCCCAAAAAAACTGTTGCGAGCCTCCTTAAATTAACATTTTGGTTTTTACGGAGCAACACCGCCATTGGGTGTTAGTCAGAATTAAAATCAAGCACATGTTTGTATAAGTGTAACTTTCAACTTGCTTCATTACAAGTTTAAAATTTCCAAATATATAAAATTTTAAAAGTTCATTGTAAGAATAAGGTATCTTTATGAACCGTGACACAGCCGCTTTATGAAACTTCGACTTGCTGCAATACAGCTTTAAATAAAAAGCTTTTCAACCACAATTTCTATTGAACGAAAACTTTACTCACCTTAGTGATATCGCCGAAGACACCGAATTCTTCTTTTAACATCTTCCAGCACTAAATCGGCATTAAGAACAAAATATTCCACAATTTATTGTTCGTTTCAAACACAATTAACAAGAAACTGACAAATTCAAATTCAGAGCTACGATCCGTGGCGCTGGCCGAAAGCTAGGGATCGCAGCTCTGGGGACGAGAGTGGAGGAGAGCAGTGTCGTAACGAACATGCGCAGTGCGTTATTCAGCTCTGTCACTTAATGTACTTTCGCAGGAGCCCAAATTTCTCCCGCCCCCTTAAAAGGGCCAATACCCTCCCCCCCCCCCCGAGGAGTACGCTCGCTCTCAAAACCTTAACCCTATTATTTTATTATTTATATTCTATGAAAGACAAACTTCAATTTTTCTCGTGAAACATGAGCTACACATACTTTTAGTCAAGGACACATAGTGGTAAAGTGGTAAACATAGTTGAACTATTGCTATTTGTCCGCGTTTATTACAGGAAGTGGATGTCAAGAAGACAAAGTTCACAAGCAACCTCAGTTATGAAAACCAAGGATTACTTCGCAAGGCAGAACTGCACTTAAAGCTCTCCTTCTCAACCCAGAACACCCGCGATAATGCAGGTTAGAAGAGTTTTTAACAGGATCAGGTGCGAGACTGTGAAAACAAACTTTAATATTTCCGAGCTAAGCAACATTATCTTCACTTTCACACAAGCAAAGGCAGCATCTCTTTCTCGTGCATAAGTATGTAACGCAGCCAGTGATCGTGCGTGATAAATTAGCCCTGGGTGTAATCAGTCGGCGGGGAAAATAGCAAGGGAATGGAGCGCGCACTGAAAACCAATTGCTGGTTTTCACGTGACGTCATCAAATTCTAAAATCATAAATCGCGAGGTCTTCTGATTTTATATCCCCCCCCCCCCCCCACCCAGGCTGGAGATGACTTAAAAATATATCTTTTCACAAGTTTCCAGCCCGGTAGCGTCTTTCGTTTTGAAAACACAGCATCTTGAATTTCTGGCTTTTCACCCTACGTGACACCAACATAGCGTCCGTGACAAAGCTTTCAGGACTCTCCATGTGATTTTTGTTAGTTTGGACAGTTAAAGTATTAGGAGGGAAATTAATGAGAATGTATTTCATGAGGGAAAAGAAGTCGCTTAGAGAAGAACAGAAGTGAATTCCAGATGTTTTCATTGATTTCTGGCCGCCACGCTTGTGCCCCTTCGAGGGACACCAACATGGCGATTCCATACTGAGCTCTATAAATTTCAGTCGAACGTTTCGGCAAATAATTCAACAACGGAATACCACACAGATCTTGAGACTTGATGAAGTTGTTTATTTGTTAACCTTTTGTGACATTACAAATTCTTGGCTTCTTTCATGAACTAGTTTCGATTTTAATATTTTATGGCGTGGCAGTGAAAACCGAGTATTCGCAGGTTACTGAAAACTTAAAGGGGCATGGTCACGCTATTTTAGTTCACTTTAAAAATCAAAAATATGTCCTCACATCAATGAACGCCCACAAATAATGGTCTAGTTTTGTTACCAAAGACTATATTACTTCACTGAAACTATTTTCTGTCGTCTGTTGCTATGGATGGCACGGATGGAAATGGATTGCAATTTGAAAAAATTAGGCTAAACTTTTCAAATTCTTTCAGCGTGTTGGCATTAAATCGATATTTAATGGTCATGATTTGTTTTCTCTTAATGAAATTAAGTTAATATGTTCCTTTAAATGTTCAAACACAATTGGGCATGGATAAAGTTAGCTTCCGATAATTTTAGCACAGTTTTGACCAGAAATCTGCGAAATCCTCGTGACTATGCCCCTTTAAAGAATGTGTCTTATTTTAAGGTCTCAACTGCCATGATATCAAGTTGAAAGGTCATTCCAATGGAAACGGGATGTACTGGTTGGATCCAGATGGAGGAAGCCATTCAAATGCATTCCTGGCATACTGTGATATGACGTCATTCAACAAAGCATGGACAATGTGCTACACTACCAATGACAAAGCCAAACCCAAGACCGAAGTGACATACAGCGCTCAGATTCCTTATGGAACTGACGGGTACAGAACGAACTGCAACAATATTCCTGTAAGTAGCCTTGCAATTTCATTGCATCCTAAAATACTTCAACATGGTCTATGATGCAATAACTGTTTGACTTTTGGCCGAACTCTTGAATATTTTCAACAAAGAAAAGGGGCAGTAGTCTAGGGAAAGAAAAAATTTAGAATTTGAAGGTGTTTGAAAATTAAAAGTGGAAGTTAATAAATAACAGAGAGTACAAGTCAGTCAGATACTTATCCACTTTGCTCCCGTGCCTGATAGCGGACAAACTGGTCATGCACATGCCCGTTTTTTCGTAATACCAAGGTTAGTAGTAAACTAAATTTAAACTCGAGTCCCCTCTTTTCTCCTTTTCTACTTGTTTTAGTTCACTGAAATCATCTTCATTGATCACCAAAGTGGAAACAAGGCCTACTTTAAGCGACGTACCCACGTGGCCATAAAGGCCGCTGGTAACTATGGGAAGGCTGCTGGCACTTATGGATTGTGGGATGGCGTGGGATCCATGAACAGCGCTTTCTCCTACCAGCTGTTGATCTGTGATACTGCGTTCTACACCGGCTTCTTTGTTTCTGGTTACACCAAATGTTACAAACAGTGTGACAATTGGTGTGGCGATAGAACCTCGCCGTACTTCCGTACGTCGTCCACCAGTTCCTACTACAAAGGCGTGGCATTCAACACCAATGGCCATCATCCCAACGTGCCAAACAACAGACTGATGAGTGTCGGCCTGCGCTAAAATATCTTAACGCTTTCTTTCACTTAAGGGTATTGTTTGCATGCCTCCACCTAGTCTCCTATGCAGCTAGTTTTGGGCTCGTCACGCAACACTCCTCCCTACGATTGTGGGGAGGAGCGTTGCGTGACGGCAAAAAACGGCCGCGTACTACTAGCTTGCTCCACCCCGTCCAAAAAACAAACAAACAAACAAACAAACAAACTTTTTTGCTATACTGTGTTTCCCACATAAGGACGTCTGATCAACGAAGCGCGGAATTCCTAACTGATCAAAAATTGCAACTAAAATCTTGCATCTTGGTAGTTTTATCGCTTCTGATTTTGATAAATTAATGACTCCATGAAAGGCATTCCCCAGATATGGATATCGTTATGAGCTCCAGCCGTATCTTTTCTTGGTTAAACGAAGTAGAATGTCCGTTTATTTTCCCCAGGCACATTTTGAATGTGGTTGTATCCGTTATACTGGAATAGTTAAGTAGTCCTTATTGATGATTTAGTCGATCAAATCAATGAGATATGTTAAGTGCTTTATAATTTTTTAAGGGGCTTGTTTTTCAGGTTATTGTAATGAAATAGACAAAGAGAACTAGAGAAAACCAACTTTTTGTAGCCAATATATACGCAATTAATAGCGTTTTAAGTTCGTCGGTTTTTGATCCCCTTTTTGAATGCAGTTGGAGCTGAAAAGCTTAGCTATAACGTAAACAGAATCTTTAATTACACAAAGAAGTGGGTGAATGAAGAGTAGAAGTAGGGAATGAGGACTAGAAAAGAAAGAACTCTTTGAACTAGTAGATGTGCAATTAATGACTTTTCATTTATCCTTATAAAACCTTTATAAAGATAAAATAACGTGTTAAAGTAATTTCTTGTTACAATAAACGTACCAAGTGAACTGCGAGTTCAGTTTCTCTTTTCCCCGGGAGGGTGGTACTCCCTACAGTGGGCTATACGGGGAGTCTCCGCCCGAAAGGGGTGCTTTTTTAAAAATAACTTTGAAGGGGCAAGGCTGATCGAACAACTAGTAGTTTAATAGGATTCCCAATATTTCGACTAGACAAAACTAATCTTCATCAGGGGCAGGTGACACTGATTGTAGTCTTCGAATGTTAAGATCGACACTAGCTGCCGAAATACTTCCGTATCTAAAGGAAACATTACACGAAGTCCTAAGCTTTATTGTCCACGATTTAAATGATTCATTCAATAAAAGCCCAGCTCGTCAAACGTTTGCTGCAGTAATATATACCAATCGTGAGCGCAAAAGACAACTAAACATCTCATGTTGTTCTAGAGAAGTATACGATTAAAACTTTAGATTGCATTAAGGCGATAAAAACACACGATGAGTGTCAATTCGCAAAAGGATAACCAGATTTATTTGTCTCTACCGCCTTTCGTTGGAGAGTTATTTTGGTACCGTTCGCAATGCTGTTCCTTAACAAAGATCACTGCAAACTTTACTTTGGCAAAGCCGAAGAAAATGGTGCAACCTAAACGTGCTCCAAATCACTTGTTCTGTTGTTGTTGTTTTTGTTTGTTTGTTCATTTTTTGGGGGGAGGACAAAGAGATATTAAGATGATTGTAAAACGAACACTGTATGTGTGCGTGTGTAGCACACGATGCAAAAGATATGCTAATCTGATTGTAAAACAAATGTGTGGAATATGCGCGCAATGCGATTTGAATTAATTTTAAAATTGTCTTCAGACTAGCCGCCATTTTGATTCACGCGTGCGGACCGCGCGCGAACTACGCGCGCTCCGGATCTTCTTAACCGAAAGGAAGAGCGACCTGGACCAAGTGACGAAATCGTTAAAATTACACATACGTATTATTTTGGGAATAAACACCATATATAACACAAATTTGCTCGGAAACTAGTCTTCAAGCGTAAAACTCAACACATGAGCTCGAACAGAAACTTCCCTATCTTGACTCCCATGTAGAAAGCAAAGATAACAAAAAACCTTTTATTTGCCATGGATTGTACGATTCACCCAATAAAAACTACTCAACACACCAAAAAATGAATTGTTAAGAAAATATTTAAACGAGTGCTTCCCTTTTTTTTATTTTTACATGTAATACCGAAAGAATTTGAAATAAGGACATGCACAGACTTTCTATCAATGTGACAACAAGTCCGGTTACACAAGTTTATTAAAAACAACCCCTAGTTACGCAGCTGCTTCTGTAATTAGTTCTAAAATTGTTGAGACGCTGTCGCCCAAAACTCACCCTTGCAAAGTCAATATTGCCCTGCACAATTAACCGCACATTTCCATGATTTCCCTGACACATCCTCCTTCCCATTCAAAATATTTTAGACATGGTCGGGTTAGCAAAGCAACATTAAAAGTTGGAGGGTTGAGGGTGGTGACTGGGAGCACGAACGAAGCGAGATATTGCACCTGCGCGTAACAGTGTCTTAACTATTTTTCTAAAAAAAAAGATCGAAAATTTTGTAGTTAGCTTGGCAAATGAAAACACGAAAAATTGAAAGAGACTGGCACATTTAGTGAAAATAGCAAATATAAGGGGAGAATGTTGAAAATTGAAGGAGATATTCCGTTTTGAAAAGGTCAAATTTACAGGCGTTTGTATGGCTGGGTGGCAAGAGTTGCCACCCAGCCATACAAACGTCTGTAAATGTTGTAAATTTTGAAAGCATCATTTGAAACTGGTGTCCATCCTTTTTCTTTCAAACTTCGCATGTTAGCTAAATGTTATATGCTCTTTCTAGTTATTATTTTTGTTTGTTTATCGGATGAATTTCAATTTTCAAGATGTAAAGAATGACGTCAGCAAGGATCCTCCTATATAAATCATTTTGCCATTAGCTAAGAGTGACGGCTATGACGTTCTAATTATTGACTGACATTGACGGGTGTTTTAAGCAATTAGCACACACGGCTTCTTTGTGTAAGAGCTAATTATTTGTCTCCTCCATTTCATGTCCAACGTCTTGTGCGATAGTTGTGCGTGAAAATGGATTCCATCTTCCCTGCCTTAATTTTCTCACAGCTGTTATCTTTCGAAATTGTCTCAGCCTGCTTGCAAGGTAAGCATATCTCTTTTATCGTAAAAAATGATTTTCCAGTCTATTCTCTCATAATAGTGTAGCTTCTTGTAATGACTCACTGCAATTTTTCGCAGTAACGAACTTGTAGAACAAAAAAACGAGAAAACCAAGTGACGTGTGAAAAACACGGGTCGTCTAATACGTTTTTTAGAGAACCTCAACCCTTAAGTTTTACTACTGTGGAGTTTTAACATTGAGTGGGAAGCCGCCCCCCTCCCCCCCCCAAAAAAAAAAGAACAGCGAAACTAATTTCGAGTCTGTGGCTTGCAATTCCTGAACAAGATTGTGTCTAAATTAATCTTTCGGCTGGCGACGCGTTCCCTTCTATGATTGGTTCTCCCCTTGCCAGAACGTGTTGTTTTTTAAGTATTGCTACGAACTTGTGTGCTCTGCGGTCTTCGTGCAAGAAACGATTTAACCTCAGTCCTTTTATTGTTATCTCAGTGAGCCTTAGCCTTCTTCAAAAGAAATTCTTTATCTCTTAGGGAATTCGGTCTAGTTTTTTTTAGGTGAAACTTAACAATGAACTTAAAGTACTTTAATAGTTCCTTCGCTATCATTCAGTTCACACAAAATTCTTTTTAGCTTTTGACAGTTGACCATCTGTCTGCTAGCTAATGATGAGATACAAGCCATCAATTATCATTGAAAAATGCTTCATTTTTGCACCTTTTAAGTGATTGTTCTATGATCTTTTAGGGCCTAACTGCAGTTTTTTAAATTGCAAAAAACAGTTTGAAACAGGACAAAAGAGCTTTCTCTCGCATGAAGCAGGTCAAACATTTGCCAACTGCGGTGCAAATAAATTATTTACTGCTTACAAGGTCCGGTAAACGAGTGAATAAATTTCGATACCAATGCATGTCTTTTGTTAACAAAAGCAAATTTGAATGTGTTAATTGAGTGGCTTACATGTATTTTCCCTGTATTTTTTTCTTGGATTATGTTAAAAAATTATTTGACTACATTTAAAGGAGAAATAACATAATAAAGCCTTCAACAACTTGCACCCTAAAACTGGCGAACCTACTCTTTGTTCAGACTTTTATCATTGAAATGTTTGGCAAAAATACAAAACGAATGCCTCAGTGGCTCGGGGCAAGGGCATTCTTTTTTCACTGATAATTTTGCATCCTTGCACCGAAAAACGAACTTTCTTACAACAATGTTGCCTAATTTAGGTCGGGTGTATTCTAGATCTAGTGCGTAAAAGATGCCCAATCGCTTCAAAACCTAGCCCCACTAAAACATATATCTAAGGCCTGACAAGCTCATAAAGACTGTTTTTGCCTGAGGCTTTTGAATTATAAACCGGGAATGTTAAAAGCTACTTAGCAGGTTGCTGACGCGTTCATAAAGTAATTTTAAATTATAAAAGACCGATCAGAATGACAGTGAGCCTTTTTCAAATTGTTATTAGAGGCCCTCCGACCTTCATAATTTTAAAAATGAATGCAAATTAATGAAAAGTAAGACATAAAAATCTCTTAAGGTTAATTCATCGTATAAACGTCAACAAAAATTTGAAAGGTGGACCAAAATTAAGTGCCTAACAGATGTTTGATGACTAAATCACAATATTTTGGGCGTTTTAAGTTTGCGATTTTTCAGTGCCGAGCTTATCCTGAGGATCCGTATCACAAAGCACACAACAAACGCCACGGACAGACCATAGGTGATAATTTTGTTGTGTGACACTCAGTCTCTGCATAGAACACATATCTAGCGTTGCCTGCTTAAGTGCGAATTAAGCAGGCAACGCTAGATATGTGTTCTATGCAATTTCAGCTCCTCATAACAAAATTGCGCAACACGTAGTCTGTCCATGGCGTTTGTTGTGTGTGTTTTATGGGACCAGTATTTCTTTTATTTCGCTTGCCGACTTTTCTTCGCTCCTCATGATGATCGTGCGATGCTCCTGTAATAGGTTGCGTGCATGAAACCGTCTTAACCCTTCAAGTCCCAAGAGAGACCAACATCAAATTTCTCCTCACAACATTAATGCATAATCAAGTGAAAAGGTTATGAGAATTAATAAAATAATCACAAAAAGAAAATTGCTTTGATCTTTTAACAATTTCTCCGAACTTAAACTATAAGAAAATGTATGGACATCAGTCAAGAGAATTTGTATATGGATATTGGGGCTTAAAGGGATAATACTTTCATTCTTTCAGGCGGATGCCGTGAACTGGCTTTCACAGCCTATTTCTCCTTTGCTGACAAACGTCTGGTGAACCATACCATAAGAACTATCAAAGTTGGGGATATGGACCACTGTGAATTGCTTTGTTATTTCGAGCCCAACTGTGTCAGCTTTAACTTTGAAAATAAAGTGAGTTCAGTAGAGACCAGCTACAACTGTGACTTGAACAATTCAACTCATCGAAGACACGATGGTGATTTTGTAGATGAAAAGGGCTATTTTTACCGCGGGGCAGATGTAAGTACTAGTTGTTTTGTAGTCTACGTAACGGGAGTAAACGAGGAGGGGATGAGGGGACTAGGTAAGGGGAGCGAAAAAATGGTGAGAAAAAAATCTCCGCCCCTATCCCGACCTATCATGCACCGTTCACCCCTGCTACACAGGTTTTTGATTGCTTTCAAAATTGACAGTTTTTGTCCTTATTGAAACTTTCAATTTTTCTCGCTTTCGGTTTTTTTGTTTGGTCTTCCTCCTGTTCGTCTTCCTCTCATGCCTCCTCGGTTTTCGTCTTCCTCCTCCTCCTCCTCCTCCTCCTCCTCCGTCTCTCTCTCCGTCATCGTCTTCTTCTTCTTCTTCTTCTTCTTCTTCTTCTTCTCTTCTTCTTCTTCTTCTTCTTCTTCTTCTTTCTCTTCTTCTTCTTCTTCTTCTTCTCTTCTTCTTCTTCTTCTTCTTCTTTTTCTCCTTCTTCTTCTCTTCTTCTTCTCTTCTTCTTCTTCTTCTTCTTCTCTTCTTCTTCTTCTTCTTCTTCTTCTTCTTCTTCTTCTTCTTCTTCTTCTCTTCTTCTTCTTCTTCTTCTTCTTCTTCTTCTTCTTCTTCTTCTTCTTCTTCTTCTTCTTCTTCTTCTTCTTCTTCTTCTTCTTCTTCTTCTTCTTCTTCTTCTCTTCTTCTTCTTCGTCTTCTTCTTCTTCTTCTTCTTCTTCTTCTTCTTCTTCTTCTCTTCTTCTTCTTCTTCTTCTTCTTCTTCTCTTCTTCTTCTCTTCTTCTTCTTCTTCTTCTTCTTCTCTTCTTCTTCTCTTCTTCTTCTTCTTCTTCACAGTCTTCTCTTCTTCTTCTTCTTCTTCTTCTTCTCTTCTTCTTCTTCTTCTTCTTCTTCTTCTTCTCTTCTTCTTCTTCTTCTCTTCTTCTTCTTCTTCTTCTTCTTCTTCTTCTTCTCTTCTTCTTCTTCTTCTTCTTCTTCTTCTCTTCTTCTTCTTCTTCTTCTTCTTCTTCTTCTCTTCTTCTTCTTCTTCTTCTTCTTCTTCTTCTTCTCTTCTTCTTCTTCTTCTTCTTCTTCTTCTTCTCTTCTTCTTCTTCTTCTTCTTCTTCTTCTTCTTCTTCTTCTTCTTCTTCTCTTCTTCTTCTTCTTCTTCTTCTTCTCTTCTTCTTCTCCTCCTCCTCCTCCTCCTCCTCCTCCGTCTCTCTCTCCGTCATCGTCTTCTTCTTCTTCTTCTTCTTCTCTTCTTCTTCTCATCCTTCTCCTCCTCCTCCATCGCTCTCTCCGTCATCGTCTTCTTCTTCTTCTTCTTCTTCTTCTTCTTCTTCTTCTTCTTCTTCTTCTTCTTCTTCTTCTCCTCGTCTTCTTCTCCTCCTTCTCCTTCTTTCCCTTAACAAAATAATATGTTTCTTGTGCTTGTCTAGCTTCGACATCAAGCAGTCTTATAATTTGTTTTATTTCATTATTTGTTACCATTTAAAGAGTGTCTGTGATACTGTCCATTGTAAGAACGGTGGTACCTGCCAATCTGGATTTACAGACAAACGATACTGCTGTTTGTGTCCTCCTGGTTTCACTGGTGACGATTGTGAACAAGGTAAAAACTTTTTGTAGGTTTTCCATTAAAACATTATCGAAAATGCAGAAAATGAGTTTAAATGTCATTTTAAGATTTTCGATCGTCTTTATGAACGTGTTGTGCCTCGACATGCTCGACCTTTACGATTTCAGGAGCAAACTCCTTTAGTTTGGGTTTAGTTTCCTTCCTTTTCCACGGGAAATTTTCGCATCAATACCATTCCCTTTGCCAAATTGACATAATTTTTGAATTTTGTTGCATTTATTTTTCTTAAAAGCAAAACCGATCAGTAAATATTATCGAGAGATACACTACAAATAATTGCCCTTTAAGACTATGAGGATATGAATACCTTTTTTGCTACCACAAAAAGTAATGTTTCAAGCCTGTTGCTAGTGCCATCTTTGAACTGAATATTAGCCTTCCCATTTCTTGACTTCCTTAGATGTCGACGAATGCGCTCAAAACATTCACAATTGCAGTTCTGATGCCGTGTGCAACAACGCCAAGGGAGCGTACAACTGCACTTGTCGACCAGGATACAATGGCGATGGACGCAATTGTACAGGTACACGTAGTTAACCTGACAACCGGTTACTGATGTTCTGAAGTTGCTTGATCGAGATAAAAATATACCATAAAACAGACAATCCAGTTGGCTAATTGATGAGACACACAACCTCAATTTGCTGATGCACGACCGTGATTTTCCTTCTAATAAATTTAATTCGACAATAGAGGTTGGATAGTAAAGTTGGAATTTCTACCAGATTAAAATTAATGGTTTAACTTGAAGGATTGCTAGTGCCATGTACATACCAGTCACAATTAAATTTGCCTTAGTATTTCTTCATTTTTTAGATGTCGACGAGTGCGCTCAAAATACGCATAACTGCAGTGCTGACGCCGTGTGCAACAACACCAATGGAGCGTACAACTGCACTTGTAAACCAGGCTACCATGGTGATGGACTTGTTTGTGCAGGTGAAATTTTACGTACGCCCAGTTATTATTTGACCCTCGGTAGTTATCTGCACTTTATAGCTGGCCGGTATACTATGCTAGACCAACCCAAACAAGTTGCCATTTTAAACTGAACCATAAACAGGGTGACTTGCCTTAAACAAGCAAAGACGCAGTGGTTTAGGGCTTAGCGTGTGACGGACTTTCGATGTGGGCCCGGTTGTTCGAGAGCCGATTAGCGCTAACCTTGGGTTAAATGTTGTCCAAGGTTTCTAATTCCTTTGTTTAAAAGCGTTACCGCCGCTAATTATATTTGACAATTTGAACGTGGCCAAAGTCAAATTGTTAAGTGAAAATAATTTACTGGAATCCACGTCGTTATGGATTAAAAGTGAATTAAAAATTGACAGTAATTCTGGGTTAGCTTAACCCTGCTTCGAACAACCCGGCCCAGGGCCCAGGGCCAGCAGCGGTAATGACGATTCGAGGTTTGTTGCTCCAAGGCTGCAGGTCTCCGCATCATGTGATTTTGTTTCCTAAGAGAAGAAATTTGGGTGGTTTTGAGTCTGTGACCTGGTGATTTAACGATGACTTGCATTATCTTATTTCTAGGCATGATTAGTTGCCTAGATATCAAATCC
The DNA here is from genome assembly GCA_964030785.1 of Siderastrea siderea. NCBI lineage: Eukaryota > Metazoa > Cnidaria > Anthozoa > Scleractinia > Rhizangiidae > Siderastrea > Siderastrea siderea. The sequence continues at coordinate 43,914,335 of OZ034972.1, forward strand.
AAAGGCCATTCTCATGGAGATGGTGTGTACTGGTTGGACCCGGATGGAGGAAGCCATTCAAATGCATTCCTGGCCTACTGCGATATGACGTCATACGGTGGAGGATGGACCATGTGTTACACTACCGATGAATACGCCGAACCCAAGACCGAAGTCACGTACAATCCCCAGTTTCCTTATGGTAGTGTCGGATACAGGACGAACTGTAACAACATCCAAGTAAGCTGATTTGTTAGTTGCATGGTAGCTATTTACCCCAAAACTGGAATTATGAACTGAATCTGGGCGGGATCTTAAATTATCCACTTAATCATGAAAGGGCACTAGCGCTATAACCATCCAAAATCGATGAGAAATGCTCCCTCTCCCAAAAGTGCTGCAGACCTTAACCTAGCTATTGATTCGATGAACGAACGGCCGTGTAGCTTGCTTTACTTGTAAAAAGTATGTTCTTTCAAACAGCCTTTTTCTATTGTTTTAGTTCAAAGAAATAATCTTTGTTGATCACGAAACTGGAGAGATGGTCTACTTCAAACAACACACCCATGACCAGATGCCAATAATAGCCGCTGACAACTATGGCAAAAAGGCTGATAGTTATGGATTGTGGAAGGGCGTGGAAGCAACGATGAGCACTCACTCCTACCAGCTGCTGATCTGCGATCATTCGTTCTACTCCGGCTTCTTCGTTTCCGGTTACACCAATTGTTACAAGCAGTGTAACACATGGTGTGGAGATACAAAGTCACCGTACTTCCGTACGTCATCCACCAGTACGTATTACAAGGGTGTCGCCTTTAATACCAATGGTCACCAACCCCTCGGTAACAGACTGATGAGCGTCGGCCTGCGCGAAGGTTAAACCGATCGTTATTTACATGGTTCACCTGCGAAAGGACGCCTGAGCAGCGAAGGTGAAAATTCTTAAACTAATGACCCTGCCTCATTGTTACCAATCTCTAACGGGAAAGGGGACAAATGAGAGGAACCTGAGAGAAAAGGTGGCTGTAAAGGACAGGAGGTCCCTACAACCTGCCCCTGGGTCTCAGAGGAAGCATTTTGTTGAACAATTTACCTTTAACTTAAAAATTTTACATTTTAAAAAACAAAACAATACAACATAAAAGAGAAAAGAATAGTGGATCTATTTTAGACAAAAACAAGAAGATCGAAACTGGTTCTTAAGAAACAACTAACACTTACAAATATATAAAAGCTCAAAATAATTAAGAAAAATTAAGAATTAAAAAGAACGTTGTATTGAAAATCGTCATCGTATGCATGTACAACCATACTTAGGCACGGACGATTTTTTTGTTTTTGACGTTGTTGTTTTTGGGTGGAGGAAAGGTTGGGACAACATGATAGAAATGTCAGAAAGTTTTTGTGCAGATCACTCGAAAAATTACAACGCAGTGATCTTGCATTGAGTGATGTAACACACTCATGCGAGCGTCCTGCCACGCCTTCATAGTTCTATTTCATAAAGTCTCGTCTCGGTTTATAAACTTTAGGTCTTTGTTTTCCGTTAGTTAACACTGCACCCGGCAGCACGTCATTTACAATATGCAACAGCTAGTTTATTGTATTTGTTATATGTGACATGCAAAAGTGTATACAAGCACTGATGTTTCTGCTAGTTTGTTGATGTTGTTTGTTCTGGACAGGGACCGTGCGAGGGGTGGGCTGAGGGGGCTGTAGCCCCCCCCCCCCCCCCCCACTTTTTGGTGCCATTAAAAAAAATGAAAAAGGTGGAAAATTCATTAGTCAGTGATTAGTCAGGGTTAATCAGTACTTGATTTTCCTCAGTTAAATCGATACCGGTAATTCTGATATGGACCAAACAGAAACGGCATACTCTACAAAAGTTCAAATCTCCTTGCTCTCATTTGGCTTGATTAGTTGAAACTCGTGTACGCTCTAGGGGTATCTATCTTGAAGAGGTTGAACCTGCTCAGATTTTAATTACAATCAGCGTAAGTTGACACTCTCGCCATCGTTTGGCCTCTAACTCTCGTGAACTCTCATGGACTCTCAGCTTCTGCTCTTAATGAGTTTGAACTTTTGTGGACTCTCGTTTTTGTCTGGCCAGGACAATACGAACTGTAGTTTGTCTCCAGATAGCATTTTTCGGCAGCAGCATGCTTTGATATTTGCTGAAAATCAACGTTACTTCCCCAAGCTTCTCTATGTGCATATAAACTTTGCAACTAGGGTAGCTGCCGAAAGATTTCATTCGCTCCTGACGATGACAAATAAGGCATTCAGCAGTCAGATAGGTCTACTCTGGGGCCTTAAGTCGCCTTAAGTCCTTTATTTCTGAAAAGGCCCAAAACACTCAAATTGCATTTAAGAGGGTGCACATCACCATTTCTAAAATAATTTGTGTGTCAAAGAAGTGCTCATTGGGTCACTACTCTCTCTGAGTGACTGACCTGAGAAAAAGCTTCCATTTTGTTTGTGACAATTTAAATTTAAAATACACCCACTCAATTTGAGATTCAATCATTTTAATGATGGCAATTGTACCACTTGTCACTAAAATCTTTAGGGGAACTCCTCTATAGAAGTGACTGGAGCGCTCCTTTTTAACAAGCCCTTTAAAGTACAAATAGTTGCCTTATATGGGTGTGGCTTATATTCATTTTCACCCCCCCCCCCCCCCAGGAGGTACTACATTGTAATTCTAATGGACAGTTGACTATTTCCTGTCACTTTTTTACAATGTCTACCATTAATGATACCAAGATAACTCTAGTTGTGGTCATGATGACCTCTTAAAATACCCCCAATTCACCTTAAAACAAACACCCTGAGAGGTACCAAGAGGACCGCTTTCACTCGGCTATATAAGTGAGAACAAGGCTCTAAACAGTTCCTGTTGATTGAAGATAACGAAAGGGATGGTGCACTATAATACACCGAGGTAAACCCCATCACCCTAGGTGCTCTTCTTCATTGCACCTCTCTGAGAGAAACAACAGAGGACAGGATGCTGAATTAATAAACCATGCTTATTTAAAGGAAATTTTTTAATGACAATTTACAAATAACTACAAAAACTTTTATTTACAACCCATCCTCTGGGTTTAAGGGTTAATAATTAGGCAGTGATGTTTATACTGATTTCACCAACCCAATTATCTCCCCCTGGTTTTCAGAAGATTTTTAAAACCTTTAACTTAATGTTTCTATTGTGTACTAAATAAATGTAAAGAAGATCCTCGCAGTTATTAACGCAACTTATGCAGTTGCGAAAAGAAAGCCTGAAAAAATCAGGCTTGCCGGGATCCTGTCCTCTGCGATACCGGTGCAGCGCTCTAACCAAATGAGCTAACAAGCCAACTGGGAGATGATTTTTTTTTTCAGGCTTTCTTTTCGCAACTGCATAAGTTGCGTTAATAACTGCGAGGATCTTCTTTACATTTATTTCTTCATTCCGCAGTTCAAATATATGTATTTCATATATTCATAATTTCATTGTGTACTAAGTTGTGAAGAGTGGTTTTACTTAACCAGTGAAACAGTATCTAACAATTACCATCTAATAGTCAAAGTTAAACAAAGGAAAACAGTAGAGTTAGTGTCTAATAGTGCCTAATAGTTTACTATCTATTTCACGGGTTAAGTAAAATCACTCTAAAGTAAAGTGGATCTGTCATCTTATACAAAGAAAAGTAACAGTACTTATTATTAAATTTTTAATGTCTACACACTGTTACAACTGACTTTTTGATATTATCTCCCCATTAGCACTGACCTACAACTTCTCTTTACCCTTTACTCCAAAACTAAGTATGGAGGACTGGTCTTAAGAATAAAAAATGTGATCATTTTTCAAAAAATGTTACCGTTTATTTAAACTGCATTTTTCCCATTTAATAGTCCGCCATTATTACACCAGAAAGGATATAATGACATCATTCACTCAAGAGTGAATGACGTCATTGCATCCTTTCTGGTGTAATAATGGCGGACCATTAAAACGGAAAATTGCAGTTTAAATAAACGGTCTTCTTCTCAAAATTAAGGCTTAAATTTCGCTTGGGGAGTGTTTAGTAAACATAGTTTCGAAATCTGAAGAAAAAATATAAGTGATTTTTTGATCGTAGTACCACTTTAAAGATTTTACATTAAAACAAAACAATACAACATAAAAGAGAAAAGAAAAGTGGATCTATTTTAGACAAAAGCAAGAAGATCGAAACTGCTACTTAAGATGAAACAACTAACACTTACAGATATATAGAAGTTCAAAAAATTAAGAAAAATTAAGAATTTAAAAGGACGCTGAATTTAAAATCGTCATCGTATGCATGCACAACCATGTTTACGCGCGGACGATTTTTTTGTTTTTGACGTAGTTGTTTTTGGGTGGGGGAAAAGTTAGGGCAACATGACAGAAATGTCAGAAAGTTTTTGTGCAGATCACTCGAAAAATTACAACGCAGTGATCGTGCGATCAATGTAACACACTTACGCGAGCCTCCTGCCACGCCACCACGGTTCTATTTCATAAAGTCTCGTTTCGTTTTATAAACTTTAGGTCTTTGTTTTCCGTTAGTTCACACTGCACCCGGCAGCACGACACTCACAATATGCAACAGCTAGTTTATTGTTTTTGTTATATGTGACATGCAAAAATGTATACAAACACTGATGTTTCTGCATTTTTGTTGCTGTTGTTTGTTGTGGACTGATCCTGAGCGAATCCTCAGTCAAACGAGATCCTTACTAAGCAATCATCGCACATGCATTAAAGCTTTCGGAATGTTCAAGGGCTTTCGCTGATTAAAGGCAATGATGATCGCGAGCTGATTCTACTTACGGGAGTTTTTCATCTCAATGTGGATAGTTTGCAACTGGAATCTTGCTCTTAGGGTCTATTGCGAGTCATTAGTAATTATAATGTAGCGCGCGCAATAAGAATTGGCTGCGTACAAGTGCTTTATTATGACGCCATTAATCGTCACTATAACGACTGAAGGCCGGTGTTTATTCAGTTTGTTCGCCTAGCGCAAGGGACGTTTACTTTGTACCGAAAGTTCCAAAAGATTTATTTGTTTAACTGTGTAATTTATAGGGTTTGACTTTCTTTAAAGACACGCGCTTTACTTGAGGTAAGATCGTTTGTAGATATCTAAAGCTTTGTTTTTGACATAGCACACTAACTGATAATAGGTCATAGAAGATAGTGATTATTCCTAGAACCGCCTTGTTTGAGGAATGAGTGAATGTCCCTTTCGATATTATGACTATAATGCTTTCAATTCCTAGTGGCATCAAAAGGAGGTCTCTCTTTAAACGGCCACCAACATCTAGTTTAACTAAGTATTACTTTGAAAAGCTAAATAACACATTTGCATCGACGGAAGCCACAAAAATAATAGTCCAATTCTGGTGAAAATGGCTATACACATGTTGTAGTGCACAGAAATCAGTTAACAAGTGTTTTTGGCTTTAGATGGCCAAGCTGGAAATGGGTTCCAACTTGAAATAGAAGGACTGGCTTTTTCAAGTTCTTCCCTCTTGTCTCTAGAAAATTGGTAAAAACTGATCGTGGCTCATTCTTTCTTTGAAAATCCTCTTGATATCATTTCATTGATGGTCAAAAAGCAATTCATTACCCTGCAACGGATGTTAACCAACAAAGACACTCCATGATATTACCCCCTTTAAACAATATATAAACTAACAGAAAAAGAGGTTCAAGAGGTTGGCAACCGATTTCGATTGGGCCGGTCTTAAAAATTAACCCGACTTCTGTACCCGACTTCTGTATCAGGAAGCTAAAAACCAATGCAAATTTTAGGATTATCAGTGAGTCCACCTAATGGATGGGATGCATATCCATTTTAGACCTCCTGATTTACTCTATAGAGAGACACAATTGTGGATTAACATTTTTTGCATAAATACGAGGCCATACGAGGAAAACAAACACCTGCCGGTACTTGAGTATGAATTCCGCCTCGGCAGGGCGATGTACCGAGATCATATGTTCTACACTGAAACATCGTACCTCGCTCTTCTGGAGCAAGTGAGAGCAAACGTAGAGCAAAACAGAAATGATGACGTCTTTCGATAAACACTGGGGAACAATCTTCTGCTGACGTGTGCAGGGCCACACGTCAGCAGAAGTGAGCTCGCTAGCTGTGCGATCAGATTCGGGTTACGGTCAAAATCCGTGACGAACTACCTTCACTGCAGCTTTAACTGCGTCGCCCTCACTGTGTCGTTGAACTAATGTCCCTTACCCCGTGCATGTAATATTCGCAGCCGCGGATTGCTCCAAACAGCAGACTGTTGGTCTTATCAGGTGCAACCCGATTTGTCGCGTTCTGATGAAATGATAATGCTTCAAATGCAGCAATCAACTCTATCTGGAGCCTTCTCATTTCACCATACCAGTCTATGCCAAAATGAACAAGAACTGACTTCGAAAGACACAATCGACAAAGATATTATCAACTGATTGACTGCAACAAAGAAATGTGTGACAGTGTCCATGGACTAAGAGGTTGCCAATCAAGTTCTCTGCAAACGAACACGTAGTTGGCAAACCTGCCAGCATGCGCAAGGTAAGTTGGTAGCACTCTGAAAACCTAAAGAGTAAAGAAGAGAAACTATCACCAAGAGCGGAAAGCATAAACCGCAAGAGTGGACGGGATGGGTTGAAGTGGATGACGTAGTACCCCACTGCAGAAAACGTGATTGACAACGTCAGTACCGGCCTGAGTAACAAAGAGAAGGATGTGGGAATCAATGTGGATTCTTCCAGTTGCTGATTGGCCACTTATGACCAAGAAAAACGAGAATACACAAAAGTGTGAACGATTTGTTACAGCTGTTGACACTCGTTTAGCTGTTAATCAATATTTATGCCCGTAGAAGAGGAAGTATTTAGGACGGTGCCTCCTCATATAGAGGTATGTTTGCAAAGGTTATGACTATGGGGGGAAAAGCAGATCATAAAAAAAGAGTAATTGGAATCTAAAAAGAAAAATGCAGGTAACCACATATTTTTCGGAAATAATTAAGCAACCATAATTCTAAAAAAGCTCTAAAATACAAAGAACGTGGGGGCAATTTCTAAGCTCAATTATCTCTAAAAAAAATGCACGGTTACCCCCAATTTTCTTTTTGGATTCTGATAGCCCTTGCCAAGATTTGCTTTTTCCAACGCGCAAAAACACCTATGTATAAGTGGTCAAACTTGAATACCTTGAACCAGACCCAAAATATTCAAAATGATGGGTGGATTACAATTTTGCCTGTGTCTTTTTAGAAGAGCCCCCTTTATCCTATCCTCAGGTAGCTTTCGTAACCTGCCAGCCTCACCACTTCTTATACCTGAGCCCGCAAACTGAAGGGTTTGCAGTCTTCCCTTGACACCTGAGCCCACCATCCTGACAACAGTGGTCTATCACAACCTCCCCTTAAGGAATGTGCGTGTGTGTGTTTCCGTGAGCTGTCATTGATGTTCGACAATCTTTGGTACTCCCAAGAAATCTTGCCATCAGTGAGCCATTGTAGAAAATGGAAACGGGTGTTTGAGAGTTTATGTCAAATTTGTTTGTCCTTGAGGAGGGTAGCTAGACCATTCAGCAGTGCAAATATTCAGAGTCGACCAGCACCTCATTGAACATCTCACATGATTGGCCATAAGAACAATAAGATAACGGCACAAACAATGCCCCTATCCCTGAAGACAATGAGCAATATTGTTTTAGAATGCCTCTGAAATTAGAGGTTCACAAGAGGTACTAGACTACTCAATATTCAGGACATTCAAATCTATACACAAAACGCTGACCCTACCGCAACCCCATTCACCTCTAACATATTAGAGTGCAGTTCTAGCATGAAAGGACAAATGCCGGTAGGAATACCCTTTCCGAACATTACCGGGTTTTACCTCCCTGTAAGAACCTGCAAAACTCACGTGTGATGAAAATCAAAGGAACAAAAAATTTCAAACAATACCATTTGGCAAAACAGTAGCTTATAAAACAAAGGAACTCTCACACCGAGGTAAACCCCATCACCCTAGGTGCTCTTCTTCATTGCACCTCTCTGAGAGAAACAACAGAGGACAGGATGCTGAATTAATAAACCATGCTTATTTAAAGAAAATTTTTTAATGACAATTTACAAATAACTACAAAAACTTTTATTTACAACCCATCCTCTGGGTTTAAGGGTTAATAATTAGGCAGTGATGTTTATACTGATTTCACCAACCCAATTATCTCCCCCTGGTTTTCAGAAGATTTTTAAAACCTTTAACTTAATGTTTCTATTGTGTACTAAGTTGTGAAGAGTGGTTTTACTTAACCGGTGAAACAGTATCTAACAATTACCATCTAACAGTCAAAAGTTAAACAAAGGAAAACAATGGAGTTAGTGTCTAATAGTACCTAATAGTTTACTATCTATTTCACGGGCTAAGTAAAATCACTCTAAAGTTAAGTGGATTTGTCATCTTGTACAAAGAAAAGTAACAGTACTAATTATTACATTTTTAATGTCTACACACTGTTACAACTGACTTTTTGATATTATCTCCCCATTAGCACTGACCTACAACTTCTCTTTACCCTTTACTCCGAAACTAAGTATGGAGGACTGGTCTTAAGAATAAAAAATTTGATCATTTTTCAAAAAATGTTACACAAAACATGCAAAACAGTATTTGACCTTAACAGAAAAAAATTTAAAATGCCAACAAAGGATTTGATTGCTTGTTTGGAGTTGCAGTGGTACATTGCTGATCATTTTGCAAGGGTACATGTACATCATCTAAAATTCCAGGACTGGAAGAACAGCGAGGCATGGTACCTTGACCAGGCACTCCACCTAGCTGAGTCATTTTCTTAAACAACGAAAACACAAGATTTTGTGGTTGTACTGGATGTCGTGCAAGCTTCTCTGCTTCCATTTGTTTTTGTACAAGCAAAAGGTTGTGCAGTGCATCTTCATCTCCCGCTTCAGCAGCTATGCGGTAAAAGCGAGCTGCCTCTTTCTTGTCGACACTGAGTCCCCCCAGGCCATGCTCATAGAATACACCCAGGTTGTACTGTGCTCCAGTGTGCCCATGCTCAGCTGCAGACTTGTACAAATGTGCTGCTTTAGGCATATTCCTTTCAGTGCCAAGACCACGCTCATAGCATATGCCAAGGTTATACTCAGCTGATGGGTCTTTTTTAGCTGCAGCCATTTCAAGGTAGGGTACTGCTTTAGAGTAATCACAGTGGCTAGATGACTCGTCAGCATAGTACAACCCCAAGTATAGCTGTGCTTTACACAAGCCATTTTCTGCCGCTTCTTCGAGAAGTTCCAAAGCATGCTGTGGATCTTTTGGTTGTCCACCAAGGCCATCCATGTAAAACAACGCCAAGTTATACATGGCACCTGCCTGCCCCTGAGCCGCTGCAGTCTTGTAACACTCTGCAGCTCTGACCAGGTCTTTATCTACTCCTTTTCCATTCTCAAAACACAAACCAAGATTAAACTGTGCCAAAGGATGGCCTCTTTCGCTAGCTTGTGTAAAAAGCAGAAATGCTTTCTGGTGTTGTTTTAGCGATGCGAACTTGATACCCAGCTTGTTCTGAGTAGCGGCAGTGTATTCACTAAAGCTGGACTGGAATTCAGCAATAGCTTCATCAAGAGAGTCTGCTGGTTTAGCATTTCCAAAGTGAGAATTTGTAGTCTCTGCAATGGAAAGTACTCCTAAGGCAGCACGTGGCCTGCTTGATAATAATCTTGACAACACTTGAGATGGAACATTCTTGATGTTAATGTGCAGTGGGCACTTGTCATCTGTTATAAACTTGCGACAAGCCAGAAGACTGGAAAGGGCCAGCACTCCACTGAACCACTGATAGAGACAAAACAAAACATGTCATTATAACAAGGTTAACTGAGTCATAGTGGAGATCCTCCATGGGCACAAGAACAGTGAGAGTGGAGCATATCAATAAGATTGATTTTGTTCTATGATGTGAGCAAGAATCCTTTAGTGACTCCTTAGCATCCTATGGGGAACAAGTGGCTTTGAATATTTGTGATTTTTGCTGCTTAGGAGCTACTCTGTTAGACTTGCATTACTACAAATATTCAAGAGAACATTGTCAAAGAAGCCTATCATTTATTTTTAGACTAGTATAAGCTTCAAACCACTGATTTTAAAAGAAAATCCCAGACCCCCTCAGAAGATAGTTCTCAATTTCATAAAAGGCATCCAACTCTGACTTAGTATATTTGGAATGCTTTATGAAAACAGAGATACACTGTAAAAAAAACTCAATAAAATAAATCAAATCAAATAATTGCCTTTCTCTCATAGTCACCCCTCCTCTATTTCTCCAAAGCATTAATCCTGCAGGATGATGCTGGTTTCTGATCCAGCAAGACTGACTACCGGTTAACACCACAGATATTGACAAAGAGAACACTTAGAAAGCCTACATGTGGTGATTATTGATTATTGATTATTTTATGCTTAATGCCCCCACCTACCCCCCCACCCACCCCCCCCCCCCCCCCCACACACACACACACAACCAAAAATCCAAACATAATTAGAGTATGGGTGTTGACGAGCAACCAGTATTTTCCCTTCAGACCAAAAAAAATTGTGTTCTGCTAGTATTCAAGGAAATATAGGAACTTTAATTGGGCAGTAATATTCTCTCTCCCGCACGGTTTACAGAACAAAGCTCTATCCCACCCCACAAGTACACTGTACAAGAAGTCGCATTCATTGATACACTCTCAGACAAAACATTGATGATGCAATCCTCTGTTCTATAAAATACAAACAAAAAGCAACTTGTGTTTTGATTCGTTGAAGTCTAAAATCCTAAAAAAACTAGCACAACATTTCCACATTGTTCCTTCAGGAGATCATGCATTCGACGGCGTTTAGAAATAATTTTCCATTCAGCTCGTGTGATCTGAACATGAACATTTAACAGGTAGCTCTTGTACTTTCACTTTCACTCACCGATCGAATTTCACCAGAATATGGATTCGACGATTCTTCGTCCTTCCCCCTGGCGAAACGAGTGGAAAATCTGAGTGCTCGGGTTTTTTCATCTATCAAAAACTTCTGTGTCATGCACCGTATAATGTCGAAACCCAAGTCGTCGCCACATATTCGGCTAAGCTTGCTTTCATCGGCTTCCGCAGCAAGGAAAACCTTTCTGTGAGATTGAATACATCTGGTTTCCTCTTCTAGCGATGCTTTCACGTCCTCCTTCTTCTCAGCAGCTTGAATCTGCCCAAGACAACGTGAAGAATTTGCCGGACCCTTGAGTACTACAACAAAATGACAAAAGCCGCGCTTAGTTTACCTTCTACATGCACCCCGGCCCTCGACGGACGGTCTTGCTTGCTCATAGGTACTTTTAGGCGTCTTTCACAGATATCACTTAAATTTACTGTCAAATAAACATCAGTGGACACTAACCTTTTCTTAAAGTTCTCCACATCTTGTGTAAAATACTAACATCTCATAACTATGCTCTTTCCAAAGCTACAGTTTTAACCAGCTACATGAAAGTCTTGCCATGCTAGTCACAGACCTCGCTTCGGCGAGGGGAACGAATCGGGCCTTCATTGATAGGCTGATGTCATTTCTTTGTAACCTAATTGGCTAAAACAAAACAGGAAGTTCGTCATTCCCTGTCATCCCCTCATTTTTTACGTCAAAAGCAATTCAGTTTTAATGTATTCGCGGTCGATCCAAAAAAAATCCATTTAAATATAAAACTCCACATTAATTATATCCTATAACTGACATTTTCCAACGTGCCGCTATCCCTTGTCTACATATTGTCAAAAGGGGATTAATCTACAGCAGTTAAAGGGCTTACAAATAAATTGGGTCATAACCCACCTGTAGCCACCATAAAGTCACAGTTATGAGTCCTGGATATGTGCAACTTCGTAAGTTGTCATTTTTTTTAATATGGTGGTACAGAACTGTTTTAATTTAGGAGATTTCGCATGCATTATGAATCTAGGAGGTAGCGCAAACGGTGTTTTCTTAACAAACTGTTAGGCTTCAGTAGGATTTTATGGTATACTGTAGGCCCACTCTGATTATGCCATGTTGCAAGACATAAAAGGTTTCTCCATAGTTCCTTTTGTGTATATCATCAACTGATGACCACTGGGTGGGGGGGGGGGGATACTCCCTGTAGTGGGCTATACAGGGAGGCTCCACCCAAAGGGGATGCTTCTTTTCAAGCTCACAGTATGCTAAGGGGAAGGGAAAATCGGCATTTCGGTACATGAAAGGGTCACAAAATCCACTGCAATGTGAGAAAGATGGCAGCTAAAGTAAAGTGTATTAAAGGGTTCCAAATTTTGGCAGAAATATAACAATGCTAAAAACATAAACGTTTGGAGCCTTTGAGAAACTGAGCAGGAGGACTGAAAGTCTGGGAAAAATGTGGCAGTCATAGGAAACAATAAACTTTGCATGGACCACCCTAACAATATAAAAGTACCAGATCCTGTAGTAAAGGATCAAATCAGCAAAAAATAAAGAACCAAATACGATAAAAAAGCAATGCTGATTCAACGGTAGGGAAACTGTATATATTTTACCAATATTTCATAAGGCACAGCCTTTCTTCTTCAGGGTTTTACAGAGAATGACTCTTAAAGGGCATAAACATTACAATTTACAATTTTATACCCTTAGTTTAAATTGTAACGTTTTTTCCCTTAGATCGAGTCATTCTCTGTAAAATCCTGACAAAGAAAGGCCGTGCCTTTTGAAATATTGGTAAAATATATACAGTTTCCCTACCATTGAATCAGCATTGCTGTTTTATCTTATTAAGTTATAGGAATTCTATTGTTTTGGCTTAAATTATCCTTGAGGTATAAGAAAGGTGTGCAAGTTTGGTTCTAGGTATATGAAAGGAGTGCCATTTTGGTTAACATTAGTATGTTAAAGGGAGAGGGTTTGAGCCTGGAGTCTGAGCAAGCATCAGATCCCTGTTTAAAACTTTATTAAGTACCCCCCCCCCCCACCCCCGGGATGTTCACCACATCATTGTCTTTGGAATCCCTAGGGACTGGTTGCAAACCAGCAATATTTGTTACAATTTTGCAATGTTGTTACTTCAACAGTTCAAGGTATGCCAGACATGTTCTATTTAGGGCACAGGAACACAGGAACTCACACTTTATTTGAGCAGAAGGTGTAATGAGCCCATTATCAGCTTGAGATAGCACAGGGGAACCAGGCTCACAACACACCCTTCACCCTGACCCTCCTGAATAATTCACAACACCATGCTCCTTTTATGATTTTATTTCATCCATAAGATGTGTTTTTATGCTACTCTTTGCATAATTAATGGCAGCAACAATGTTGTTTACTCTTGGTTAATTTTACTATCCACTTGTCCATTTTATGGCTTCCACACATCTCTGTGTATTAAAGTACATGATTTAATGAAGACAGACATTTTTACGTGGATTTTTTTTCCGGACTGCTAAAAGAAGAGCGGGATGGCAGATACATGTACTGCACATAATACAAATGCTCAGTGTCTCATTGCAGCCTTATTTTTAAGCCTGCTGTACATGTCCCTGGATTCTACATGATTTTGCTTGAATGTTCTTTGTTGAATGTTCACTTCAAGGTCTTCACGTAACTGCACTTGTTTTGTCAGCTTGGCAGTGTAGGACCTCCTCCAGAATAGTTCCCAGATATGCTAGCTTTGCTGAAGTCAAAACCTGGATTCTGCCAAAAAATTAGATAAATTTTTCTTAAAACTTAATTAAATATTTTGAAACAAAATAGCTAAAATTTGGCGTTTTCTTTTCAGTGAAGTTCCTGCATGGGCCACAGTTAGTGCCATTGGATTGGAGCACCATACTCATTAAATAGAAGGTTCATTTTGGGACTTCTGGCTCAAAATATTTAATTCCCTGGCTGGGTGAGAGGGCATTATATGACTGATTATCTGATAAAGTGCATGGGTCAGAGAGGTTTATGCATTAGATTTGATTGTACCTGTTTGATTGTTAATAATCTTCTCTCTTGTGCCAAAAATGAACTGTGGTGTTGCGTTATTCTTGATTGTGTGAGACGTGAGTGAATTAAAATAATACCAATGCGAGACACTTTGAATAGTCATGCACTGTACTCCAGGTTTTAACCTTCCCCATAGTTACACATTATGTGCATACATAGCTCAGGATCTAGACGATGGTCATCTTAGTGATATCACCCATGCTATTCCTAACAGAATGGCCTAACCAGGGTATAACTAAAATCCCACTCAATAAAAATTTTCTTAGGTGAAGCATTGTACTCTTAAAACTGCAAAGTATTTTGTGGCAGTCACTTTGAATGAAATAGTAATTTTCTTTGTTACAATGATCAGTTAACAATGTTTAGAGTATTTTAATATACCTCTTTTTGGAATCTTTCCAAAGTCAACTTTTTTTCCATTTCATTAAATGTCCAGGGATCAGCACCATATTCATTTGTTAACAGCGAGTGCCAGCAGTTGGCTGCATCTCGTCCAGATTTCACCAAAATAATTCGAACAAGCTCATTATCCTCTGAAACAGAAAGACAACCGAGAAAGACAAAATGACATAGATTGTGCACCTAACTATCAAAAGATAAGGATGCAGAGCAACTTGTTCAAGTTTGGCACAAATGAAGCAAACCTTAGACTTTTGCAAATGTTTCAAAATTTACTACACAAGCATTTACTGTCAACTCAATTGTGTTATTTTTGGTCAAGTCTACTGCTGGGTGGCCACTGTATGGCATGTTAGACCACAGGCACACCACCCACTGTTTGAATGGTGTATTGTTATCGAACTTCAGGTTTACTGTGGAGGTTGAGATTTGCTTGACATTAGAGGGTTTTAAGAGTCAGCTTAATCTCCATGGTTTCATCAAGTTTGGAAGAAATGTTGATTGAGTCATTTGTGGTGATTTTTTGCCATTCCGGATTGTGTAAACAAGAAAAAGTAATCTCACGAAAGATGCTTTGTACACAACCTGGAATGATGAAAAATCACCACAAATGACTCAATTAACATTTATTTTGAACTTTGTTGCACCATATAGATTGAGATGACTCTTCATAATCTGCAATAGTCCAACAAATCTAAATCACCACTCACAATAAGCCTGTAAATCGATAATAACAAACCCCTTAAACAGAGGGTGCTATGCCTGTGGTCAGACTGTAATTATTGAATGGGGTTTTTAGGGATATCTGGAAAATGGTAAGTTTAACTGGCTAAGGATGATGATACTTAGAACATTAAAAAGCTCTTTGATAAGATATTATGTGATGTCTGGTTGAAGTAAAATGTTATCAACCTCAGTGAGTTATAGCCTGCATAGTAGGCGTAAATGGGGAAGGGGAAGAGGAGCGAGAACATGGGAGAAAAATGGGGTTCTGGGAGCTAGGGACGAGGGAACACCTGCTACAAAGACCCCCATTTTTTCATCTCTGCCCACCGTTTTTCAGGTAATCCAATTATGTTAACTGTCAATGCAACCACCAATTAGAAACAGGCACACGCTTTTCTGCATGACCGGCCACGCAGGAATTCAATGAAGCATCTACAAATAAGCTTAAAGTTAGGATGAGAATTTTTTCCAACCAAAGAATAACTTATACTGAACAACACTCAATTCCGCTTATTTTTGAAATAAGAGACAGGAAGCTTTTCTAAATAAAAAGATTTATTAAGATAAACCCCTCTTTGCTTCTTAAAACCAAACACGTTCAATTTTCGCTTCTAGGAAAGGTAAGCTTATTAACATGCAAGCGAAGAACTGCGATACATTTTGAACGGCATTTATTAACCGAGCTGCACATTTTTCAAAAGTTATGTGAAAGCTATAATATGAAGAATCGGACAATTTAAAAGCATATTTCAATACAAATTTACAAACAAAAATGTAATTTACTTTACCATGGATTCCCTACAAAGTCAACAGCTTAGGTGATGTCTTGCAACGGCAGATTTTTCTTTAAAACAACCATCTGTTCTCAAAGAATAATTGCTTCGCTGAATTCCACTGTTTAAGGTGTCAAGCATTTCTTACAGCTTCTTCCAATTTATTGTTCTCAAAAGGCGAGTCTTCATTCCGATATTATTTACACTGCCTTGAAATTCATGCGTGAAATGGTGCAATGCTTTTTTGAAATCTTCTCTGACAATGACAAAATCTCTCCTTTCTTACCTAGGACCGTATCCCGTTGGCAAAACCGCTAAAAACATCTCTGCCCTTTAGAAGACCTCTAACTGCCATTTCTTGCTCCAGTTTCAAGACAATTTTGCTACCTGCCCATGCTGCAACCAAGTTCAAATCTCTAACAGCACGTCCTCGTAAAATGACGTCAATTCTCGTGGGACTTTCTGTCAAAAATGAACCAATCAGAATTTTGCGGCCGCTGGTGGCCGCCGAAATGAAAAAATGGGGTCTTGGTAGCAGGTGTTCCCTCGTCCCTAGCCCCCAGCCCCCCATTTTTCTCCCACATTCTTGCTCCCCTTCAACTTTCGCCATTTACGCCTGCTATGCAGGCTAGTGAGTTATATCTGCTTTAGCTGATAATTGAAAGACTGCGGTTGACCCGCACTATCTTAAACACTGACTTTCTCAAAAATGTCCTTATCGAAACCCATTGACTCCTACACCAGCCAAAACGGCTGTGCCTGGCCTGCGTACACTTTATAGCAGGTGTAAACGGGGAGGGGGTAGGGGGAAGCAAGCAAGTAAGAGCAAATTAAATATACTCCCACTACCCCTTACCCTTCCTTCTGCATGGGGGACACTCTCCTGCTAGGTATTGTAAAAAAATAGCCGAACCACTCCTAGAGCACAGGGTACGATACGCTAGTTTCTCGTTTAAGAAATGGAAAAAGAAATTTAAATTAAGCTTACCTAAGACCCATGTACTTTCATCAGCCAAAATAGTGCCAAAGAGTTCTCCCTGTAGGGAAAAATAAAATTAGGAAATAAGATGAAAAGTACATACTGGCCTGAGATCAGATTTGGCTTTGACAAGTCCATCACCTTAAAAAACTCTTGCCCTTTCAAAATAAATTTTATGCTCTTTGGCTTGATTTCACACGTTATTTCGCGTCCCTTAGTTCCTTTTGGGACATTGACCTCAATGAAAACTTCATCAATTGTCTGCGCCCAATTTCCCCATGGAGTTTTCGACGGAACAACGCCACTTTTTTCATCAAAATGGTCAGCCATCTTGGATTCTGCACTGGCCATATACTTACATGACGTACCTTCGTTGTAGCTGTGGACACCGCTGCCCACCTGTGTGGCTCACGGGGAAATTGTAATGCGCTTTGGCGCACGTGTGGTTGATTCTTTTGCCGGTATTTTTAATTTTTTGCCCAATTTTCTGAGAGTTGGTATCCGTAAACGCTGCAGTTTTGTCGGAGAAATGTCGGTGAGTATCCGTACTGGAATTTTTTCCTTCTTTCGTGCGCCTTAGGTACGATGGTGAAGTGAACATATTTCTTTCCTCAGACGATCTGATCTCAAACTCGTTTATCGTTAATTCAGCCGGAACGAGATTGATCCGGGATTCTGGTTGTCTGCTATGGTGTAGTGTCTGTATGTCGTCTTTAGGAACCAGAAGAAATATTTTTTGTTTCGCCTAGATCGATAACAAGCTTTGCCAGTCAGATGTGAAAGGATAATGCTCATGTTTTAGTAGCTCATGTTTTAGTACATAACTTGCATGAATATCTGATGCAATAAGTTTTCTTTTTAGGGAAATATGCGGGCCTGTCACCACAGGCAGCCCAAGCTAAGGTTGAGATCTGCCCATAAATTAGACTGTGTTTTCCACGCTATGCATAATAATGACATCGGCAACATTTAAGAGTTTGTATGGAAATGATACAAAACGTCTCAAATTGCCACAAATCAGAAAGAAGTCGAAATAAAAAAGATTTGTCTTATTTCATTGTTTTATTGGTCATTATTGGAGGGCTTCCTGGGCTGGTTTGAAGCTTTTTGGGCGAGAAATTGAGGTTTATATTTTTCATCAGTTACTGAACGTTTAGAATTAATCAAAGGCAGGAAACAGTTTCACACTGCACCTCACTTGAGGTTCGATAAATTCCATCACAATAAACGAATCGCCCTACAACTTCAAAGGTGTATTCTTGAGTCTTGCGCATACCTCTGTTCTTTCTCATGGGTTCCAGATCCTATTTTAAGCCGTCGAAAATGCCTCTTAAATACGAAACTCGCCTTTCCTGGTATGCGTTTTCATTTGAAGTGCACACATGAATCATTGCGAGCGGCGTTTCGACGACAAAATGTCCCTCAGCCGGGGAGAGGCTGAGTGAGATTGCCCACAAGCAGAAGGCGACACTGCGGAATCCAGAGAGGTCGGTTTGAGGGCCTGATAGAAAACTATAGGCACGCCCGTGAAAAGTAGTCGCCTCACTTGACGCCACGAGCACGCTTTAATGTCTTCGTGCGACAATTTATTAGCATAGTGATTTGTTGCGTCACATTTACCTGTTTACCGCAAAAAAAAATGTTGTCGAAATTTAGAAGCAGAGACGAGGAGCAGTTTCCACCTAGAAAAAAAATTGCACCGGTTTTCAAAGGAATGGAAATTGTGGTGGGTATTTTCCACGGTCACAGCAATATTTTTTTTAGGGCAGACAACCCTATATATGAAAAACCAATTGCAAGGCTGATCGGACAGCTAAGAAGGGTAATAATTTTATTGCCCAATATTTCGGTGAGACAAAACTCACCTTCATCAGGGGCTGTAAAAGCTAAGTAAAAATCGAATGAAACGGTTACAAGATTTAATCATATTTAATCTTTTCATTTTAATCATTTTAAATCTTGTAACCGTTTCATTCGATTTTTACTTAGCTTTTACAGCCCCTGATGAAGGTGAGTTTTGTCTCACCGAAATATTGGGCAATAAAATTATTACCCTTCTTAGCTGTCCGATCAGCCTTGCAATTGGTTTTTTGTTTTATTCAACATTGCTGATCCTGATCTACACCAAGATCCAGCTTCACCTCGCTACTGTTTGTCCAAGTGGTCCTTGCATCGAGTAACCCTATATATGGGCCAGTTAAATAATGAGGTTGATTTGTGGGCAGTGAGCAGGATCACTTGCGCCAAATACTCGGCATAAAATCATCGAATGGATTGATTAGAGTGCAGCAAAAGATAGTTTTTCGTTCGTCCCTAAAACAAAATTATGGTTTTCCAAGTCAAGTGAGGCGAGTGAATTTCACGGCCGTTCTAATATTTCTCTATTTCTGTAAACCGACCTCTCTGGACTCCGCAGTGTCGTGTTTGCTAATGTCGACAATCTCACTCAGCCTGTCCCCGGCTGAGGGATATTTTGTCGTCGAAACGCGGCTCGCAATGATTCATGTGTGCACTTCAAATGAAAACGCATACCAGGAAAGGCGAGTTTCGTATTTAAGAGGCATTTTCGACGGCTTAAAATAGGATCTGGAACCCATGAGAAAGAACAGAGGTATGCGCAAGACTCAAGAATACACCTTTGAAGTTGTAGGGCGATTCGTTTATTGTGATGGAATTTATCGAACCTCAAGTGAGGTGCAGTGTGAAACTGTTTCCTGCCTTTAATTAATTCTAAACATT
Source organism: Siderastrea siderea (assembly GCA_964030785.1). Taxonomy (NCBI): domain Eukaryota; kingdom Metazoa; phylum Cnidaria; class Anthozoa; order Scleractinia; family Rhizangiidae; genus Siderastrea; species Siderastrea siderea. The sequence goes on from OZ034972.1 coordinate 43,934,013, forward strand.
CAGTAACTGATGAAAAATATAAACCTCAATTTCTCGCCCAAAAGGCTTCAAACCAGCCCAGGAAGCCCTCCAATAATGACCAATAAAACAATGAAATAAGACAAATCTTTTTTATTTCGACTTCTTTCTGATTTGTGGCAATTTGAGACGTTTTGTATCATTTCCATACAAACTCTTAAATGTTGCCGATGTCATTATTATGCATAGCGTGGAAAAAACAGTCTAATTTATGCACAGCTCTCAACCTTAGCTTGGGCTGCCTGTGCTGTCACTAACTAGCCAAGAAAACTATCACTAGCTTCACTATTGAGAATTTTACTCAATTTTTAAACACACATGTACACTGTGCAAGTGAGTGTACAATGTACTTTCAATTTTAAAACTTGCACACAGTGTGCAAAATAATTAACTAAGGAAGTTGGTCATAATTGTGGACAAAGTATGCAGTAGTTAGGCATTGTGTGGATTGAGTGCTATGCAACCTTTTAGCTTGTAACCAGCCCACTACACATATAGCGTACACATACACGCACACGCCATTCTTGTAATGGGCAACGCGATTCGTGACGAAACGAGACTCAACTGGTAACTTACTTTTGAGCGATACTGTATTTGCTTGAGAGATCAAAGTGTGCGTGTAATCAAAGTAATAACCTGCGATCAGGCTCTATTTTCGTTTCGCTCGGTGAAACATTCAGGCGGAACGGGTGAAACGAAAAAATAGAGCCTGATACAATTCTTCTACAATTCTTCTTCTTCTTCAATCAATCAAGAATTTTTGATTGATTGACATTCAACAAAACAGCCAATCAAAATTTCTTCTGCTTGCACGATCCTCGGTATGCAAATTTCCCATAACGGCAATTCACAAAAAGTCATGCAAATGTCGGCAAAATAAGAAAATCATAGGCTACGATATATCTTCTAGGCACAGGCACTCAAATTTACACGATTGCTAACTTGAAGGTTCCGGTATTGTACATGGTTGCTCTGTCTGAGCTGAAACTGAATGAAAATTCAAAACACTACGAGGCTGTCATGTACCAAAATATGCTTGCATGCTTGAATCCTTTCCCATTTCAGGTGGTACCCGGAAATATTCTCTTCGCATTTGTCACCGATTTTCTGCGTAAAAAACCTTGGGCAATTAAGAGAAATACCTTCAGTTTCATTCTTTAGAATAAAGATATAAATAAAACCGTTTATAAACAAAGGAGTATTTTGTAATTTAATTTAGTTCCAGAAGTGATAAATGTTTGAGATTAGCAGCGAATTTTATCTCTAAGCAGCAGCGAATTTTAAAACGAAGAACATTTATTATAAAACTAGTCAGATCCTTTGATGTCAATGTCAGAGATCAATAAAACGACATATTAAGTATTAAACAATGAATGAATAAACTGAAAATCGTTATTGCGACTTGATTGCGGTTCTCGCCAAACATCAGTTTACCGTTAAGTTTACCGAATGATCGGTTGACTTGTTGATCATTCTTGGCGAAAGATACTTGCTCGTCTGCTGTTCGTTTTGTTTCGTAAAACGCGGAAACAACCACTACTCTGTTCACGTTATCAATAATAGCTGAAAGCCGTCAAATGAAATGCGATAAAACGGAATACATACTTCACTGTTGCTGTACTTCTATGCTCCAGGTGAGAGACAGCTTGCGTCAAACCGAACGCCATTCTCAGGAGAGAAAGAAATTGTGACAATTCTCCTAGAACGATGAGAATTTATTAGAGCAACACATTTTACTTCGGCAGACTTGTTCCTCGGTTGTTCCTTGGCGATGGTGGTCGGATCGAAATTACTTCCATTGACAGCTCTATTGTTAACGGTCCAATCAGATTGCGAGATTCCCGCGGCCAAAATTTGGCTGCCGACACGAACTCCTGTGAGAGATTGTATCAGGCCCTATTTTAGCGAGCGACCAACATAAGAGAATATGAGAGCGATGCTAAAATTCGGCCTGATCGCAGGTTATCAAAGTAATGGTGGATCATGATCATTAGTTTTGCTGTTGCAGCTCTAGTGTTACAAATTGTACTCCATCTTAATTTAAAAACCACTGCCTCCATTGTTTGCTTGGACAAGAAACTTTACTCCACATTGTCTCTCTCCACCCGGGTGTCTAAATAGGTACTGGCAACATACTGCTGGGGGCAACATTGCAATAGAATTTAACACCTTATCCAGGGAGGAGAGTAGAAATATTCTCAGTTGCTTCATGCTACAGAAACTTGGGGATAAGTTCATATGGCTTGGGTGTAACTTTACCTTATTGTTATCTACCTGTATAATAAGTATTAAAACCAGACTAAAAACTTGGTTTTTAAATCAGATGTACGGTATTTTTCTCTACGGCTACTCGAACAGAGCCAGTTGGAAGAAAAGTGACCAATTGCGGCGCTAATTGGGAACAAAAGATAGCAAAGTTTTTTCGTAAACAACCAATAACATGTATAACCGTGACCTCTGATCATGACCCTCTCGGGAAACTGCCACGTCTACGATTGGTTGCTTTCGATCCTAAATTTTGAGCAGAACATTTAGATGCCGAATTTGTGATTGATAGTAAAATTTTCGCCCATAATCCTGAAACGAAATTAATACTTTCGCTTCAGCAGTAAAGCTAATGCCTGAGTTTGTTTGTAGTAAAGTTTAACCTTTTTGGAAATGAAATTCGGCAACGCAGCAAACTTGCTTGATTCTGAGAAATGTTTGCTTAGTGCAGCAAGTATTGACGAACACAGATGTAAAGATGAATACTGACATTTGCGCCCTTTAAGGCCGCGGGTGACAAGCTGCTCATGAATAAATTTATCAGGCAAAATTTTGGTGGAAGTCTTACGTTAAAAAAACTTTAGATCTTGATCGTTTGGGAGCCGATTTCGTTGAACCTTAATAGAGGGCTTGAGGAATGTTGGAAGTGCAACAAGGTTGTTTTTCCTTTGATAAATTGCCTTTCTTTGCGATGCTTTGAGCTTCCAAAGTTAAGATTTGGTAAAATGCGACTCTGTGTCCAAGTTTTCTCCTCGTCGAGAAGACAACGCTTCTTGTTTTTGCCACTAATTGATCAGGTAAAACCTCTATTGTGTCACAACAGAAGCCGATTTTGTGATTTCAAGTTCCACTGAAAGTTATAAGCCTTTAAATTAGTAAAATCATCCTTGTTTAAATTTGAAGACTTAAAACTTCTGTTAAAAAGCCTGTTTTAAAAAAGTGCTTCTGTTGTGACAACCTACAACACACCTATTTCACCTGTCTGCTGTGTCAGTTCAGGAAGTTTTATATCCGCGCTGTATTCTTGGACACAAAATTGGTGGTTTTAGGGCTTCCGAAGGTTTATTGAAGAAACACGAGTGTTTAAGCAAAGAATATTTTATCATGCAAATTATGGATATAAAAATTAAGAAGCTATTGTTAACACTCCAGAAACAAACAATAGGTTGCATGCAATCTAAAAAAATCGTGTGTTTTCCGTCGAAAATAAACGAAAGAAAAAAGTATTGGTGCTAAACCAATTAACATTTATACCACACACAAAATAGAAAGAGAATTTTACTATCGAAATTTTCAAAGCGGATTTTTCCGCTTAAACGTAGAATTAAACACTAAAACCAAAAAGAACGACGAAATCGAACTCTTTTATTATTTTCTAGTCTGTGGAGTTCCACTTACGAAAGACCCAGATGTTGATAAATATTGGACACAAAGTTGGTGATGTTGATAAATATTCGAGATAGAGATAGAAACACTATTTTATTTTCGTTGTGTGTTGCTGGAAAACTTCTAAAAAGTTGCAATTAACATTTCAACTAACATAAAAAATAAAAAGAACAGTACAGATACAACAAGCGAGCGTTCAACACATTTATTATTATTGTTATTATGAAAATTTTTATTTAACAATACTTAAAATGCACAATATTTCCTGCCACACAATTAAACGCACGAGCAATCATTGATGCATAAACCAAAGATTTTATACTGCAGAGCTCACTCATGAATATTTCACACAATGTCGCTATCATTCGTCGCACTTCGAGCATACGCTTTAAATAAATGAATACTGATGATCTAGTCTCTCATCCGTGGCCTTAATCGTTCAATTATAGATTGAGGTTCCCGAATCTCCTTGTTCACTAAGTGGTTTTTGAATCAACAGGTGCTTATCATTGATGTATTTATTCTGGCTTCTGCAGCCCTTTCGCAGCCTCGGTCTCACTACTGTAAGGAAACCCAAATCCTTTATGGGAGCTTTTAGCTCCATTTCAGCATGGTGGAAGTCTGAAAAGTAATCTTGTAATAGCTGGGAATATCAGCGAATGTTGCTGTGTATGCCGCCCTCTTGATTCAGTCTTACTTGTATTTTCTGGGCAAAGTGGTTTGGGCAACATAAAATGTTGCCAATTGGCTTTACATTTACTATAAGCTTATAGCTTAATATGTAATGCATACAAACAATCCACAAGATTTCAATCACATCGAGTTAACACCACACCGTTTGAAAATGTTCAAAAATCGTCATTGAACCTAACCAATGAAAAAATTAGACTATTTCCCGGGAGGTCCGCAGAATTAGACAGTTGCAAATTTGTTTATTTCGAGATGTATTGTCTAGATCCTTCAATGTCATTGGTCAGTTAATGACAAAATGTTGCCTTCTTTTGTTTTCAATTAGCGTTGCAATTGGTCAATTTTCTTCCAAGTGGCCCAGTTCGAGTAGCCGGACAGTAATAGCTTAGTACCATATTTTTGACCTGGCCAATATTTTTTAGTACATAATTCATAGTTTTTATTGTAAACTTTTAATAGTTGTGCATGTTTTGTGAATATTATTTTATCCAGTTAATTTAAAGTGCCATCATCATCATCCTCCTCCTCCTCCTCCTCCTCCTCCTCCTCCTCCTCCTCCTCCTCCTCCTCCTCCTCCTCCTCCTCCTCATCATCATCATCATCATCATCATCACTTCTACTACATTTGTACTACTACTACTACTACTACTACTACTACTACTACTACTATTATTATTATTATTATTATTATTATTATCCTTTCATAGTTCTGGAAATCACATTTAAATGTCATAGGCATTTTTGACCTTGAAAAATAAAACATACTTAGTCTAGAGTTTGGTTGTCTTTTAAACAGATTGACAGAAAGAGCACTGCCAAAGTTGATTACCTGAAGGAAGTTGAAGCACAAATCCAGAAAAGATGGGCTGAGAACAAGACCTTTGAAACTGATTCAGTTCTTGTAAGAACAGCATTACATGTACATGTTTCTGAATGTAAAACTTGTTTTAATTTGTAGCTTAATTGTTGTTGGGGGTAAAGTTAGTAATTGTATTTTTTTGTGTCCGTTTGTTTCTGCAGCCTGGTTCACCAGAAGCTAAGTAAGTATCACTTTCCTGAAAGTAGGTAATGTACACGTAAATTATTTTTCCTTTGCTGTTTTTAGTCCCAGGTACTTGGAGTCAGGCTGTGTCCATTTTCAAGACTGTTGATTAAATGTACACCAAAATCTGCCAATTATCTTTAATTCTGTTCAGTACAATGTAGTTCAAAATTATTAGGAACAGTCAGTGTTCATGTACAGTATGGATAATTGTGGTGCTGCATCCCCCAGTACAGTGGGGAAGTGAAATGCGAAAATTTGGATTGATTTACTGTACTTTACCAAGTTGATTGATTTAATAAAATTTATGTTTCGTGTACATGTGGGAGAAAGCAGACTGCTGACGAATATTAAGAGCTTTATTTTGTGACTTGAGATATTATGCTATTTGCAGATTGATGGAATCACCAGGGACCTGGCTGTGTTAAGGAATTCAAAAATTAATATCTTTGTTTTGGGAATAAAAGATTTGCAATAATTTTGTTGTTGCAGGAAAGAAAAATTCTTTGTGACGTTTCCATACCCTTACATGAATGGAAGACTTCATTTGGGTCACACATTTACACTTTCAAAGGTATGTTTTTGTATTTTTTACCACTGATATCAAGAAAGGAATTCTTGGTAAGTGAAAACTAAAAAAAAAAATTAGAATAAAAAAATAATAAGCATTATATTTCTTAAGGACTAGGATTTTGAACTTAGAAGTGTTTATCTTACATAACACTCTTACATTTCTCTTTGCTCTTGGCTGCTCACTCCCACAAGTACCTGACATTTTAACCACCACCTACAAGTATGGTTGACAGTTTTTTATGCCCAAAAACTTTAGACCACTCTCCATGAGTTGATAAATTAAAAACAGTCTTAGGCTTAAATCCTTCTCACAAAGAAACTTGAAACATCTTTTTTTTGTAACCATTTGTACCCCCATTAAATTATTTTATAACTATGTAAAGCGAATTGAGATTTTTAAGCATGGAGGTAAGGATTTCATCATCATCATCATCATCATCATTGCTGTTAACAAAAACTGGCATGTGGTATTAGGGAGAGTACTATTGTGCACATCAAATCTCTAAACATCAAGGGGAGTGCAAAAAAAAATTAACAATTTATTTTGATTCTTTTTTCCTTCTCATTTTCTGGGTCTCCATTTGATCATGGATTCTTCTTAAAAGGCAGAGGTAAGAAACTCCTGACATGTTCAATTAATCAGTTTTTTTTTTCAAATGTTTTCTTTAATAGGAAATATAAGCCACAGCTAAATGTTAGAACGTTAATAGCACCCCATGTTAGATGATGTCTGACCAACATTTTTTGCTGGATGAATGCTGGAGTGATGTTAAATGATAGCCATGCTTCCAACACTGTTACACAACAAAATTATGTCACAGAACAATGTTGGAACAGGCCCTCTGAAAGTGTGCAAAAAAATATTGGGAAATTATGCGGAATTTCCAGGAGGTCACATTATAATAATAATAATAATAATAATAATAATAATAATAATAATAATAATAATAATAATAATAATAATAATAATAATAATAATAATGAAATTATGAATATATGAAATTCATATATTTGAACTGCGGAATAAAGAATTAAATGTAAAGAAGATCCTCGCAGTCATTAACGCAACTTATGCAGTTGCGAATAGAAAGCCAGAAAAAATCAGGCTTGCCGGGATTCGAACCCTGACCTCTGCGATACCGGTGCAGCGCTCTAACCAATTGAGCTAACAAGCCAACTGGGAACTGGTCATGACCACTGGTTATGTACGGACCGTACGCATGGACCGTACGCTGTACGGTCCATGTATGACCTTGGAGCACAGCCAACAGTCAGCTCGAATAAGCAGCTGCGTGTCAGTTTTTGCTGAGGGAGGAAAACCGGAGTACCCGGAGAAAAACCCTCGGAGCAGGGTCGAGAACCAACATAAACTCAGCCCATATATGCGGCAAAAAAGATCTATTATGCAGCAAATTATGCGATTTCACATAGAACACATACTGTCATTAGATTCACAACAACATTGAAGATTTCAAAGGCTCTGCATGATGTTTCCAATGCTAAATAGCCTTAAATTAGCATTTTATGTTTGTTTTGTCCAGCTTATGCATTTTTTATCAATTATAAGATTTCTCATGGATTATGGGACAGGACGCAATTCAAGATCAATTGTGCGAAATCGCACCACAGCATACATGTAATATCAGAAGCCCTGGTTGGAACATTTAACTGTGACTATTACATTCGTTAAATGATACTTTGGTTGTGAAGAATTTATTTAAATTAATTGAAGCAAGCAAATTATCGCAAAAAAAAAAACAGAGTGTTAATATAAACTTACCTTGAGGCTAATTCCTCTTATTTAAATATACAGTTATAATTTGTAAAACTTGAAAGTTTAGGCAAAGTCATTAACTAAAGAGAATCTGTCAGAAACCTTAAACAAGCATTACACACACCTGTACTTCAAAAAGTATCATCATTATTATTGTTATACTCGAAGCTAAAATTTAGAGGGTAGGTGAAGTTGGAGCAAGGTTCAGCAAAGATTGCTTGATTTAAAAGATTGCAGGCTTAATAGAATCATGCAAGTTAACTTATGGTAGTTACTTTTTACTTGAGGATTAATCTACCAATTAAGGCCTTTTGGCTACTCTGGGCAGGTTACACCAACAAATGGGTGGGGAGATTACTGATTGCATTCAGTTGAGATTAATTAACGTTGCCTTTGTTACCTACACATTTAAACTCATCATCAATGGATGAGACAGGAAGTGCAGTGCCATAAAGGTATACGTGGAGCCTAGTTGATTTTTGAGTGAATTCACAGAAAAAAATCTGGCTAAGCTAGGAAGGCATCATGAATGTCCATGGAACAAGGAAACTAATTGAAGCACCCTAAATTGTGCATGGCCCACAAGATGAGGACCCAACATAACCCTGTCATTGGCAAATAGATTATATTATTTTCAAAGCCTGGGCATTCAAATCACAAGGCTAGTGCCACATCCCATACAGTGTAATGCATGAAAATGACTATGACAACTGTAGTTGGGGATGATCAGTTCTCTTGATAGTGTGACAGACTCTTTTTGTGATCTTTATGTTTTGTTTTTGGTTGTTATTAGTTTGCCATGGGATATGAAAGACTCAAAGGGAAAAGGTGCCTGTTTCCATTTGGTCTGCACTGCACAGGAATGCCAATCAAGGTATGCGCTTTATTCATAATTATATTAAATGGTGGACAGGCAGACAAAGCCTGGACTGATACAAGTTAGATGTGGATTTCATGCAGAAAAAAGATTCAAATGAAAATTTCGGTGATGTCGCAGCTCTTACAAGGTCTTTTCTGATTTGCTGAGAAAACAATACACCAAACAACAAAACAATGGACCCTAGCCCTGAAAACAATAGAGTTGTATGATACCAAGGTCCAGTGAAATTAGAGGTTGTTAAGAGCTGCGGCCGGGTACCGGAAAATTTACTGGGCAAACATCCAGAATGCCAAATCACAAACTCAAACCCACACCTTTTTTCTCAGTCTGGACCTGTATTCAAGCCATTTGTAACTTACATGTGTCATTGCAACTTCCTTTAAGTTTAATTACTCCGGACCTTCGCGGGTGTCCTCCCGTGTCCTCTGGGAAAAAATTCACGTGTGCGCCATTTTAAAGGAAAGCAGGGCAAACTATATATTGTTGGAAAGCTTAATAAAATTAATATAGATTTCGGAAAAAAATATGAATCGCTGGTTTTTTTAATTCCACAAAAGAAAATTGGAAAAATGACTGCCAAAATGACCATGCGTCATTCAGTTAAACAAATGAATTAATAGGGTACCAAAATTCGGCAGATTTATGTGAAATTTGGCCTGAACATTTCTTAGATGTTGTGAAACAAAAGTGTGTTGGGGATTTTTGAAATTTATAATATTTCACCTATGGCGATCTTCAATGCAACGCCCATCATGTATTCTTTGCTGCTCGAACTTGACAAATTAATTAAAAAATAACCAATCAGAATATCGAAAAATGCTGACACACTTTTGATGATTGATCCTTTGTGATTAACACCGTGTAGTTATTTTGCCAATGCACTTGAAATTGATACCCTACTAATTCAATTGAATGACACATGGTCATTTTCGTGGTTGTTTGCGATCTTCTTTTGCGGAATTGAAGAAACCGGTAATTTATATTTTTTTCCGAAATCTACATTTATTAAGCTTTCCAACGATATATAGTTTGCCGTGTTTTCCTTTAGAATGGTACACATACGAACCTTTTCCCCAAGGACACCCGCGAAGGTCTGGAGTAACCTTAAAGAATTGTATTAAAAAAAAACAAAGAAAGTACTTTTCGAAGAATACTGTAAAATGAATACTTTTAGAAAATTTATTTTATGGAAAGCCATTTTCCCCGTAGGCTTGTGCTGACAAATTAAAGCGTGAAATGAGTGAGTATGGATTTCCACCCAGATTCCCTGAAAATGAAGAAAAAGAGGAATCAAAACAGGTTAGGATATCATATTTTAATTAATATTCTGTTGCCAATGGATAACTAATATAACCTTTTTAAACCCACTTATCCGTAAAAAGTTGTACATAACTTCTTGTTTCTTGAGGCTTTTGCGAAGTTGAGTGACAGACACCATCCTCGGAGACCCAGGGGCAGCTAGTTGGGGCGACGGGATTTTCACGGGCGAAAGTTTACAACAAGAACGGGAGAGCCCCTGGGCATTTACTCTTACTGAACAAGTTCCAGAAGCGTTTGAAATCCCACTCGCTGATTGGCCGGAAAAATTTTCTGGCCAATCAGAAGGCTAGATTTCAAACGCTTCTGGAACTCGTTCGGTAGGAGTATATGCTCAGGGGCTCTCCCATTCTTGTTGTAAACTTTTGCCTGTGAAAATCCCGTCGCCCCAACTAGCTGCCCCTGGGTCTCCGAGGATGGACAGACACCTAACATGCAATGTTTCGGTTTTGAACTTCCCAATTTGCTTGTTATTGAAAAGTGTTCTTAGTCTAGATCTACATGTATTAGTTTTTACTGTACGACAGCATCAACTGAGGCCTCGAAAAGGTTCTGAACACATTGTCCTTTTCAAATGTATATATAAACTAGTCAAGAAGAATCTTTAGCCATTTTGCTGTTTTAATCTCAACTTCTGATTGCCAAATTTTGTCCCAAAATTTTTGTTTGCGTGGCATCAGTCTGTGTGGTTGCACTATCACACTACAGTATTAATTAAACCATAGTGGGATGGCTGGGTAGTGAAAAATGCCTTGTCCTCAATTTTTTTCCACAGATGAAAAGTAAAATTGCAGCAAAAACTGGTGGTTTGGAGTATCAGTGGCAAATCATGCAGTCAATAGGATTGAGTGATGAAGAAATAAAAAAGTATGTTGAACTTAATACATGTATTTGTGCATTGATTGCATGTTAATTAACTTTTACATTGTAATTTTAACATGCCATAAACAATAATCTATTTACAGCTGTATTACTGGAGATGTGTGCCATTTGCTTAATTACATATTATTGTAATCGTCATCATCATCATCATCATCATCATCATCTTTGCCATCATCTGATCCTTATCATTATTATCCTTCTCCTCATCCTCCTCATCAATTTGCTGCTTAAGTTTTGCTTAGTTCAAGCTTCACTAGGACCAGGGCCAAGCCATGGTCCTTTTCAGACACTGTCTAGTGAATTCAATTCATAGAGAGACCCTCCTCAGAATGTGTGCGGTGCCCATGAGCATTTTCTTGTGGAGCTCATGCACTGATGTTAATTGAGCCACAATTTTTTTTTTGCTCCTCCAAGACCTTTTTTATGACCCAAGTGCTCCAATAATACTACTGCAGGTACAGTCTCCTAATCCTGAAAAAATTATTGCAGTTGCACTTGGCATTTGAAAGTGTGTTAAATTGTTTTTAAAATTTTTTTCAGGTTTGCTGGCAGTGACTATTGGCTGCAGTATTTTCCACCATTGGCAAAATCTGATCTCCAAAGTATGGGACTAAAGGTGAAGGTTGCTGGTGTATACAAATTACAATTAATTTTATGGCAAATTCATTATAGAGCAGTTTTCAAATGAGTGTCTTAAAACCAAAACCAATTGAAAGTAATTGCTCAACCAATCACAACAGAAACAAAAAAACAAAATGAACCAATCAGAAATTGAACCAAATACAAGTAACTAATGTTAAGCCCAGCAAAACACATGCAAGCAAGTCACGATTGGTTTGGGCGAGAGTATCTCAACAATTCAGTAGCTAATTGTAGTTATATATGTGACCTCTCATGCGAAAGCGTACACTAACGGATATCCGTTCAATGGCAAAACGCATGGCTTCTGAATGGATGAAAGATGGATGGCCAAGCCATTTAAATCGGTTTCCGTGAATGGCTGAATGGCCAAAGAAAAATTTCGGATGGCTTGCGGTGAACGGCTGATCATGAATGGCCAAAGAAAAATTTCGAACAGCTTGCGGTGAACGGCTGAATTGCCAAAGAAAAATTTCGAATGGCTGGCTTTGAATGGGTGAACGGCTTTAATTGCTTTAAGTTTTGACTAGGTTATTAGGTTTATTGTTAGCAAAAACTGATTTTCAGCAAGTGTATATTTCCCTAGCTGCCATCAGGACGTGGTCTAGTACTACCCATTTTTTTTTTTGTTTCATGTCCTTCCTTTTTTTGTCAGTCATTAGCCCCAGACTCATGGTTTTTGCACAGCCAAACAAATCTTCAATGCGAACTTTTGCTACACCACTTGGTCTCGTATCTTGAGTGACCGTAATATATTTTGCACCCGACGGGAGGGAGAACAAAGGCGGGTTCTAATACCCCTGGGGCTTTTATTGTTAAAATTCAAGGAGCCTTGCTACATAATTTACATCAACTAAGATTATGTTAAAAACCTGACAAGTCTGCTGGGCCTGAACTTAAGGGGTGAGGGAATGTGCAGTGGTCTAGCCTCCTTCTCTAGTTGCCACAATCTAGCTTACAGGAACCTATAGTGTCTTATAATCTGGGTACATGTTTGTGAGCAGGGTTGTTAACATGAACTGTATCTTTCTTTAACACACCCTTAGGTGGACTGGAGACGTTCATTTATCACAACCCATGTCAATCCATATTATGACTCATTTGTAAGGTGGCACTTCTGGACTTTGAAGGATGGCGGCAAAGTCAAGTTTGGAAAAAGGTATTCTCCCCACTTTGGTATTTTCCAGTATTTTGTCAATAATGCACATTTGTTGTAGCTTCATGTGCTTGTACAGTATTGTAGTTATAAAATTATAAAGTATAGAGGAGCTATCCTAACAGTGAAGCTCCCATGTCAGTCAATAATATTAATAATATATATTATTTCTACCAGTAATTAATAACAGTAATATTGTTGTGTGTGCAAGTGTTCGATATTAAATGATACGTTTTTGTAGAGAAGTAATGTTTTATGGGCTGACCAGATGATGTTACATGCTCTCCACCTGGGGAGGGATTTAGGGACACTTTGAGAAGCTCACATGTATATCAAGTGTTGACTTGGGCCTTGGACCTGGCCAGATGACATCACATGCTTGTAGGCTCACATCTTACTGTTGGTGACACTTTGTGATGCTTTTATATGAAATGTGGTGTAACATCATTATTAGGGGATTCTGCTCTCGCCAGCTCTCTGCAAGGGAGCTCTACATTTACACTCTAACATCTTATGGACACCTCTTTACTATCAATACAACCATACTTGTACATGTGTATCAGGCAGTTCGTTTGGTCTGAAAGAGGCCAAAATTCAAATAAACTCTAGCTCTGTAATATCTCCATACCATTTAAAGAGTTATCCTCTGTATTAAGGACAGTGCCTCCTTTTGAAACTGTGCATATACGTTCTGCGCATCTCAGGATGATCTGAGGAACTCGGGTTATTCTTGTGGATAGTACCTACATTGTACTAATACAAAGGTATTTTTGCATGGTTTTTGACTATGCAGGAAACGCAGATACATACATGTACATACATAAGTTTATTCAAAGCACTAAAAAGAAAAACAGCTCACTGCAAGGGCTGTTGGAATTGGAATAGAAAATTGGGGGTAACCACACATTTTTCAGAGCCAGTTATGGAGTTTAAATTTGAAAAGAAAATGCCATACTTGTTCAGTGTTTTAAGCTTTTTTTAGAATTATTTACATTAATTTTACATTTACGTAGGTTAAGTTGGTAAAAATCTTACAACACCACAGCAACTGATAAAAAACATAAATAATAAAAAACTAAGAATTTATAAATTAAACGCTAGGGTAAACAACTGAAAAGGATAGACAACTTCAACTTAAAAGAATCTAGAGAACTTGCACTGACAATGTCCCCAGGGAGACAGTTAGTTGCTCAATTATTTCTGAAGAATGCGTGGTTACTAAGATCTGCTTTTTTTCTCCTATAGTCATAACCTGTGCAAAAATACCTGTGTATTAGGAGGCACTATCCGTAAGGAAGTGCTTACTAATAAAACTGGAATGTATTTCAGGTACACAATATTTTCCCCCAAGGATGGACAACCTTGTATGGATCATGATAGACAGACTGGAGAGGTAACCGAATCCTCAAGTTGCTGTGCACTCATCTTAATGGGTTAGATAGGAGTGGGCTATAAAACTGCATGTGGTTCACTTGCTTTGTCTTGATGGTTCACATTTTCTCCTAGGGTGTAGCTCCGCAAGAGTATACAGGAATCAAATTGAAGATCTGTGAGCCTTTTAGAGGAAAATTAAGGTACTTGCTAAGAATTTAATGCTGTCATGAAAACTCTTACTTGACACAGCCAAGAGTTTATTGACTGTTCTGTCGATCTATTCATCGATCCATCTGATTGATTGGTTGGTTGATTTGTTGATTGATTAATTGTCTTTGGCTGTCTAACTAACTGACTGACTGGCCGGGTGACTGACAGACTCTGCATCTGTCTTACTGGATGACTGACTAACAACTGATTAACTGGCTGACTGGGCAGCTAACTGACAGGTTGTCTTAGTCACTGAGTTTCTGAGTTTCTGACTAACTTACAGACCATAACAGAAAGCTGCAAAAATTTAGAACAAAAATTCATCTTTTAAATCAGCACTCCACCCCCACGGTATCAATGAACGCTTGACAGCTAATTTATTCTTGTTTTCTACGTTGTCGTGCTTCCTCCAATTGTGTACGTGTAGCTCAGTCTCACCGTTCTACATACATGTATAAACTGTGTACAACCCACAATTCCTTGATTCACTCTGACGAAGGGCTGACGCTCGAAACTGCAGCTTTTGAATTTCTTTGCGATGGCCAATTTAACCTTATCAACTCAGTTGAAAAATCAAAATTTCTGTGTTTCACCTCTCCACAAAGCAGCACCACAGTTTCTTTAGAAACTAACTTCTTTTTAACCACCTGAAGAGTTGACTGAATGGCTGGCTGACTGGGTGATTATGTGGTCTTTTTGCTGTGTAACATCCCTGTTTTTCTTTCTTTGTTAAATGTACAGTGCCTTATCAGGGAAGAATGTGTTTTTAATGGCTGCAACATTAAGGCCAGAAACAATGTATGGACAGACAAACTGCTGGGTCCATCCAGACATCAAGGTATAACGTTGTGTCAGTTATTATTTACAGTAAAGGAAACAACTTGCAACACCATAAAAGGAACCAATGCAACAGCTGAAAAAATTGCAGGAAAAAAGTCGAAGCTCCATCCTACCAAAGTTTGCTCCTCGGCAATGAGCTTTTATACGTATTTAAACAATATCGAGGATACTTTTTAACGATTTTACCTAGCTACATGTAGGCTTCATGAATCCATACCCAAGAATTTTATCTGCAATTGTAATTACGTTAGAGCATAACAGATTTGTAAACAAAATTAACCCAATAAGAAAAGATGGAAAATTCAGCATGTCGCGAGCGTGGGACAAAGAAAAAATCTGAGTCCCCGATGGGAATCGAACCCATGACCTTCCGTACACCGGTCGGACGCTCTAACCACTAAGCTACTGGGAGACTCGTGACGAGCATAGGTCATATTTACTGAGTTCGTGATGACACGCGTCGTGCATGCTGCTAGGATCAGCAATGTCGAAGTGCCCTATAGGTGATAAAAATTAACCCAAACCTATAATTTTATCCTTGCAGTACATTGCTTTCGAGACTAACATCGAGAACGAGATTTACATCAGCACTAGACGAGCGGCAAGAAACATGTCCTACCAGGGATTCACCCCTCAGGAGGGAGTTGTCAATGTTGTGCTAGAAGTGACAGGGCAGGTCTGTATGGGTTTAGCTTAACCTGTCTTTCTTATTTTCTTTGGGTTTGTCTTCTAAAACCTCATTGCACCTCTTCATTTGTTTGACAGGATATAATGGGAATTCCTTTAAATGCTCCCCTCACATCACATTCTGTAGTCTACACCCTCCCTATGCTAACGATCAAAGAGGACAAAGGTAAGACCGCTGAACAGCGAATTGTGTGAGGTCATAATAGGGAACTTAAGCACAGACGTTTTTGAGCCACGGACGTCAACCGGAGGTTGCATGTTTCCTTTGTTGGATTGTTTCTGCTCTTCGCTGGAAAACTCTTGTTTAGGAATCTGGTGGGTTGCCGTTATGGACGTGTTGGCATCAGAATGGGTCAAAAGGAAAACGTTAAACTTGCGGTTGCCGTCCGTGTGTCATACGGACAATCAGTGTGACATGTATAATTAGATGATGTTTACATTTCCCAGCGGCCCTTGATCATGAAATCCTGTAGACGTAAACGCGAGAGGTTGGAGTGTAGTCTCCGTCATTCAAAATTATATCTGCTGTTTCTGTTTCACCTTATTCATTCTATAAAATAACAAAATATCTTTCGAGAAATTTAGTTGAACAGGAATGTTCCGTTTTTTGTATCAAATCCTCATTAAAGTAGGTGAAGACTTGCTAATTCACAATCAAAAATCGAACATGTTGTCGGACGTCCGCCATCTTTGACAATTGATTAGCATATATTGAAGTACTAAAGGAAGCGTAGTGCATTTCAGTTACGCGGTCATTTCCAAATTTACTCATGTGAAGCGACCCTTTTTCAGCAAATTAAAATATGGAGCAATAATGATGACTTCCCTGATTTTACTGGAGTCAGTTAAATGCACAGACACATTCGTGTACATTTTAACATTTCACTAATTTCAGAAATTTTGTGGGACTGTGTCCGACGAAGAATTGTTATTTACACCTGGGTTATTGACCAATCAGAAACTGGACAAGAACTCCGAGCGTCTTTATTCCAACTTAATCATCGCACCAGTTTTCTGTCGTCCGAAAACGTAGGGCTCATAATATAAGGCATGAAATATTGTGACATGCAGTTATAACCGCAAAGGATATTTATTCCCATTGGTTGGTAAAAGGAAAAAAAAAGGACTGGTTACTCTTATACCAGAGAGACGCTTGTTACCTTTACAACGTGCATGCTGTTAAATAATAGTAATTTCTTAGTAACTTTTTTGCCCAAATTAACACGTGAGATGTTGGTTTGCTATTGTTTATTATCATACCAAACAAACGCAAACCCACATCAAAGGCAAAGTCACTTTTGTTAGAAACTCACGGAGAAAACATCTAACTTGGACGTCTATTCTTAGGTACTGGTATTGTGACGTCAGTCCCTTCGGATGCCCCGGATGATTACGCAGCTCTAAGAGACGTGAAGAACAAAACGGTCAGTAAATCAGCTCTTGTTAAGCATGCGCATACGCAAAGGGGCAATTTGCCTATCGTGACGTGCAGGTTGCTAAAGGCCCTGATTACATGGCGAGTTTCTGCCCGGGCTGATATTTCAGCCCGGCTTTCTGAATAAAATATTACGAAGTTGAAATTGCATGAAGAAAGTTTTAGGGCGGGCCGAAATTTAGCCCGGGCTGAAAATTTTCAGCCCGGCCGAACGGGCTAAAAAGACTCGTGTAATCACAGTCAAATTTTAGCCTGGGCTGAAAAGTGGATTTGGCGTGAAAAATTTTAATAATTCCAGTGGAAAAAGGTGTCATCAGACGCAGAAATGTCATTAAAAAAGAAAAGTAACAAAGAAAAGTTTCTTTGGGATAAGGAGCGCGACAAAATTATGAACTTAAATTCTGATGCCAATTGAAGAATAAAAGGAAACGGATGATAGTTATAATTCATCACAATGATAATACACGCTGATGATAGTTTCTAATTCACCAAAATTGTTTGAAACTCCCTATCTGCAATGTTACAATAAGTTTTACTGAAAGAAAACCAAAGGGACAATCTCCAAAAGATTGATCTTACGCGCCATCTTGTTTGCATATCTCAAACAGGTTTCAATTTCGCGTTCGGACTTAACATCGCCATGTAATTGGAACAAAATTTCAGCCCGGTGACGCGGGGTGAATTTCCAGGGCTGAAGTTAACTACAGGAAGCCTAAAAAGATATACAGTAGCGACAAATGAGCAATACTGTTTTATTTGATCCCTAGGCGTTTAGGCAGAAGTACGGTATTACAGATGAGATGGTCCTTCCTTTTGAGCCTATTCCCATCATCCGAGTTCCTGGTTACGGAGACCTCTGTGCGGTGAAAGCGTGTGATGACCTCAAGATAAAGAGCCAAAACGACAAGGACCTTCTGGTGGAAGCAAAGGAGCTCACCTATAAAAAGGGCTTCTACGAAGGAACCATTATCGTCGGGGAATTCGCGGGGCAAAAAGTTCAGGATGTGAAAAAGCTTGTGCAGAAGAAAATGACGGACAGCGTAAGCATGCACATATTACTTTTTTCAAGTTCATTTTTTTCATACCAACGTTTATTTCTACAACTCCTCTCTTTGTCGCTAGATAGTGTAGTACTGCGCTTTCTTCTTAGACTTTGCGTTTAAATTAAAGCGTTGTGGTCTGCTCATGTCTGCTTTCTGTGTCATGTTTGTAGGGTGAAGCACGAATTTACATGGAGCCGGAGAGAAAAGTGGTCTCTCGTTCCGCGGATGAATGCGTTGTCGCTCTGTGTGATCAGTGGTAAGATAAAGCATGAATTAAGGGGAGAGACTCTTAACTTCGACATTGTTGCTATGGAAAGTTCCTAACCATCATATATTGGAAACCCTAACTTCCACAGATAAGTTGCTTGGCCACATTTGTTCCATGGGAAAGATTTTCGAGACACAGCCATATTTGTCAGGTCACGTGATCGAATAGGAAAAAGAAACATAAAACACAAATGGCGTACACTTTTAGTCATTGAAAACGGTGCCAATATTTAACAAACATCAAGATGGAAACGTGACGTCTTAAGGACGTGTATTTATACATTTTATATTGTAGTTTTTCTTTTCTTTGTGTAAACAGTAAGTGCTCACGTCCGATTGTAAAGAAGGCTGAGTTATCTCCGTTCCGTGTAAAAAAAAACGGAACTCTACCCCATTTCCTCCGAGTTTTAAGGATTTTTCTTTCTAATGCGTGGTTGGGGACTGGCACTAGCTACGCACGTGCATTGTCGGTTTTTAAAATTCAGATGTTCTTCTTCATTCATTTCATCAGTCTAGGGAACAAAACGCAGCAAACAGCGCATGACAATATACCACCCACAAAATCCCTTAGTAACAACGCCGGCCTCGGAAGTTGGGGGTGTCCCCCCATTTAAACAAAATTGAGCGTGGTCGAGAGTTAAGATTCCCGCATGCACTCTCGTCGAGTGAAAATGAGCTCGTACCTGATTTGAACGCACAAACGTTTCATTAGTTTTCTGTCTTTCATACCCACTCACCTAGTGCTGATACTGGGATACTATCATCTTTTCTATCAGGTTTTTGGATTACGGTGACGAGTCGTGGAAAAACAAGGCAAGAGAAGCTTTGAAAGATTTAAATACGTGAGTGTTTATTTATTTCTTTACGTTACTTTTTTTTAAAGCAGCAACTTCTCCTCCTCCTCCTCCTCTGAAGCGGAGATATGCTTGGCGTCTTCGTGTTGACGACTAAAGGCATGTACTTTGTAAACGAACATTCTATAAAGGTTTTTCGAAAAACTAATGTAGGATAGTGTATGAAATCTAGTGTATTATTTTGCTGTTTGAGCAGTCAATGAAAACTAAAATATTCACGGCAGTGATGAAGTTTCAATTTCAACTGAGGACTTTTTGTCTTATGAGAAGTTTAACCAATGGATCCTTCTGAGCTGTGAATGTTTTATGTGGTGACGTGATTGCGTTGTTGCTGCTATTTTGTTTAATTATATTATATTGTCTCTAAAATCAGAAAACAACTGCTTGGTCATTTAGTTTTGGGGCCCAGTTGTCTTGAGGAATCCGTGAGTTAAGTGGAGGTTTTCCTCGCGTGCGCACAAGGGCGCTTAGCTGAAGGCCGAGTAACGAGTACAATAGGCACTAAGAGAGCAAGTAAAACGTCTCTACCACGTTGTAATGTTCCTTTATTACTACAGGAGAGACCGAAGGCGAATGTACCTATAAACAAAACTTTAATCCTCAACATTGTGTACCACGAGGAGACTGAAAACGTATCGGGTGCATTACTCTTGCTCCCGCAATTAAACGAGTCAGCAGTATAACAATAGTTAACTGGACACTCGATAAATATTGACACACGTCAAATTCGATTTTTATGAAAGCCCCGCTTAACTTAGGGGTGCTTTATACAACTGGGCCGCACTTTAAAAGGACGCCCTACTTTAAAAGTAGCATTCTCCTCTCCTTGCTCTGTTTTTCAAAGTCTGCTCACAAGCAGACTAGCCACAGATGTGGCAACTAGTGTTTCTGGCATAAGTAACTGGGATGATATTCCTGGACATCTGTCACGCTATGTTGAGTTTTTCTAGTGTGGTCATGGAATATGAAATGATAATTGATGGTAGGTTAGGGTATAGGTTGTTGACCGTAAACGTTGCTGGACTTTTCTTTAAAGATACGCGGAGGAAACCAGGCGAAACTTTGAAGCTACACTGGACTGGCTTCACGAGCATGCGTGTTCAAGGTCGTACGGTCTCGGTAAGTGATGTCAGCATCTAGTCACTAAACAGAAGGCGCGTCTGATTAAAATATTTTTGGTACCACCCTTTTAAAGAAGATCGTTCAAAGATGTCGTAAAATACACAGTGAATGTTGTCCTCAATACTAAAAGAACAGCGATCTGTCAGACTGGCTCGCGTTAACTCGCCGTCCACCACTCATTTTGTGGGATTGCAGTTACGTCAGCAGGGCGTGCAATGGTATAAGAAAACTTCAGTTTGTATCAGCTGGGATGAAGCTTTTTGTTGTTATGAAGACGTAACGTTCTTGTGAACGATGTTACCAATGGATCCTTCTGAGCTGATCTGTGTGTTATGTCTGGGAAAAACTGTGGAATCTCCCATTAGAAACCGCTTAAGTTTTAAACCTTGGTGGTCGCTTACGAGAAGTCGGACCACAGGGTGTCTATATTTTAAGTCATTACTCTGCGGTAATTCTTCAGCTGTATGCCGTTGGAAAATTGAAAATATTTTTGAAGTAGCATTTCTGAGTAATTTTGTGCCTGGAACTGCCAGGATGATTACCGAACTGATAACAGTTTGCCTGGTGAATTATCCTTTAAGCCCTACTATTAATGTGCATATTCTCCTTAGTGTTTTCCATATATTTCTTATGGTACTAGTTAAGAGAATTTACACAAACATCAAGACATTTCATGTTTAGTGATCATTTCCTTTATTCTCGTGACCTGTATGTTTGATCAAGTAGTGATATTATAAGGAGAAATTAGATGCTTGTCACTATTGGGGCTTACAGGGTTAAATCTGTTACGGGTTTCATGAGATCACAAATCTTGTGTCCCCCCTACAGAGTTTCTTTTGTCCAGCCACTAGCGGGCAACTAACGAAAATGAAAAGGACACGATCGCCTGCTTAAAACTTTTTATTGTGGATTTTAGCCGTAAAGTCAGTTGAACACAACGCGGCAATTCAACGCACTTGACTTTATTGGAAACCATTGGTGTCAGGGCTGCACGGCGTCGCATTATTCATTTTACGCCAGATGGTGTTGTCGGATCATGTGTTAAGTGCAACCTCGTTCCTTGGGTCTTTCATCTCCCCACCCTGGAGGAAGCAAGGGACCCTGGCAACGAGGTTGGTGTAAAGTGGTGGCTTTCCCAATTGGGTTAAAAACAATAAAAACTTTCAGTCCATTATTCCTAAAAGTGGTCGCAGTCGCTTACGGGAGGTGGTCGCTTACGAGAGGTTCCAAAGACTTGACTGGGAAATTTTTGGTATT
Source organism: Siderastrea siderea (assembly GCA_964030785.1). NCBI lineage: Eukaryota > Metazoa > Cnidaria > Anthozoa > Scleractinia > Rhizangiidae > Siderastrea > Siderastrea siderea. Next base: position 43,955,724 of record OZ034972.1, read on the forward strand.
TTGGACAAGTGGTTGCTTACTGATGTGGTTGCTTACGACAAAAGGCCGCACAGGGAGGTTCGATTGTAGATATTTTTCTTTCCTTGTTTCTGCTGAGTTGCTTACCCCTGTAATGTTTGTTTTCGCGGCAGGAACCCGTCTTCCTTGGGATGAACAATATCTAATCGAGTCCCTCTCTGATTCCACCATCTACATGGCGTACTACACAGTCGCACATCTGCTACAGGAAGGTTCCTTTGACGGGTCCGCTGGTGGGCCCCTAGGAATAAGGTACCTTTCCCTCCTAACTATGTTAAATCAGGTTCATATTTGCAATAAAGGGCAGTACTACTTAGTGGTCATACTTTGGGATGAATCAGCGGCTACCCGCCTACTCATAAATACCCTGGGAGAAGAAAATGAAACATAACGAAGAACACAGATAGTCAAAATGCCGCAATTTGACTTTTTATGGCTGTTGACAGATGAATTCGTTGTAATATAACCCTCGTTGTCTGTAAATAGGTTGTAAACAGATTGGCGCAAGAGAAAGGATAAGCGATGATTACCTTTGAGATGCATTCACTGAGATGTTGAAAACCATTAAATTAGTTAAGTCAATCATAGAGGCAGACAATAGGGAGTGAAATCTTGACCCGGGATAAATTCAACGCCATATGTGGTTAAGTTTGTTTGTGGCTCTCTTCATTGCTTCGAGAGCATTCCATCATTTTCCTAACAGTTCCTTCCCCCACAAAACCGCAAACGTTTCAAAATTGCATTTCAAACTGGGATCTGAGGACCCCAAGAATGTGTTTTTAAGTTTTACCTTTGTCAACTTAAGACGGATTCCGCTCAACGTTCGAGCAGTAAGTGCAAAAATTAAGTTACCAAAAAAATACTTGCAGCACTGTCACATTTTGAGAACAGATAAGGAGAACTTATCGTTACTTTTGCTCCCAAGCTGACCCCGCGAGAGAAAATTGGATTTGAAGTTATCCATATTTCAATTAAAAAGACGCTTCATGTCAGTTCAAAACAAAATGGCGCCCGTTTTTAGCATACTTTTACGAGATTTGAAATTAATTTTCTTGAGAATGCTTGAGAATTTCATCGCGGGGTCACTTGGGCAAGTGAATTAGAGTGAGATGTTTCAAATAGCATTTAAAATGTTACCGTGCTATGAGTAGTTTTCTGGTAAATATTTTTTGCACTTATTGCTCGAACGTTGAGCGGAATCCGTCTTAAGTTTTACCCTTGTCAACCTGGCTTGACGAGGGCACTAGCCTGTTCTCGTCAGCAGGAAATGGAGCCAACTGTGGAACTAAAGAGATTTATTTCATAAACTGTTATTTTGGGTCCGGGCGTGTCGTTTTGTCAACAACGCCTTACACCTTTTTCGGAAATGAGGAAAATGTGTATCGCATTGCTGATCCAGTTGAACTACACTACCAGTCGGAACTGTTGGGACACTTTCCTGTCTGCTTGCCCCCTCAATGTTGGGGTACAAGATATGGTGACTAAACTGCAGTTAACAACATTGAGAGGGAGAAGGGGAGCACGAAAAGGAAAAAATTGCGTTTAGTTGAAGTGTCCCAACTATTTTTGTCTGGTAGTGTAGCTGTCAATCGCTTATGTCTAATTCCCACTTCATTCCCGACTTGATCGTATTCCGAGAAGGGTGGTCGCGATTTGTGCGTCTTGCAAAAAAAATCAACCGTATTGAAATCCCCCATCCCAGACTGTCATAGTTCCTCACTAATTTTAGATTACTTTATGTCTAGAAAAGCCATTGCCAACATGCATAAAGATCTAACAAAAGCACGTTTAAAAAACGGCTTTGTAGAATTTATATTTACCGTTACAATAGGTTTTGGTGACGTCGACTTAAGATTAAGATATTAAGTACGTTTCCTTAAAAGGGTTTTTAATTTTTTTTTGTCTGTGGCATCCGGCATTCAGTTTTGTTTACCTCGCTGTGTTGTTGACGTTGTATCACCTTTTAACCCGCAAACGTCTTGTAGAATTCGTAAAATACCTTGTTAAATGTTTCTTATCTACTTGTCCGTCGTTTTCATAAGGAAAGAAATATTCAGAAACAGCTGCATTTGTGTGCAATCTTTTTTTTCTGATAATCTCGAAGATCCGCCGGAAACGTCCCCGTAAGATACAGATATATCAGAGAGACTACACTCGTAAAATAGATTATAGAGTAATACACTATATTACTCCCGAAATATTTGGTTTTCTTTTGTCTGCCATACGAATCTTGTAGGCAATCACCTTTTTGCTTTGTTTCACGGATTAAGTAATATCGCTCTAGCCTGCTGACCCAGCTGCAGTAGCACTGCATTGTCAAGGAAACCACATGCAAACTTCGCCACACTAGTCAATACATCGCTATAATCGGAAAATTGTCTTGGAAATTTTTTGTGGGTAAAAGTTCTCTGTTCTCCTAGAAACGCTGAGATCAATGCAAAGCTTTCTGTCCAAAATTAGTTTCAATGTCTAGTAAAAAAAACAGTTTCATCGAAAACTAAGTTATAAACTTTCCTTAAATGATGTACCAAAGTAACGAAAAGAAAATCCCAGCGGGAAATAAAACGCATTTGAATAATACTATCTAAAGGGGTAATTTTATATGTTTCGATCTTCGGCCTGTTATCAGGAATAGGTTTTAGCGACCTGAGAAAAATAATATCGGTACACAGACAAATCTAAAACGCGATAATCCGAGAGGCGCCTTAAAAGCTCACGGGAGCACATATCTGCTTTGTTTTTAGTCATCGTGCGATGTTATCATGTGCAGTTATATTTCTTGCAACAAATAACAGATTAGACTTTAAATATCAACACCTAGTTGCACCTGAAAAGGTTCATATTTTCCAAATGCGTAAAACTCAATAGTGAAGGATTTATTTCAATTGTGGCGTAATGTTGCTTTCTCTTACGCTGTATATATAGCTTTAATGTCCCGCTGTTGAATGATGTTTTTGTACTATCATATTCCGTCAACAGTTATTGTAGAAAAAATAAATTTTAATGAAAGCAAGTACCAAGTGAAACCCCCTTCCCCTATCTGTCTCCGCCCTCTGCCCCCCCCCGCTCCCCCCGCTCCCCCGCTCCCCCGCTCCCCCGCTCCCCCGCTCACCCGGGGAGCCGGGTGAGCATGGAAAACAGACAAGCCAAGGTTTCCTCGATGACCCCCTCCCCCCCCCCCAAAAAAACAAATCTGTAATTTTGTTGTTGTGTGCTCAATTGCGTTCCATTTTGTTTGTTTGTCTTTCAGAGCTGAACAAATGGCCCGGGAAGTGTGGAATTATGTATTCTTCAAAGATGCTCCTTTCCCAGAAACAGACATCCCAGCAGATAAACTCGCGTGAGTATATTTAACTCTTTATGCCCGAATATCAACATGCATGGTCTCCTCACTATTGTCCATACATTTCTTATACCACTTGTTTGGAGAATTTCAATAAACATCAAGGCAATTCATCTCTGGTGATCATTTCCTCTATTCTCCTGACCTGTATGTTTGACCAAGTGGTGATATTGTAAGGAGAATTTAGATGCTTGTCACTGTATTGGGGTTTTAAGGGTTATATACATGCTACTCCAGTCGTTTTTCTCCTCTCTTATCTCGTTGAACTTTGTGGAAAATGGGAGCGTTATTTAGGCTAGAGAAACATCTGGAGTCTTGATGGCCCCGGGGGGGGGACTCCCATATGAAAGTGACGGGGATGCTCGTCGGAAAATTAGAATTGACACCCCAAAGGAGACCAATCTGGGCGTGGCTCCGGCTTTATTTAACCCCTTAGGGAGACCATAAAAAAACAGACAACTAAATAAGAGCTATAGAGATGTTAATTACGCTAAAGATGTTGCAATCGAATGCTGTCTTCTATGGGTAAATTTTAACAACAGCGATTTCTGTGCTGCTCTAGACCACTAACACCGTATAATATAGATATTTCTTGACACACGACCCTAAGCGATACCTGTGTGGGTAAAAATATTGGCTTTCCGTCCTCAACACCCTAAGGGAGACCAAAATCTGCAATTTACAACCCTAAGCGAGACGACGAACATCCCCGTCACTTTCATATGGGAGTTCCCCCCCCGGGGGGGGCTTGATGGTTACCACGGATGCAAATTTCAGTTGAACATGCGGGGAAACATGTGTAGTTAGTTGAGCTCTGTCTCAAATGTTAATGTCGATCATTATACCGTAATTTGAAATGCGCCGCTACAGCTTTTGTGGTTTTGCCAATCAGTTTTGGTTTTACACTTAGGCTTAGCTGTTAGCGTGTGACGGTTATGATTACCCAAATTGCTCGTTATACACCCACGCGCGTACGCCCACGCACGTACGCGCTCAAACATACAAGTGTTTTTTTCACTATTTACTTCCGCCCAATTTACCCAAGGAAGTTTTAACCGCTTGATTCGCAAAGTCATGCTCACCTACTTCATTACGTCTTTTGCTCATATTTATTACGCTTTAAAGACGAGTGCTCTTTAATCCAGCTAGACAAAAGTAAAAAGATAAAATGGTCGGAAGACTTTTATCTGCTGCGAGCAATTATCTTTGGAGCTAATACATTAGTAAATTGCGTCCATTATCTTTTGTATGCTTTTTTCGACCTAATATGTTTTCACACTTACAAATAGCCGGAGGGAAAAAAAATTGATCGACCTTTAAGAGGGTGTAGCATTCTCTGAGAATTACACGCGTTTTAATAACAAAGAAAAATTTCGGGTATTTAATTCGACGTAAGGGTCTTGATAAACGTTATTATTTATGTTAACTGTAAACTTCGAAGCAATGGGTTTCCCGGCTGTTATTTAAATAATGGCACTTAACGCGAAATTGAAACTTTTTGTGATGTGAGATATTTCGGCTTTGCCCACATTTCATTTACTCGTGGCATTTGCATGTTCTTGTCTTCCGTACTGATAATAATTCGTTGCTTTATTTCACGATGTGCTGAATTCATTTTTCGGCGAATCTCAATAGTCAATTAAATTTTGAAACACCCTTCAGTAAATTTTATGATGGAAATCGTTCCATGTAAACGTTCACCTGCTTCTGCGACAATTTGTAAGTCGATTTTGTACATTTCCTTGCCATCAACGTGATAATTTTCAACTAAAAGGCAAACGGCTGCTCTACCGTTGGCATTAACTCCCACTGTCTTTGTTCTTAAAGCGATTAATTTCCCCTTTAAATTCAAGCGTCTTTTAGCCCCCTTAATTAGAGTTGACTTTAATTGGTGCATTTCCATTTCGTTAAAGAGCAATCGATTCTTAAACAATGAATAATGGCTGTTTTAATTTGAGTTCTTATCACAGAGTGCGGCGAACTTTGTAGTTCTTGTAGACAACATTATGAGGTTTAAAATGGCGCAATAGTGTAAAATGGATTACAAAGCTTATCCTAAGGTGCATTTTCGCGCTTGTCCCAGTCTCTCATATACTTAGGGAACCGGACAGGGGAACCCAGATCAGGTCCACTTTCCCTTGTCCTGTCTGGTTCCCTAGGTATCTGAGAGACTATAGACCCAGATCAGGTCTGCTTTCGCTTGTCCCAGTCTCTCGAATGCCCAGGGTACCAAACAGAAACACCGATAAGGCCAATTTTTGCTTATTTCAGTCTCCAGAGTCACAGGTTACCGGAGTGTTTGTCAGTTTTGTTTTTCTTTTCTTGCCTTTCTTGTACGCAGCGGAAGACCGACCAGCCATCGGTTGCCGCGGGCGTGAGAACGTGACAAAACACATTTGGTTTCTAGGGAATCTCTTAGATAGTGCTAAACACAGAACAAACCAAAATCTGACAGCTGAAATGATAAGGCGGATCGACCTCGGAAGGAATGGCATTGTGAGGCGCAAAATAAGCATGTCATAAGCCCCTTAAACGATGGCTCGATCGCGTCTGTGGCGGAATATAACTGTGGCGAAGAATGGTTGAATTGTTTGATTGTCACAACTTCTTAAACTAGTTGTGGAGACCAGAGTAATAAAATTGTTTAAAACTGAGTATACAATTTACAACCTTTTAAAAATATATACAAGGTAAACGTCGCGCAGTATATTTCACCAAGTGCCACTGTAAAAAATTTCAACAATAGTTTTCGCTTGGGAAAAAGGGACAACAGCACGAAAGAGTATAGTGTCGTTGAGTAGTATTTATCTTGACAAGTCAGACCTGGCATCCGCGCTGTTGCCCTGCTCCATCCCATACAAAGCCGTTAAGGTTGTACTCGCTCGGCTCTCGTTCCTTGTTCTGTTTTTCTTGCAAATTGCTTGAGTCAGCGCCTCTCGGAAGTCTCTCTTCCCAAGAACGTATAACAAAGGATTGGATAACGAGGTGAAAAATCGCGTGTAGTAATAGAACACATACACGACCCAGACTGGGGGGGACTCGTAGTGACCGAACTCCTCTTGAAAGCTCAAAATGAAATACGGAAGCCAGCAAACGATGAACACGATCAACATCGTCAGAAAGATGGTGGCTGTCTTTCGCTGAGCGCTGTTGTGTGAGAGCGCCTGCTCGGTATCAGAAGGGCTATGATATCGACAGATCTGGCGCTCGTGGTACCGTACGGTGATGAAAATGCGACAATACGTGAAGGCCATTACAAAAAGTGGGACTGCGAAAAACAGACCGAAAATAGTGAGGTCATATATGATCTGAGCTTTATTCAAGTCTTCATCTTCGCCTTCGTTCATTTTAGCGTTGGTCCGCCATGATAGTTGAATGAGAGACACGAACGCGGCCGAGGTCCACGCGAGGGTGGTGAGCGCGCAGAACACCTTTCGCGTGACGATGTTGTGGTATCGCATAGCGTATTTTATAGCGATATAGCGGTCCACAGAGACAAGTAAGATGTGTAGTACCGTGGACACGGATATAAATCGCCATATCAACTGCGCGGGCGGGCAGAAATTGTTGTCCCTGAACACGGAGCAGCTGATTGTGAGGGGGATACCAACCATTCCAGCGAGCAGATCGCTTGCGGCAAGACTCACGAGAAACGAGTTGGTGACAGTTTTAAGAGAGCGGTTGCGAATGAACAGGATTATCACGGTAAGGTTGATCGCGACGATGAGGCAAGCCAGCACTATTGGAAATGTGTCGAATTCCGCGCTGAAGCCTTCCACAAACAATTCTTCCCCGGAATATTCGCCACTGGCAGAAGCCGAACCTTCATCGTCTGTGTAGTTATGGTTGTGTTCGTTGTTCTCGTCTTCTCCGATAACTTGTGTTGTATTTTCCATGGCTACCTCTTTTCGCGTAATTCAGGTCGCTAGTGATGAAAACACAGCTCGCTGTGATGACTGCGATCTGAACTTGAAGAAATCTTGATCAACGATTTCAAATACGCAGTTTCTTGTTTTTTCATCGACTGTTTTTGTCTCTAAGTCCTCCCGTCGTTTTCTCCTGACGAATGTTGATTGGCGTCCGCTGCGAAAAAAAGGTCACCAAAGCATTAAAAGGGCTCAAAAAATCTCAAAAAGGTGGCGCTGTTTAGAGATGCACATCTCGCTAACCACAACCAGGATGTGCAATTAGTGTCGTTAAGACAAAACGACAAAACATACCTTACTTTTTTTATCTACACTTTGGAAGCTCTTTTCTTGTGCGTTAACCTTACCAACATAAGCTTAATTACTTTACCCAAGGAAGGTTGCACTACTATCTGTCGGCACACGTAACTGATATTCGTAAGGACAGAAACACTTGTAATTTTATTTTAAACACCCCTGGCTATTCTTGGCTTGACAGGTCGATAAATTATGACAGATTTCCCATCGTCGCGGATAGTGAAAGCGGTAATGTGTTTGCAAACATCAACTTCCTATCAATTGTTTTGCTCTTGTCCCCATCGGAAAAGCGTAGCCATCAAACCAATTTTTTTTCTTGCACCGTAAAATGCCTTTTCATTAATTCGATTCTGGTAGTTTAGTTTATGTGAACCCCGTAATTGGATTCGTGTAAACCCAAAATAAAGACATACGGTGTATTGAGAGTTCCTCTATTACATCTTATAAGTGTAGTGCAGTCTCGTTTTGTCCCCTTTCTTTGAAATCCAATATTTGTTAATCTGGTCTTGCTTTTGTCTCTCGACCGAGCCACTAGCTACCTTGAAAACAAAAAATTATGCATAAGGGTTGACTTGAGTTTTTTGTTACTTAATTAAGTTTTTGCATTTCTTTCTCCTGGCAAGAATATCCTTTTGTCGTAACTGCGCGTAGTCCTACATTTATTTCCTGCCTGTCTCGCACCGATCATATAACTATGGCACACCCAACAACTGCCATTTGAAAATGTTTTACGGCGGATTGCACATACCTTCTTTGAGCTCATGCGGTAAATCAGCGACTACTAAGCAGTTGGCAAAAGCAAGAAAGCAAAAAATGATAAAACAATACAAAACAAAACGCGCACAATCCGTCGAAAATAAAACGTATACACGCTGTGGGGAATCGCTCAACCTTATGCAAATAATTTAGGATTGATATTATCGGATAAACTCAAAGTTCGCCGAAATGATAAACACTCGAGTCGACAGAAGTTACCGGTCATAAAAATCGCTTAGCTCCGATTAAAATTCAGTTTCGCCAGATGAATTATTTGCAGTCGTTAGCTGGCTAGTAACAGCTGAGTGACAGAGCAGCGTTGTTCAGATAAGACTGGGCAAATGTGTTTTTAACTGATCGTCTGGCAATGCGCTCTTGACTCTAAGCCGGCTTGCATATTCATGAATATACCTTTCGTAATCGTGTTTTCTTCCGCAAACAACAAGAGGCAGCATTTTTTTCAGTTCGCTTCCAGGTCTGTATTCTATTCATCAAAAGACTTGAAATGATAAAAAGCGTGGCATTGATGTGCGTAACAATAACTGTGAATCACTCAATTTTGCATGCTTGTCAAAATAAAAAGAACCATTAACGCTTTCACTGCCGACGTCATCCTCAATTTCATTTTGCAAACTAGAATAAAATAAACTCCACTTCAACAAAAAGAAATGCTCGCAATCTTTCACTGGAATGGTCTTAGGAGTTTCATCCAGTTTCTTCCAAATACCACGCATTTACTTCATATTTTTTATGAGTGTTACAAGAGAGTATTTATCAACTGCATGCATGCTATTGTTAGAGATTTTATCCACCGACTCAACAGATACAACCATTTGATGCATATTATATATCATTGTTACGAGAGAGTACTCATAAACTGCTATTATTAGAGACTTCATCAACGAATGACTACATCAACGACTCAAGGTCTCATTTTGGAAATAAGACTAAATGTGGGAAAAAAGAAATGTCTCCGATTTTTGTTTGTATCTTAAACTGATACGATATGTTGTATTTGCTTGGTTAGTGTCCGTAATGAGCTGAGAGTGATTTTTTGACAGGATACGCGTGTCTACAGTGGTCGCATTTCCTTAGCGCATCCAGTTACGCCGTTTCTGCCATTTTCCACATTTCTTTATTTTGAACTTCTCAAGATAGTATAGTACATGCCTACAATTTGAAAATCGCGGGCGCATGCGTGTTACTGAAGAAACGAGTGAACTACGTTTCAGACAAAAAACGATTAACGTTTGAAATGGCGGATGTGCAAGTCACCTGGTATACTTCGTATTTTACGAGTATTCGTTTTGAAACTGGACCACTTAAATGGTGTTTCTTTATGCTTTTTAGCTGTCGTTTTTTGGTGCACAGCTCCCAACATTCAAAGAAATCGTGGACAAGTGTAACGTGATATTTTCAAGAGTTTTGTGTGTTAATTTCGGGTCGTCTGGAATTAATGATAAGTTTGGGTTGATAAGAATATTTTAATATTTTGTCGCTTTCATCCAGTTCATTTTTTTGCTGACTGCTTGATAACGATTATCAACTGTTAAGAACGTCTGCTTGTGTCGCGTTCTAAAATTTTCGGAACGCAAGGCTGCTGCCTAAAGAAAATTTGAAGGAGCCCACAAAGCCAAAAGCTGATAAGTTAGGAGCCCAGCCTGTGAAATGTTAGGTGCTACAGCTAAACTTTAGGCGCCCAGAGCTATTCCTTGGGTGCCCCAGGCTACTGGGCTCCTGTTAGGCAACAGCCTTGTTTGATACTACAAGGCGTATTTTACCATTACAGCGTAATAATGAAAGTTACTCAGGGAATTAATTCCTTCAGGGCGCCCAAACTCAAAATTTAATTATAAGGAAATCTTGGGCCAAGGCAAAAGCTATTGTTTTTGATAATTTGCATTAGGTTCGATGCATGTAAAGTTCGACGTTTGGCCCTGGACTCAAGTTTCTTTATCTTAGGAAAGAACTAGTGTTAAGGTTTTATTTGAAAGGTTACATTTTTAGGATTTCATCTATAAATTCAAACAAAAATATGTATGTGAGCAATTGTACCTGTCATTACTGCATCCTTGATTTGAGCACGCTTGTCGTCGTCTTCGCTTCCTTTCGCACAGTCACTACTAATTATTGAGAGAATGAAAACGAAGGCGACGAGAACCTTGCTATATCAAGAATTTAGTAATGACAGGTACAATGGCTTACGTACATAGTTTCCAATTTTAGCTGTCCTTTGAAACACAAAAAACATATGAAATGCATGACTGTTACTCCACCCACACTAATGCGTTTTTTAAAGTATCCTTTCTCAGCATATGGCCCGAATAGCATTTTTCGTGTCGCTTTCACCTGTCTACGCTAATGTGATTTCGTTTGAAAGGGTATATTTTTGTTTTGTTTTTTGTTTTGTTTTTTTTTTTACCTATCGCCCACAGCACGAATATGAAAAATGATGTCAGCGTTTTAAAATTCCCTTTTTACTCTCGGTAGGGGCACGATGGCATAGTGGTTAGCGCGTTGGACTTCAGATCTGTAGGTCGGTGATTTGAGTCCCAGTCCCTGCCATCGTGTTGTTTCCTTAAACAAGAAACTTTACCCCACATTGTGTCTGTCCGCCCAGGTGTATAAATGGGTACCGGCGACATACTGCTGGGGGTAACCCTGCCATCAACTACTCGGTACCATACTCTCGATACCCAACTGTCCTGGTGTACTTAAAGTATCGAATACAAACTTCGTTACAACGAATTTTCTGAGAAACGTTACACTAGTTTCCTAGTTTCGTTTGTGAATTCAAACGACCACTTATGGCGTTATTTTTGTAATTAAATCATTCTTCATACATTTTTCATACATACATTCTTCATACAGGCCCAAAACAGGAGCCAACAATCAACCCTGGCTGATCGAGGAACAAAGAATGTCTGAGAATTCGTTGCGTATATTTGTCCTTGTAGAACACACCTGAAATGTTACAACACTGTCTTTAGCTAATCACAAAAGATAGCACGAGTTCGTTAAATCGCGAAGTTCCGGCTTTATTTCAAGAGGTTTATAACATCAGGGGTAGAACAGAAGGTTACTTGTATCAAGATGTTCAGTTAATTCCTTGCCAGGGGATAATTATATGAAGAAAGGCATATACCGCGAAATTCGTGATATCTGGATTGATGGCCAATATTCATAACAATTTCTTCAGTCTCTCTTTTTTCTTCACAGCATGATGGTATAATTGTTTGAAAACCCAGTGACCACAACTCTATGAAAGCAAAAGTGTTTTGAGCGCATATTTTATTACAGAAATAGGGGCCTTTCTTCCCTTGTTTCCATATAACACTCGTTGAAAGTGTGGGAGTATATAGTACTTTCATGAAAACACGGGTAGCCTTGTAGGTGGTAAATAGTGAAATAACAAGAGTATTTCATCGACTGTTTTTTACTTTGCCTGAGGGGTGAAGGAAGTGAATATTCCTCTGGCGTGAGACGGTATTGGATTTTCTGAAGACAAATGGGCCTCAATTTTACGGTTTCATCTTTTGCTCAATCAGAAACTAAATTATTTTTATAACCTTTTCTGTCAAAGCGTTCTTGATAAGGTTTTATATGATAGCGTCGTTTGTTAACGTTTTTCAATCCCAGCATCAAACTATTTGCACATTTTTATTATGAACTAAGGCGAAAATGTTGTTTTTCTTTTTGGTTTTATTATTTTCCGTGTTTGTTCGTGTGGAGTGGATATTATTATTTTCTAACTTGCCCTTGGCTTTTTCACCGCAAACGTATAGAATACTTGACATGAGTACAGTATGGTTTACCGGTGCTGCGCCAAATGCTTTGTGACGATTGATTTTGTTTGACTTTATTTCATCTTCGCATCATATGCCTGAATGTGCTGTTTCGCTGTCGTTGCCCGTATAGATTTTGATTTTTACACGTCCTTTGCTGTTGATAGAATAACTGTCTCCTTATTCTTCTGCACGGTAGTTTTCATTATACATTTCACCCGGCATAGCCATGCTTGTTTTGCTTTATTTCTTAAATAGGATATTTTCCAAAAGGCCACCTTAAACTGCGGTTGACTTACCTTGTGAACAGTCAAACTCTTGCGTTTACACTGCAGACTTCCGAACAAAATGATCTACTTCTTCAAAAATATCGACCTTTTTCGTTGCTCTTGTGTGGTGCTTCTAGAATGTCTGCATGTCTGTACTATTCGTTTATCGACAACAAGGCTGAAATGAACACTAATTTAGGGGAACACACTTTTGTACTTCCTATTTTTCTGTTTTGATAAATTGTATTTGAATCGTTTGGTATAGTTCACAAAACGAGTTGTCTGTACGGAAGTCTTTTCATTCTTTTCTTTAGTGTCAAAAGCAGCAACAACGTTTAATTATGCTAACACATGCATGGCAAGAGAAGGGGCGAAAATGGCTCTTGCGACAAAACACCACAGATATTATAATAACAACAAGACAAAACCCACGCAAGGAAACCACGAAACTGTATCGTAATACGAAAAGTGTTTTGTCCTAGCTAAGGCTCTCGAAATATAATTAAGAAACTCACCGTCAACAAAGCCGGGAGAAAAAATATCGAGACTCTTCCGTAAAGGAGACAAACCAAGAGTACTGCACGTGATTCTTTTTTGGCCTCATTTTATTATGTGAAGGTCTTAATGTTTACTCAGTGATACGTTTTATTACTATGGAAATTTGTGACTTTAGGGAGACAGTGGTTACTTTAGGAAATTGTTATTTTGTGTTGTGATGAAGCTTCCTTTCAGTCTTAATAATCATGCCATGATGAAGATCATAATCAGCCTCTGAATGCGTTTGTTGCGTTGACATAAAAAAGTTAATGACCTTTTTTTCTTTTCATACCTTGTGATACCACCTTGCGTGAAGTTAATAACAGTCCCTAAACATATTCAAACATTGTCTGCTTTCAGGTTTTACTAAAATTGTCTACCTTCCTCAAATCATGCCACCCCTAGACTACGCCTTGTTCTCGTTTTTACAGGCAGGCCAAAGACAACAACTTCTAAAAGCGATGTTTTAAGTTTCCTTTTAGTTTGTATCTCGAACTGTCTAAATCAGTTTAATTTTCGCCTTGTGATGAGCAGCCTCCTTTGTTTAAACTGAGCGTGTAAAGACAATCTTCAAGTCAAAACAGTCTAAGAATTTAAAATTCGCTGCCCTGGGTCATATTCTTTATTAAAGCCCAATCTGTGTGGTCATGTCAGGTTGTTGAGTTGCAGAGCACAGTTATGGAATTTTCAATGTACAAACTCCCATGCTAAGACATGGTCTTGAAGGTCGGCTAAATACAAACACGTTGTTATTACGGACGCGTGGAGCGTCCCTCGCAAAGTTCTACAGCAACAATAGAAAACCAATTGTTAAAACACAGTTGCTTAAGGTGGGATGCAGATAAATAAGCAGCTTGAAACTCTTCAATTGTTGTACAGTTAAAGCGCGTTATTGATGTTATAGTTTACTTGCCTTTTGGCACCAAACTTGATGCAGACTAAGTCCAAAATATATCGAAAAGGTTTCCTAGCATCATTTTTGATACCCCCACCTCAAGCAAATTTAATCATAATCGCTAGGCACGTCCAAATTGCGAACAAGTAAGTTTTCTGTGCAAGAAATGCTGTTTAATTGCTGTTTTATTAGAAGTAAAAAGTGTCCCTTCTGTCTGAGTGACCGTCATCGTTTTTGCGTCCCGTTTTTAACTTTAGGGGCAGAATGTTCTTTTTATTATCTTGGTTTAATATTTTACTCCATCTGCAAGAAATCAAATGTATTAAAAATGTGTAATTTAATGCTGACTATCGGTGGGTCTGCTTCAACTTCAGATTCAATATCAGTTCTGTCCTGTCCCGAGGTTTATTCTAGAAAATGGCTCAATGGCCACCATTGTAGAATTTACAGGCCTATTTTCACGAAAGAGGGCTTAAGATATTTGTTTTCGTTGGTGCGAATTAAGATTTAATGGCAAATTGGTGGTTTAAAATTGAGATATCGAACTTCTTACAAGTTGATTCAAGGGTAGGTTTAACTTATCGGAGAACGATCTTAGCTTTATAACGAAACAACTGCAAATCGACTGGCAATTGTTCACTTTTCTAAAAATATCACCAACTTTTAAACTTCTGAGTACATGAACGAAAGTTTCCTTGGTAAAATTTTGTGCTCCACATTAATTTGAGGCGCTAGTGCAGTTTGTATCCTTCCGTATATTTTAATTGCGATAGCCCCGTAATGCCGCGCTCTAAAATAGAACCTTCGAGTTTGACATTTGAGTGTTAAATCTGCTTGAAAAGATTTTAATCATAAAAACCTTGTTACTTGTAACAAAGGAAATCATAACAGAGGCAGTGGTTTATTATTATTATGTTTTTGTTTTCTGTTTTGTTTTAACGTGTTCTAGTACTGAGCGATTTCATTGCAATACACTCTTTTTTCTTTATAAGAACCTTTTTTATAAGAACGTCGAGGCTGGGTTTGGCCAAAATTTTAAGAACATGCTAAGAACACACGCAGGCTGAGATTTTGTTAAGAACGTCTTTATCTTGTCTTCACAGTTGTAGAATAAGCTATGGGAGAATAAAATAAAGTGCAATAATTTGGTCAGAGCAATTTACAGCCTAATTGAGCTTCAAGTTTTTTCAGAATTTTTGTGACGTCGCAAGTCATCTTCTATTTTTAAAAAAGCAAACACCTGAAACACGTAAAACTTTTCGGAAATTGGTCAGTAGAACTTGACCAACTATTTGTTCTTTTTTTCATTCTGAACTATGAATTACTGAAATACTATACAGTTAATCTTAAGAACATTATAAAGAACGTTTCAGGCTCAAATCGCTAAAAAAAAATAAGAACCTTCAGTTCCGGTTCAGCCTCAGCTAAAAATATTGACGTTCTTATTAAAAAAAAAGAGTGTACCTTGAATATACTGATAAAAGTTTGGGTTCGATATCGAATGACGATGGCAGAATTGGATATCACTTAAGGTTTTAAACTTCATTCTACCGTGATCACAATCAGTGTGAAATCTCCCTTTGAAGTCGTTTGTTGCCCCAACAATATCGCTTAAAATTTAGTAACATTTTGGTTTTCATATCTCGTGATACATCCTTAAGGCAATAGTCCCCAATCTCGATGTAGTTGTCAGCAAATAAACGCTCTGTGAAACGTGTTGCTTTCTGTCTATATTACTAGAATTAAAAATATGAAGTTCCTTAACTTGTTATGCGCTAGATTTGATTTTACTCGACAGATAAAACATTTAATAACTTAGGACCATTTTTTATACGACTTCGCACTATTTTTAATGAAGGTGTTAGTCATATTCAAATTGGATGTAAACAAGCTAAGTAAAGTTGCTGTTGTATTATTGTTTTCTTAAAATTGAAAATGCTTTGTTTCTTTCTGACTATTTTCACTCACCATATTGTTACGTTGGGCAGTCGAAATTTCTCATACTTGAGCTTTTAATGCAGGGCGCACCACAGCCCTTCACTTCATTTTACATACAAACTCTGAACCACAATATGCAATACAGCACAACTGGTGGCAAAGAGCTTACTCAAGTGAAAAACAATTAAATGCATTATTTAAATTTTCTGTCGTTGCTTTTCGTTGTAAATGCTCCGAGCATGCTACGCTTCTATAATTTATTAAAAGCCATTCTATCGACTTTTCGTTTAGTATTACACGGATATCAAGAAAGCGAATCAATCACAACAGAGATGTTAAGGGCGATGTCATTTAAACGCAGAATTTGCGTTGTTTAGGCATCTCGAGATGAGCAAGATCCATTTACTGCCTCCCAACAGAATTATGCTATTGCTTAATACGTAAATACAACAAGTAATATTCAACGTTTACCACTGTAAATTGTTATCTCAAGCTTTGCAACATTATTCAGGATGACAAAGACTAGGTTCACTTTCTTATTCATCGTGGACGCCGTGGGGGGGTGGAGGGGAACATAATGAGGTACATGTATTCACGAACTGCGCCTATGGACTGACTTTTACCTTACCTTTTCTTTGTGGTTTTTCAGTCCCAAAATTTCCTTCTTAACACACTGTTCTGATTAATGCCGTTCTATTTGCCCTTTGTAACAGAGTCTTTATAAATTTTAGGTCCTGAGAAAAAGGTTTCGTCTTCACTTCAACTGGCTGGAACCTCTCCAAAGTAGAAACTCCGGAATGCAATATCAAGCAATAGTTTCCTATTGTTTTTAATCAATGCAAAAGCGCAGGTGTAATGAATTTGTGTTTGTCTTTAAGAATCCTTAAAGGCTTCATGTTGCAACTCTTAAAATGTACGAAAAATTATTTTCTTTTTTTAGAAAACTGCGTCAAGAGTTTCAATACTGGTACCCAGTCGACCTGCGTGTGTCTGGTAAGGACCTGGTGCCTAATCACCTGACCTACTTTCTTTACAATCACTGTGCTGTGTGGCCAAAAGAGAAAGACAAGTAAGTCTCAAAACTAGCAGGTGTGTTACTCTGTAATAGGCCTTTTCACAGTTAAGTTTTCTCATTTGCATTACAATGTATTCGAACATGGATGTGAGGCAATTTCGGGCAGAAACTGCAAAAATTGCCCTAAATTGCCTCACATCCACGTTCAAAAACATTGTAATGCAAATGAGTAAAGGTAACTGTGAAAAGGGCTATTAGTCCAATATAAATGAGGGTGCAAAGAATAATAATAATAATAACAATAATAATAATAATAATAATAATAACAATAATAATAAAAATAAAGCCTTTGTTTTATCACGGTGAAAAATACATTCAGCTGGGCTGCTTTTCAAGTAGCCGTGAGTAAAAATACAAAATACAAAATGTAAAATACAAGGGAGAAGAACTACTAGAAAGTACCTTAAGTCTAAACTAACTAATGGCAAAACGCTAAATTATTAAGAATTTATGAGAAAAAAATCACTTGGAAGCAAAGAAGCTTTGAAGGAGTGCAAGGAAGAGGCAATCTTAGCATCTTTTGACAAGTGATTCCATAAGTATGCCCCTCTGTTCATGTAGCTGAAGCTCGTTTTTAGACATTCGCATCGAGGGCGAGGGATAAAATAGTTATTATTACTTGCACTTCTTAGACTGTAGCTAGTAGATTGCGAACACTTAATAAACATGTCAGTCAAGTATTCAGTACATAAACCATGATGCACTTGAAACATCATGGTAGTGACTTGCTTCAAGCGTCTGGTTTGAAGGTCATCCCAACAAAGTTGCTGACGGAGGGCTTCAGACTTTGTGTCATAGGAGGAAGCAGTTATCACCCTAGCAGCTCTGTTTTGTAGTCCTTGCAACTTATCTGATAGCATTTTTCCAACCGTATCCCAGACAGGGCCGCAGTAATCGAGGTGACATTGCACTAGCGATTTATAGAGCGTGTCCAGAGTATTCAAATTGACAAACGGTCTGGCCCTCTTAATAATACCTATACCCGAGGAAACTTTCTTGCAAATTTTGTCAATGTGATTCGACCAGGAGAGGCTGCTGTCGATTTCGTGCAGAATACAGGATGGGTTTTAGAGTTCGGGATGTGAAACATTTCTGAAGATGATGCTTGCTTTTTCTTATTCTACCATAGGTGGCCACGAAGCGTGAGAGCCAATGGACACTTGCTACTCAACTCTGAAAAGGTAACTATGACAACACTATAGGTGACGACATATCACGTGACTGCGATCCAATTCAAGTTTTAAGGCTTTTTCGCTTTTTGAATCTAACCATCAAATTAGAAAAATTTTGCGATGGCTTAGATTGTAACTGTGAAATGAAATACTGTTTGCTGCAAACTCGATGATGGAGTTATCACAGATGTAATGACCAAATGGAAAATTTATGTAATAGCACCATTTTGTGGGAAGGAAACAATAAATTTGTTTACAGAGAGGTTTCTAACTTATTTTTGGTATTTCAGATGTCAAAATCGACCGGGAACTTTCTCACCCTGCGGCAAGCTGTGGATAAGTTTTCCGCTGATGGTAAGTTGGCAAAGTTCAGATTTATTTAATAAATAGTAAGGAGAAACGACGCCGATACTAGAAAAACGTGACTGCCATAGCACGAAAACCAAGGGCGGACAATTTTAGGGCACCGTTGTTTTGTATTTGCGTCATCTATATTCATGTTTTTGACTTGTAATGACAGCCGTAAAACCAGTTACTACGTCGCAGGTATCAGATGTGGCCAATCAAAACAAACACAACAAAGGCAGTAAGCCTTTTCCAAGCGTAGCTGCACGATTTGCTTTGTTTTCTTTGTACAATGAACTTCGACCAAAAATATTTTCCCTTTCTCAGGAATGCGTTTGGCCCTAGCCGATGCTGGTGATACCATGGAAGATGCAAACTTTGTTGAAAAGATGGCCGACGCAGGCATTCTGCGTCTCTTCACATCCCTTGAGTGGACTAAGGTCAGAATAGAAAGAGCTCCTTACATATACAAGTTACACTTCCACTTAACCATTCAACGAAACAAGTGAAGTGTTATGTTCTGAGAAATACCATACCGTACTGTACCATACCATACCACGCCATGCTATGCCATGCCATGCAATGCAATGCAATGCAATTGTTATTCTTTACTACGTCCCGATTGAATGGTTACTTGAAGTGTGAATTGAATTCATGAACGTTGGCAGGAGTAATGTGAAACGTTTGTACCATTACGACACCAGTAGGCATATTTGTTCAAAGGAACGGTAATGCTAAAACATAAGTGCACCACGTGGCATGTTAGGAATCACTGAAAGAGTGAGACTAACTCTTACGTTCGACTTTCAAATCTTAGGAAATGCTGTCTTGCAAAGATTCTCTTCGCACTGGGCCAACAGACTGTTTTGACGATCGAGTGTTTGAAAGGTAAGTTCCAAGAACACTTGCCTGGCTCAACGTGCATTTCTTGAGTACCACGTTTAAGCCTGTATGTATAATTGTCTTTTGTTGCGTGTCTTATTCCTTATCCCTGAATTATCGAACGATTCTTTTCTTCATCTGCAGTTCCATTAACAAAGCCATCGAAGACACAGATGCCAACTATAAGAACATGATGTACCGAGAGGCGCTCAAGACTGGCTTCTACGAACTGCAAGCTGCCAGGGACCGATACAGGGAGGGCTGTATGTCGGGCATGCATAAGGACCTCGTCTTTAGGTTCATTGAGGTGAGGTACCAGGAGGTCCACTACGAAAATGTAACTCAATTCTGAACTTCAAATAAAAACGTGGCAAATTCGCCGTCGTGATGTACGTTTTCCATAAACCTTAAGATCGTTTTCATTTTTAGCAAAAGGCAACTTTCAAACTTCCTTAGTTTGTGAAGAGGACGACTTTCATCTGTGTATCCGTAGTAAGTCCTATGCGCATAAGCGATTTGTAGACTTTGAATACAGATTTCAGAGCCTGATTGGGGGCTGTCGTTGCTTTGTGACTTTTCTCCGTAACAACAACAAACTAATGTCCATTATCAGTTTCAAAATTCTTTACAGCACCTTTGTTAGCCTGCGTAGCAGGCATAAACGGGGAAAGGATAGGGGAAACGAGAAAGTGGGGAAGGGATAGGGGAAAAGAGAAAGTGGAAGGGAAAATGGGGAGATCCCCCATTTCCCTCATACTTGCTCGCTCCCCCCCCCCCCCCTCCCCTCCCTCTCCTCGTTTACGCCTGCTACGCAGGCTACACGTTTGTTCGCCACATCAACCTGTCACTTGCAGGGTTTCTAGTCCTCTGGGCAAATACCAAGATAAATGACGACATTAACGTTTGTGGTAACATATTCTGTTGTTTTCAGGTCCAAACACTGCTGCTTTGTCCTATCTGCCCTCATCTTGCTGAGCACCTCTGGGAGCTGATTGGAAAGGTACGTCATATAAGCTATCTCGAACCGTGCTACGTAGCGTATTTAGTGTGCCTCCATTGAGCGATCTTTTCTTTATTGCAGAGTGGAAGTATTATGGACGCCTTGTGGCCAGTAGCGGGCAAAGTTGACCAGCCATTGTTGAAGTCAGCGGATTACTTAGCAGCGCGTGCGCATGACTTCCGTGTGAGAATCAAGGCCATGATGAACCCCAAAGGAAAAAAGGTAAAATCTACACACTAGTCAAGTGTTAAGTAAAACATACAATTCAGGAAATCTTCCTTTAGTCGAACTTCTATTGTGATAAACAGACTGAAAATGAATGAACAAAAAACTTAAATTATTTAAGTCTCAAGTCTACTAGACGGCCACAAGTCGCCTACTAACTGGGGACGCATTTGATTGTTGACTGTTGTCTATGGACACCTTTGATTGTTGACTGTTGTCTGTGGACACCTTTGATTGTTGACTGTTGTCTATGACTGTTGTCAGCGTCTCGGAAACCAAATTTACTCCGAAGCCAACAGCAGGCAGAGGGCACCTTCCGTACAGTCTGCAAACTTGCCCAAGAAAAGGAATATTAAAAAGAAAAAAGAAAAACGGCACGACAAATAAAGCGATGAACCCCATCAAAAGAGAGCGGCGGGAAAATTGTTCTATACACCTCAACGTGTATTAACACAAAGCCCAGAACAAACGTCAAGTACTTAACACTCTCACTGGAACACCACTCTGTTATTTTGATGTCGTCCTTGTGTTTCATCTCACTGTAGAAAGATGCAGCCCCACCTGCAAAACCAACTCACGGAATCATCTACGTGGCCAGCTCTTATCCGCCTTGGCAGCACGCCACACTTAACACGCTCAAGGAGATGTACAATCAGCTGGGAGGAAACTTCCCTGACAACAGGGACATCATGAACCGGATGAAAGAAATACCGGAAGTTAAGAGTGCCATGAAGAAATTGATGCCGTTCGTACAGCACGTTAAGGTACTGAAATACAGTTGCTGTATTTTTCATTCATACAACGTTATTAATCTAAACAGCAAAACAAACACAGAAGTGAGCGCAATCGACTGTCATGACTGTATAAGTCAGCAGCAAACTTACGTTTCTCCATTTTTTTTCTCATCTTCCCCGCCTGAACTATACCTCCTCCCCCCTCCCACATCGTCAGCAGAGAAAGTCTCCTTGGGCCGATTGCATAAACGAGGCCTTGGAAAGGGTTTAAGAAAACGTTGTCGAAACAAATTTTAAGCAAGGTGAGAACGACTGGCACAATCTGTCGGACTCTGGTTGGATGTGACCTTTGTAGTTCGTGGATCGTCTTAGTTCTAGTAGTGGGATTTTCACCAGCTTAGAGGTGGGCTTTGACACCCAGTATAAATGTCGAATTTTTAAGCAATCGGCTTTTTATTTATTGAACAAAGGCTAATTTGCTTTGATCTTGGAAAATTGTAACTGCCGGAAGTCAACCCTTGATCAAAGTGCTCCTACTCTCTATTTGTTTTATTGTTCCCTGATCTTTACCGCATTCGTCTGTTTGCATCATTCTAAAAACTACGCTCCGTTATTTTGTGAAAATCTTCATGCTTGTCTGCAGTAGGTGTCGTGACATAAAATGTTTGTGTGACAGGAATGCGTGGAGCGTGACGGTCCATCGGCTCTGGAGACTACTTTGCCATTTGATGAAAGACAAGTTCTTGAGGAAAACAGACCTTTCCTTTCCAAAGCCCTAGAGGTAAGACATAATTCCTTCTCCTATTTCTATTTCGTTTTAGTATAAATCTACTAGCGTTCTATCACTAATGCTGTTCTCTGATTGGCTACGCTACTCACTATCTATTCTGTTGTAGATAGTGAGTAGAGTGTTTTCCGCGCGCGATGTGACCTATTTATATCATTTTTCAATAAAAACATGTAGTGTCTGCTGTTAAGTTTTGAACGTCTAGTAGATTTATACTAAAACAATTAGATTATTCGCTCTCGATTTCTATGCGTGATAGAAATCTCGAGCTCATAATCTAATTGTTAATTATTATTATTTCGTTTGTTTTCCTTTTTTCGAAATGATAGTTCCCTTTGTTTTTAGCTGGTGAATGTCGAAATCAAACCTTCGAGCGAAGCAGACAAACGCATTCAAGACGATTGCGCCCCGGGAAAACCATTCTCTGTCTTCACAGCGGAAGGAAATCAGGTCAGTTAGTATTTTTTGCGTTTGTCGTCAACTTAATGTTTCTGCATATTCCATATTACCTGTTGACCCTAGGTTCCTGAAAACTCGAGTAGACGTGATTTTGAGCTAGGGTGTCCAAAACGGCACCACATACTACTATAACCAGTCCTCCCTCTTTGAGCTAACGCGGGAATGTTGTAAGCTGGTGAGGTAGATTTTTCAAGCTGAAAATATACTTCAATCGCTGTATATAGCTGTTCTCCAAAGACTCGACGTTTCTCATCTTTTTATTGATCGCCCCATGTAAGGGAATCCGGAATCCGGAATCCAACATTTTTTGCCTTTGGAATCCGGAATCCTGGGCTTTGGAATCCGGAATCCAGTCCCTGGGATCCGGAATCCAACCCGTGGAATCCGGAATCAAACCTCATCCATAACTATGGAATCTCAGTCTGGAATGTACTACACTGTTAGTAGTAATTACATAACAAACCCTCCCCTCGGCGTTTCCTACCACCACCATCACCAAAAAGTGTTTGGTTACCTAACATGTACATCAAATATGTCATTTCTGTGGCTGGGTAGTTTTCGATACCTTACTGGGCACATGATTTATATGTTGAAGATCATTTTTCTGTCATGTCGCCGTTCTGAACTTTTTCGACCTTGACCTGCAGTGTCTCCTAAACAGTCAACACCGTTCACAGTTATTTTCTTCATGCGGGGTCTCACATCGAGCTACATGTAGTGGTATCCAACCTTCACAGTTTTATTCTGGCGTTTAGGTACTGTGTTAATCAAAGACGAAAACACTGAAAGAGGTACAAAGCTGAGCGGGAAAGATAATTCATAAATACATAGCTAATTGGTAGTCATACATATCCTCGCAGTGTTTTATTGAGACATTTTCCATGTGTCAGATCCGGACATCATGAAATCAAAAATCTTCGAGCAGTCTCTCTTTCTGCTCAGAGATAGTCGAGAAAACGAACAAGCGAGCGAGCACGAAGTTGCCTGCGGGTTGAAACGTGACGTACGTGTCGAGCCGCTAGTGCAATGAGCCAGCTCACTACACTAGCGGCTCGACACGCACGTCACGTTTCAACGCTCGCTTGTTCGTTTCCCTCGGCTATCCCTGAGCGGAAAGAGAGACTGCTCGTAGTCTAGTATTTGGAATTCTTTTGCTTCGAACTGGTACTTGAAACTTCAATTTCTGTGAAGTGCTGTCTATGTCACCGCTGGTGGGGGCAAGACCGTTGCCGCTTAAAGACTGTGATGGATGGCCGTTGGTTCACCAGCAGTCACCAGACATCACTGAAGAGGCAGTGTCCTCCAAAACCGCCGACTGGTTGGCTCAATTGGTCAGGTACCAGACTTTGGAGCAGTAGGCCCGGGTTCGATTACTGGCTGCACCAACACTCAGGGTCTTAAAATAACTGAGTAGAATGTGCTGCCTTTGTTTCGCATCTGCAAATGGTTAGACATTCTAGTCTTCTCGGATAAGGACGAAAAACCGTATGCCCCATCTCACAGCACTTCCCTGTCTTCACTGATCTGACTGTCAGTGTGAGACGTACAAGAACCCCCATTCATTACAGGAAAGAGTCGCCATATCGCAACGAAAATTTCCATGAACACAACTCTATTTGATGTCCAGAGTGTTGGAAATTGCATTTCCGAGGATCTAGATTTCAAAATTTTCTGGGGAAGCATGCCCCCAGCCCCAATAGATTAAAGGGACTCTTTCGACGCCTTTTTTCTTACTACTTCCTTTGCCACGTAGCAAGCAAGCCGCTTATTGGAAAATACTAAAATCCCTGTGTCTTAACATTTGAAGAAACAGGTATTTGCTTGTAAAAGAAAAAAAAAACGTTTAAAGTATGTAAACTGTGATTTTTAACATTTAAAAATTTTTAGTGAAGGGGCTAAAATTTAAAAAATTCTTGGAGGTGTCCACTATCATGACCGGTATTAAACAAAAAAAAAATAGTGGTCGTCAAAAAGTCGTATACTTAAATAAGAAAACTGATTATCGATTATAGAGATGCATCAGCATTAACACATGCTTTAGAAATAAAAATAAATTTTGATCTTTTGGAGAGCAAATGAACTTTCCTGTTTAGAAAGACAAGTTCATACTTAAATTGCAAAATATTGCCCTTTAAAGTACGAATTAAAACCAGAGTTAATGAACTTTGGAATCCGGAATCTCAAAAAGTTTGGAATCCGGAACCCATAGGCATGGAATCCGGAATTCAACCTCCGGAATCTGGAATCCACGACTCGCTTGGATTCCTTTACATGGGGCGATATTGACCTTCAAAGCCTTATCACTGTATCTAGCGTTACTTCGCGGCCCCACAAATTCGACAACCTCCTACTTCCTTTTCCAGGGATGAAGAGAAAGGGTCCTGGGGACGAGATTTTCATTGTGATGACGTAGCGCTACCAATTCTGTCCTTTTGAGCGTTTTCCCGCCTTGGTACCAAACACCTGTCTTTGCTTCGTGTTGTGATTGCTTCATTGTGTTGTTTGCTTCTCTTGCGACATATTGTGCGTTGTTCAAAAACTAAGTTTTTGCTACTGAACAGGTTGATTTCCTGCTCTGGAAACATACCAATACGAATTCTACAGACTCAGTGCAATGAAAAGAAATTGGCCCACGAAATATTTGGACGCTATCACAACGTCTTCGTCAGTCATGTGTGCCGTCTTTCGTGTGGTCCACGACCGCGTGACCATTCTAGCGCGCTATATACCGGTGGAAGGTCCAGTCCCCCGTCTCGGTTTTGCGGTTGGAGCAGAGCCTCGTACACTCGGCGCTTGTCCGTTTAGTCCTCTGACATCAGAACTGGCCCATCCTCAGGTCTAATTTAGACTGCGAGTAGTCTCTAATTTTGGCGATGGCGATTGTGGGGTGGGCGAAATACACACACGCGCGCGCGCGAAATTTCGAGGCGAAGCGACGGGGAGGGAGCGCCGAAAATTAGAATCTAATTTTCGGCGCTCCCTTCGCGTCGCGTCGCCTCGAAATTTCGCGCGCGCGCGCGTGTGTGTGTATTTCGCCCGCCCCACAATCGCCATCGCCAAAATTAGAGACTACTCGCAGTCTAGGACTAATTTGATGTCTATAGAATTCGTATAACTGTTATAGTTGGTTTCTTTGCTTTTGCTTCCTTCTAGACTAATGGTATCAATGGCCCCACTAGTGTTAATGAAGCTTCAGCTAAGTCTCCCCTCCCATCTGAGAAACACCACAACACCTCTCCTGTGTGTCGGTTTGTAAA
This sequence comes from Siderastrea siderea, assembly GCA_964030785.1. Classification (NCBI taxonomy): domain Eukaryota; kingdom Metazoa; phylum Cnidaria; class Anthozoa; order Scleractinia; family Rhizangiidae; genus Siderastrea; species Siderastrea siderea. The sequence continues at coordinate 43,981,424 of OZ034972.1, forward strand.
CGTCAAGCTCTGTGGAATTGAACCAGCTCAAGGAGCCAAGGGACAGGAAGCCACGGTGCTGTTAGAGAACCCACAGGGAGAGTACCTGCTAAACTTGGACCTGCTCATACAGGAGGTCAGTTGCGTCACTGCTTGAGTATTAACAGGCATTTATCTAAATCGGCGTTTATACCCAAAGGTGAAACACTTTCAATTAACATATCTGGACAAGGTGATGTTACACGCAACGATTTTTATAAACGCAACAACATTCCCTTAAAAATCTTCCCCACGTAACGATTTTTATAAACGCAACAATATTTCCTTAAAAATCTTCCCCAGACAGCCTTGGGCTATCGAGTGTGATATGATTAATTATCATAAATTAATTGGTAAGTTTTTGCGTTGTCATCGTTGCCATCATTTATTTATCTATTGAGTGGTTGATCGATTGATTGATTGATTGATTGATTGATTGATTGATTGATTGATTGATTGATTGATTGATTGATTGCTTGCTTGCTTGCTTGCTTGCTTGCTTGCTTGCTTGACTGACTGACTGACTGACTGACTGACTGACTGACTGACTGACTGACTGACTGACTGACTGACTGACTGACTGACTGACTGACTGATTGATTGATTGATTGATTGATTGATTGATTGATTGATTGATTGATTGATTTTATTGCATTTATTGTATTATTTTTTCAGGTAAAGACGGTCTTTGGATTGAGAGGAAGAAAACTTGCATTGTCTGCATCGCCCAAATGCGACTCGGGTAAGCTCTTTTCTGTAAATGTTCATGTTAATGTCTTGCTGTTCGTTGCACGTTAAACTTGCGACGCATATGCCGTTTCTGAAATGACGATGCCGAGACTTTGCAAACATCCTAACAGGAAATGTAAAATTCTTCACTTTACGACCAAAACTTAAGGCCGTTTCTATACGATTTCCACCCTGCTCTTTTTGCTCTTGTAAGGCAACGTAAAGCGCAACTGTGTGACGTCCACTTTTGTAATTGACCGTTGTTTGTTTCCGCTGAGTACTGACTAAGCCTGCGGTTTCGTGCCATGATAATACGGAGCAACAGAGCGTTTTCACTCACGTGACCAGCAGCTATGTAAATTTATTGGAGTAAACGAAAGTGATTGGATAAGAAAAGACTTCAACTCCCACAGGATTGTCTGCGGTTTCATTGGTTTTGGTACACCAATATGGCCGCCGTGACGTCATATGAAAACGCTCTATAAGTGCCCTGGTAGAAACAAGGTCACGTTACACCTTTTAAAAGAAGTAGGTTTTTTCTCTTTTTACGCAAAAAAGAATGCTACTCTTGTTTTTACTACATTTATTATGTCTTCTCGAAACATTTGTTTGATTATCGGGGGGCCTTTGTCGAGTTCACCAAGGCCGCTGAATAAAAATACCGAAGGGGCGTTTTTACGAAGTTGGTGTCAACCTGAAGCAGCCTTATCCCCAGGCCTTAATGCGCTATCACGTGACTGAGGGAGGCCTGGAACCGAGCGCGGTAGCGCGAGGCCCTCCTGGGCAAATTTTCCTGCCGAGCTCGTCGGGTGACGTCACATTTGATTCCGCGCCAAGGACTACTGGGAACGAGGCTGAATCTGAAGTAAAATATTCACAAATACAAATGAGATGTACTATTCACAACTTTGTATATCGTTTTATTTTAGAATTCAACGCTTTCCTGCTAAACTCTGTGCATATTTTGCTTCAGATTGAGGCTAGCCCAGTAAAATGCGTCTTTTCATGCAGCGGTAGTGGTGAACTCTGAAACTGGACCATTGCCAGGAAAAACTGCGCATCCCCTATATTGATTGTTATCTCCTTTCACTTTGTTTTTAGAATTGACAAATCAAGATGTCATGAAGTACAGTGGACAATACCTTTACGCTTTTATTCCAAAGAAGTGAAAAAACTGACTTTAATTTTAATAACGACCATAGGTTGTACCCAGTATTAAACTGCTTCCTAGCGAAGTGAAATGAATTAGAATCCTTGAACAAAACCAGCTACGAAATACACCTTGTGTAGGAATTATAGTTACTTGTACAGTGATCTATTAAAATGCCAAGTAACATTTGAATCAATATTTGAAAAACTTGAAAAAAAAATAGTCTGGAGTCGTGAAAAGCTGTTAGTAATTGTATGGTTTACCCTTCCTGTAAGGGCTAACATGAAATCTTCGTTGCAATGTTCTAGTAGCATTTGCTGTTTGAGCGAAGATACTTAGTCATAATTTTAGTACAGCCATGATGATTCTGTTTGACCCTTTAAGCCCTATCAGTAACGAAAGTAAAATTTCTCTTTACATTATCACTACTTGTTCAAACATTCAAGTAATGAGAATAAAGAAAGAGATCACCAAGGATGAGGTGTCTTGATATTTAGACAAATTCCCCTTACTAATTCCATAAGAAATGTATGGAGAACAGTAAGGAGAATATGCGTTTTTATATCAGGGCTTAAAGGTTAAGTGGACACCTGTCTAAAAGTTGCCCAAGGAATTAGTGCTAGACTACGTTATTGTAAATCTCTGAATATGAGACAGTTGATACTGGTCCCGCTGATGTCCGCTTTAGCGAAGTTGACCGTATATTTATCAATTATACAGTAACTTGCTACAAAGCTGTTGTCGTTTTCAATTAAAAACAAGAATGTTCTTGTGAAGCACGCCTTTCCTTTTTACTTTCAGTAGCATTAGTTACTATTTACGTGGTATCCTCCTCTCAAACTGCTCAGGTTGGCGCGTGCTCCCGCGTGTACAAACGAAGCAGAGGTTGCTTGGATTCGCTGTGAAGCCCTAGCCAAACGGAATCACAATATTTCAACTTGTGTTCACTTGCGACACTGTTTAACGTAGGACTTTTGTGTATGTGCTTGCGATGACTTGTGTTCACTGTGAACAAGCTTAACTTGGCACACAAGCTAGCGCAACATAACAACATAACATAACATGAACTTTATTTACACACGAATTTTAAGTAGCCACAAGACTAATATCTCCGTGCAACAAAAAAACGTGAAAACAAAGAGAGAGAGAAAAAAAAGAAACTTATTTACTTAACAAATATCTAAAATAATTACCTAAAATTTTGCATTGTTCATTGAAAAGAAACTGTTTCCAAAAGATGTTTAAAACTAGTTAAAGAACATTCTCTTCTGATATTATCTGATAGTGAGTTCCATAATTTTACCGCATAATATTTGAAAGAGTGCAGGCCGTACGTGGTAGTTGCTGGTTTTGGTAATGATAGTATGTCAGTGCCTTTAAGATTGTAGATAGGCGGTCGTAGAGTTAATAGTTTTTTTTTAATTCTTAGGGTAATTGGCAAAGTGTAAACATTTATAAATAGTGGTTAACATACTTTGTATTCTTTGACTGTAAAGAGAAGTGGTTTTCACCGTAGCGTCCGCCTTTATTTTTGCCCTACTATTTCAGTTAGCTTTTCTTGTACACACAAACGTTAGTTTCCAAAGTGAAACGGTGACGGCACTCTCTCCATTTTCTCGATCTCTTTCGCACCCTTCTCACCTACACGATGTCATGTTTCGCGGGCTGACCGAGAGCCTGATAAAACAAAGGCTAATGGCAGTCAGGTCTATTCACTTCTTGACTTTCAGATTGACTTGCTTTCTCTTTAAACAAGGGAATGTACTGTTCCACGTGTCTCTTTGTCCTCACTTTTGGTGCTACAACAGCTGAAACATCTGCAAAGCGCCTGCCGGAAATCACCCTTACCAATAACAAACAGAACTGGGTTAATGGCAGACGCGATGAACCTTGTGTAGTAGAACAGCACGTACTCCGCCCATTCTGGCAAGGCTGTTATCCCTTCAGTGCCCACCACGAGCTCCAAGACGAAATATGGTGTCCAGCAGATCAGAAACACGGCGAGCATTCCCGCCAACACAACGCCTGATTTCCAATTTGCTGACATATTGTCGAACCGTTGGTCGTCAAGAGCATCAGTCCCGTTGCCTAATTCGAAGGCTTTAGACTGCTTACTATTGTAGATGCGAATAACCACGAAGACGCGAAGGTGGCAGTAAATCATTGTGACCAGCGGCACGCCAAGGAATAATGCGAGCACGGTGATGGCATAAGATAAGTGTACGCGTTGCCTTTCTGCTTCGCTCTCCTCATCTTCCACAATGATCCAAGAAAGCTGGATGAGTGCAATGAACGCAGCGCTGAACCAAACGGCGCCGACAAGGCCAGTGGAAACGCTTCGCTTCAAGAGGGCTTCAAAGCGTGTGCCATGGACCACGGACGCGTAGAGGTGTAGCGTAAGAACACTGAGATGTAGGACGGTTGAAACGGAAACAAAGCGCCAAAATACAGCGCTGGACAGACACCACGGAGTATCATAGGCCACATTACAGACGAGATACAGGGGAATACCGATGAATCCTGCTAAGAAGTCACTCACGGCTAAACTTGCTAAAACGCCATTTGTTACAGATCGAAGCTTCTTACTGCGTGTAAACAGAACCAAGGCGGTACCATTTGCAAGGACAATTAGCACAGCAAGAATGATTGGAAACACATCATAGTGCGCAGAGAATCCTCCATACTCGTCCAGCGTTTCGTTTCCTCCTTCCACGTGTTCCTCCTCCATGATTTGTTCTGATTAGTTCTACACAGTGTAGACTGCGATCTACTATCCCTGAGGAAAAATGACGACTGCTCGCAGTTCATGCACAGTCTAGATTTCAATATCCTTTTCAGATCAAATATCGGAATACTGGGGTCACAGCTCAGAATACTTGTACCGTTAATCTAGCGATTAGTTTCACTGGCCCCTTGCTCATCTCGTTTTCAGCATAGAAAAATTAATTACCTGTTCTATCGCCTGATCATGCGCGCGCTAACGATGTACAGATGTACGACAGATACAGTAAACGCGACAGAACTAATTATCTGAAAGTTCTATCGCATTAAAAATACCTATAAATGAATGAAAGTAAAGACGAATTAGTGTTGACGATAAGCCAGACAAGCGAAATGTGTCAAATCAATTAGGGTCTACTAAAATTAGTTATCAGCATACTAGCCCCTAGGTGGCTACCTCCGAGAAATTTGATAGCACTAGTAACAATCCTGACAATCCAAATGATCAGGGCATCGACTGACAAATGAATACCCTACGTAAATATGACGCAAATTGGAATATATTTTTTTATACTGTTCACTAAAATCCCGTTAGGTATTTCCCCAACAAAGAACGCGTAAGGCGTAAAGGTGCACGTAGATTGCAATAAAGAGCGAAAAAGGTTCTCGATGCAATGTACAGTAATGCAGAGAGGGTTTATCACGTCCATCGTAATCTGATAAAAGCTGAAAAACCTGATCTTTATGCCCAGACGTTTGAAATAGCTGTAATTGTAACACTGTGGAGAGAGAATTTACCTCTTACGATTCGGAATAAACACCTCAACCCAACCCCTTTTCTTGAGGCCTGAAAATAAATGCCTCCCCTGGACGCCTGGGATCAGGCGTTTTTTGAGTAGGAGTTTTTTGATCAGGCGTTTTTTGGGTAGGACAAAATAGTAAAAAAAACTTCTGTGCCTATCTTCAGTCATTAAGTTTATTCCTATCCAAGGTAGTTATCACTGACTATCCAAGGTAGTTATCACTGATAAGGACAGAGTTGCCTTTTTACCGACCCACTGACGCGGGATGAAAAAGAAAATATACTGCCGCAGGAATTGAAGGTAACTTGTTTGTTTATTCCTACAATACCGCGTCTTTGATAACGCCAAGCGGACCATCAGGCCATTTTCGGCTTCGATAGCGTGAAACGACTATGATGATTAAAGCACATTAGAGTTCTCCTTGGAGAGACGTTGTCCCCAGGATTTGCTAGGTTTATCAATGGCTCTTCAGTGCAGGAGCCCATGCTTCAGTGTCTATTCACGGTACTCATATGGTACTCATGGCAACCACCAAGAGTTGAACCGCGGACCTTTACACTTCTCGGCGCGCCTCCGTAACTCATACGCATTAGACTGTTTTGTTCGGATCTGTCTGTCGAACGTTTCTCTTCTTATCAGGGTTAAGCTTTCGCTTCTTGAACGCAACTTCACTACCGGCGCCATCTGACCGGAATGTGATTTTAGGAGTTGATCGTTCCTTGAATTTCTCTTCCGTCTTGACAGAATCTGCTGGCTTTGTCTTACTTTCATTTTCAGCGTTAGTTTTTTCACTGAAAAGTAAAAAAGGTAAGGTAAAATCACCTTGGTATTATATACCCACAGCAAATAAATCCCTGCACTTTGACCACCCTAACTCAAGAATGAATACCAGGTAAAGGCCACATGCGCAAATCAGCACCTGACTCCCCTTTCTCGAACTTTTTGTGGCACGTAGACTTGCTCCAAGTCTCTCGTTTTTTTTTGGGGGGGGGGGTGGGGGGGGAGAAAAGAGATGTTAAAAAAGAGAGACGAGTAAAGAGATGTTTACATGTGTATGTGCGTATATGCCGTGTTCGTATATAGCGCGCGATGCGAAAAAGATGTTCAGATAATTGTAGAACGCGCGCTGAATATGTGCGTGTGTCGCACGCGATGCACGGCAAAGTGAATTATCTATGCTAAAGATGATACTTCAATCCGGTTTTCAATCGAGTGTCGTAAAACCAAAACCAAAGTTATTATTATTACCCCTCACAACCGGTTTAACGACACATAGAACCAATCAGAAATGGAACCAAATCCAGGCATGCAAGTAGCGTCAAGCACGAGAAAATGCCAAGTCACGATTGGTTTGTGGTTTTACTAGTGCATCTGATTGGTTCGGAAAGTGGGGCGAGATTTTTCTGAACCATTCGATTTTCACAAAGCACAGTAACGCAAAACCAAAACAAACGCGAATTACTTTTGACACTATTGAAAACCACTTCATAACAACGACGGACACAGCAAAGTGAAGCCCCGTGCAGTTCACTTGAAGCTGGTGTAATGTTTACAAGGGAAAAGACTTACGTGCCAGACACGGGTTCAAATGTTTGTACTGTAGTCCACTTTCCATACGGCGAGTTCTTCACCTCTTCTTTCTTGGTTTCTTTTGTTTCACTTTCACTGTTGTCCTGTGTAAAACACGTGTAGCAATAAGTAAACCAACTTCCAAATAATTTTACCAGACAGGGTATACACAGTTGACCAGCCCACTCTTTTCGGTCAATAAGCTATACTTGAGATAGACTTGCAAGCTACCAAAAACGGACTTTAAGAAAGTCTTCACTTAAGATCTCTCCTTAGAAACCACCTCTCTTAAGTGTCTAACTCTTCTGCCTTTTTGATGGACTCCAGGCATATCATACAGGGGTGTAGCTAGCCGTTTTTGGTTCGTAAGCCCGTTCCATACCTCGCACGTTTGGGCGCACGGGGTGGGCGGGGGGGGGACGGGGGGGGGGGGAAGAGTCAAGGATGCCTATGATTTGTTCAACTCATGCTTTATTACAGCTCAGGGTGGCTTATATGTAAGATAAAGCACCTTATTATAAAATACCCTCACGTCATGAATTCTCAGCAACTAAGCGCGATCTAATTTGAAGTTATAACGAATTGTACTGGACTGAATGCCCAGCTAAATATCTCAAGCCAAGTTTTATGGGAATCGGCCGTTTAGCATCCTGTTCCGGCTTCTTGCCGCAAAAACTCACGAGCCACGGCCTCCCCGTCAATCGTTGTCCTTGTATGCGTGCATTAGAGCGAGAGCTGAGAGTCGCTCTGTCTTCATGGTTGCCCGTAGATAAGTCTTGACTCTAAGCATCGTGCTAAAACTGCGTTCAGGAGTTGCGGTTGACACAGCCATCGTGAGAAAGATCGTGAGGATGGTGTTAACGTTTCGATAAAGAGTTGGATTTATGCAGTCGAGGGTGTCAGCCAGAGTTGTTGGTCGTTCTCCAGTTGAATGCAGCCACTTTGTTTTCCACCACAACATCTCGTTGGACGTCGTTGCTTAATCCTTGCAGTTTTGTTGGGAGAAGATACTGGCATAGGAAGCGATCCTCCTGTGATAAGAGCCTGTCATTCATTTCTTGAACTACGTAGATGATCAATAAGAGGGAGATACACAGCTCTTTGCCAGTAGGACTCTGGGTTTGTGGCTGGGACATTCACCCTGTGCTCCTGCCTTCTGGTTGTTCTTGGCATGCTTGGCTCTATGTCAAACTCAGCTGCAATCTGTTTCCCCCGCTTTTATACTTCCTTCCAAACCGACGGATCGCCTCTCTCAGCTCTCATGATATTTATTACCACTCTCGCTTCTTGGGCTGCCTCGGTGAGATCGACACTCGTTCCTTACAACATAGTTGACAAGGCAACTGCGTTGGAAAGGACATGCTATGCTGCACATAGAGCAACAATAAAATCAAAGTGCTTGATAGAGCATAAATAGCCCCTTGCCTTCCCATTGCCATCCTGGGACAAGGTCTCGAGCGCCTAAACTACGACTGGGAACGCTACACAGAAGGTATATAAAGCATCAGCCCTACTCGCCCACCTTGTCTCGCGCAAAGTTCTTAAAAAATCACCCAAAAACTAGTTCTATGAAATATAAAATATCCGCATAATATATATACCAAGAAAAGTTTGTAAGCCCGGGCTTACTGGCTTAAAGGGAGCGACGCGCCTGTGAATACCAAGAACATCAACTGAAATGGCATCGAATTAGACAGCTTTAATATTCAGCCTGTCAATAGCAAGGGACAAAGAAAACAGCTGAGTCCCCGAAAGGAGACAAAACCATGACCTTCCGTACACCGGTCGGGTTCTCTAACCACTTAGCTTCTGGGAGACGCCTGGCGAGCTAGGTCGTATTTGCCGTGACACACGTCCTTGGAAGCTGCTAGAATCAGCAATATCGAACTGGTATTGACTTTAAAAATAAGCTAGCACAAAAAACGACTAATTGAATTAGCCAGTGGACTGGAACAGCTTTTTTTTTACCATATTGACAGGTAGTAGAAAGTTCTTGCATTCCAGTGATCCAAGATTATACATGTATCAATTGCTTTCATAATGGCCTCGACAGAAAGCAACGGGGGCCGCCGGTCTTTGCTAAAAAAAAAAACATTCTGAGAGTACTACTGAAGGTGTAATGGCTGTCAGTAGTTTGGTTTTTGTTATTAATTCAAGTACATACATTTTTGTTATTTATTCAAGTACATACATTCTGCACACTAGCTTGCTGTTCCTCACTCGTAGTTTTGTTCTCCTTGGATTCTCTGCAAATTGAATTTTAAGGCATGTCATAAGCAATAAGTAATTCAACATTTAAAAAAAAAGCCTCAGGCCTTATCAAATCAAAATAATGAATAAATACCTTCCAGCCTGAGTCCCTGGGGATGACAGACAGGCAGGTGATTCCCACTGGGAAACTGAGGAAGAAAATACATTCGCTTAAAATATATTACTGCAAACCCTGGGAGATTTAAAACTGGACACCCAGGTCCCCACCTGCAGATATGAGATCCTCATGAAAATTTGAACACATTCAAACTTGACAAGAGCAAACGAGAGGCAGTAACGGAAGAAGTCCTAGTAAGAGCATCTCTATTTTGTCCTCATACGGACCAATCATCATCATCATCATCATCATCATCATCATCATCATCATCATCATCATTAATGTTTATTTCTCTCTTGCTGCCCCTCTATGCTACTAGATCAGAAGCAGTAACCAGTTCCCTACCTTGGGGCTAGATGTACGTATTTATCATCAAGAGTTGAAAACCAAAAGTTCGATTTTTGTTCAATTCACATTTTTGGTGAGTTCGAATTATTTCAGTGGTCATCGAAGCTTTGAATGTTCGATTTCGTTCGATTTGTGTATTTTTTTTGTGAGTTCAATTTCATCCGAGACCGAATAAAATCGAACTTGATCGAACGAATGAGTTCGGTTGAGTTCGAAAAACGAACGTTCGATTTGTTACGCCAGATAATAATAGCTATCAGGGGCTTGTTCAATAGTCCAGCCATATTAAGAGTATTACATGTACCTTGAGTAGTTGTGTTGTAGTAGTAATAGTAGCCTTCTGGGGCTTGCCCGATGTTCCATCCATGAGTACAAATCATGGTGGGTTGACTTCCTTCATATGAAACTGAACATGCTGTTGGAAATAAGAAGATTCAGGTCCCTAAGAGTTCATTCAAGTTCATTCTTAAAAAAAGATTTATTGCCACATGTACATTTTTGTGGTTACTCACTTCTACACAAATATGCAAAAAGTTGGCCAGTGAAAAATTGGGATTGAAGCTCAGATGCCTTTTTGGTTTTAAAAAAACTTGCTCTGGAGTTTCGTTAAGGCTCAACATACTCAACATATTGAAGGAATGTGTATAATTTTGTCTGATGAGAGGCAAAAATAAAATAAACAAAAATCTTAACGTGAGTAATAGCACAACTTGTGGTAAGCTTGACATTTTGTAGTATAATAAAATCACAAGATTCAAAGTTTTTTGTTTTTATTTCTTTGACTTGAACCAGATCTCTACAAAACTTCACATTTTTGCTAAATTCTGAACGGCAAATCTATACAGTGAAATGAACCCCATTTTATGATTACTCAATGTTTGAAAACACCATGCTAAACACAAATTGTGCTAATAAATGAATAAAGCTGTTTTATTACTTTTTGAGTCTCTGAATTAACTTGCACTTTACTGTTTGTAAATGGTTTGAACCCAGGAGTTACATCATAATTCGTAAATTATGATCATCTGGGTGAGTGTAGTCCTGAGAAGGACTGTTTAAGGTGACGTTTCGACAACCTGAGCGGAAGTCATCATCAGAGTCAAGTGAACAGTGAACTACTGTGACTATTCAAATTATACCGTCCAGCTATTGAGTAAACCTTTGCTGTGGTGGTATTTGTTCACAACAAACACTTTAAACATCATTTAGATTCTCATTTACTTTGGAGAAAATTACAGCAATCCTTTATGTGCAATTCTTAATCCCAAACCTGCAGTACTTTCTCCTTTGGTACAGGTTTCATTTGCCTGTGTTTTTGCAGACTCTGGTGTGATTTCAGACTTTGATGCAGGAGATTGAATGTTCATATCTTTCTGATATGCTTTAAGTGCAGCCTACAAGTCAAAATAATACAAGAACTCAATTATTTCAAGGCCTTTTTAAGGTAAATCGGCATTGAGGCACTGGCGTTGGGGCTAGAAGGAAATGAAACAATGACAATAACATGGCAGTGGCCTTGAAATTAGCACAGTGAAAGAAACAAGTAACAAGGGACACTGAATTTGCTGTTTTCAAGATAAGAAGAGTGACTTAGATAGTCACCATAGATAGTGTCCTGATCACAGAGACATATTTTTTGTTAAGATTGAAAAGTGTGATTATCCTCATTCTTTCTTTAAAAATGTACTTGTGTACGTGATATCATTCCCTTCTTAGTCTTCAGTCAAGCAATTCAAATATTAGCAAGATTCAACTTCAGCACATTTTTGAGGACTTTTATTTTGCTTGCATGTATTAATTTAAAATATTTCTTTTGCTACATCATTGCTTTGGCTGATTGAAACTCATATCTGAAGCAAGTCCACTACAAAAAAAATGCACAATTACAGCCCTGTCAAAATGTGCCGGCAGCCGGCAAGTTTGCCATCTACAGGCCATCATTCAAGCAGTTTGCTTTACACTGGAGTTCCCGAGGAAACTCCTAGCAGACAGAAAGATGTGGTCCTTGCTGCCTACTTCTTCTGTTACGTTGCCTGCTACTACAAATCATTTTGACAGGGCTGCAGTTAAATGACCTAGGTGCTAGGATGATAATAAATCCTCATCGATCATTACACATACCGCTTCAATGGCTGCTAAATCCATCTGGAGCTGTTTCTGAGCCTTATTCGCTTCTCTACCCTTCTTCTGAACCTGCATGAAACACAAACGAAGACACCATAATAATAATGGTAATGAAATACAGAACACAAACTACGTGTATTTCAGTGATAGACAAAAATTATGCGTTGCTACGAATACAACCATTTTTTCTCTAATTTTTCCATTTCCCAGCTACCTCAAAAAATTAGTGAGAGCCCTGAGAAATGTTTTATTTCATTATAAGGAGAATTGCTAACCTCTTCAATTCTTCTCTGTACATTTTCTTTGTGCTTCTTGCCTCTCTCATGAAACTCAATACTCTATCATAAACAAAAGAAAAATAATGATCGCTGTTTACAGTAACATTCCATAAGTTAGAAAAGTAGAGTCTGTGAGTTAAGTGAGTGACACAATTAATAGTAAATCCAGTAGGTTGCATTGCAAGCCATTTTGTTTTAAGCCACTTGCAAGTAATAATACAATCTAACAAACAGTCAAAAGGAAAATTAAAGTTACTGACTGTATAACTGGTTGCTTTTTGTCAATTCTGTTGGCATTGTACTAAAATGCATAAATTATCTCCTTACTGTTCTCCATACATTTGTTATGGAACTAGTAAGGAGAATTTGTCTAAAATAAGACATCTTATCCTTGGTGATCACTTCCTATATTTTCATCACTTGAACATTTCAACAAGAAGTGATGATGTAACGAGAAATTTCATTTTCGTCACTGTTAAGGCTTAAAGGGTCAAAGGGTCACAGCCAGGCCAGTAGTGGCGACAGTAGTGGCGACAGCTAAGAGGGATTATACAGTTTCTTTTCCTTGTTGTTTGGGAAAAGAAAGAAAATAGCACCAATGAGTAAAGGGGAAAAATACACAAACAGTGAGATTATTTTGTCATTCTGCTACATGAAGATAAAAATTTTGTTTTAATAAATAATGTTTTAAATTCAAGCTATTTAACTAATCCACACAGTACACTTGTCTTATCAGCTGGCATGTAACCCAGTATTGCTTACATGAATTCTACAACCCAACACTGCTTTAACCCTTTAAGCCCCAACATCATCATTCAAATTCTCCTTTCATATTCTCCTTACATATCATTCAAATTCTCCTCCATAGGTTTTATTGATTACTAATTGGGAGAACCTGTTCAAACATAAAGACAGTTCATCTTTGGGGTCCATTTGCTAAATTCTCACAACCTGTATGCGTCATAACACACTGATACGATAAGGAGAAATTTGATGCTGATCACTATTGGGGCTTAAAGGATTAATGTTTCACCTCCCAGTACTTGCATTAATAATTCAGAGATCCAGTTATTACAATCTGTCACTGTTTATATCATGAGCTTACAATGTAGGGTACCTGTGGCTATCAGATTTATCAATGACATTCTCACAATGAATTAAGTCAGTTCTGCTCACTTGATCACTTACATTTATCAACAAATAAATTATATGTGGACTGCAGAAAAAACAAATCATTTACTTACCTAACTCCATTAAAAAAACTGATAAAAAAACCCATTCAACCAGATAAAATAATTATTCTTGTTAATTCTAACCACTTTCTCATCTGTAAGTCTTGAAATCAGTGGGTTTATTTGCTTCGTTTAAAGAACTCTTCCTAATTTGCATGATTACCCGCCACTCATCGGCAAATGCATTCCTAATTCTACTTCAATATTTAATATTTAATAAGGGGCCAACTACATGAGCTGGGCTGGCGATGTTAGGTGGGCTGGCTCAGTTTGCCAGGATCTTGTTATGTCTGATAAACACACCAAAAATCACCTTTGCTATTACTGGAAAACTATCAACCCAGTTAGCCAGCATCCCAGCTAACAGACCTGAAAACTTTTCATAGTAATCTCATTTACTGGGCCAGCTGGAGAGCCTGGTTTGCTATTGCAAGCCAACAGCCCAACACTATCCTCTCCCAAAAAGATCTCTGGACAATAAATCAATATTTTTCTTTCTACACAGCTCATGGCTTAGCTTTATAATAGCAAATACCTGGCCACCTTTTTGTGTGTCACTGAAAAAGAATAGTCCTTTCTGTTTTTATATGCCTTGTTCTACAAAGCATTCTCACAGGTCAATAAGTAGCCTGAGAAAACAGCCGACGTCTCACGAGGTCGCCACTTGAGCCCTCGCAAAACCATGTCTGAGCAACGAGCACAGAAATTCCATACTGATGACGCGTCACTACCCAGATCTAGGTAGTGCTTCTGATTGGTTGAAACAAAATTCCCTCGCGTTTCAACCAATCAGAAGCACTACCTAGATCTGGGTAGTGACACATCATCAGTATGGAATTTCTGCGCTCGTTACTCAGACGTCGTTTTGCGAGGGCTCAAGTGGCGACCTCGCAAGACGTCGGCTGTTTTCTCAGGCTAGTCAATAAGTGCATGTAGCCTAGTATTCTAAAATCTCTCAATCACACTGTATATAGCAAACCATAAGGCTACATAATTTATTAAACCTGAAGAATAGTGCCGCAAAATGCTGCATCAACGCAGGTTAAGTCACTAATGTATTCTCTTAGCCGGGACAGCCCGGCTCATGCAATCGGCCCCTATAAATAAAAAATTAAAGTATTCTGTGCGCTTGAACTGTACCGGTTTGTTGTCAGTGATCCAACACTTGCAAAACTCGCACAGCTTTCTCGGCTGAGACTTCCAATATTCAGCCCTAAATTACAGATGGAAAATAATAAGGACTAGTCTTTTGAGTGGGATAATTTCAAAGGTTGTATATAGTGTAATGATTGTTTACTCACATGTTCTGGAACTCCTTTAAAACTGAACATAGCAAAACCAAGATGGCGCCTTCTTGTTTGGTTAAAGTCTCGCTCCCGAAAACATTACCGTAGGTAAACTGGGTACCAGCCCTTTACTACTCGCGCGTCCTCACGCGCGTCACGTTTCCACAAGTTTCCGCGCGGCAGGTGATTTTCGCGCTCGCTCGCGTGTTCTCGCTTAGCGGAAAGAAAGACTGTTCCGTAGTCTAGGCGTGACCAAAGACGAAAATACCGTTCCCTGATAAAACGGTTGACGTTTCGCGTTCGCCACCCACAAAGGCTCCCGCGAAGCGAGGTCGTTTCTCAGGGAGTGGCGACCCACGGGTGGCATCACGAACCGTCGTCTGTTTCTCTTTTTTCGCCTGATTAGCCTGACTCAGGAGTCAAAAAGTGCGCCCCAAACTAAAAAATGATTTGGGGAAATATTAAAATTCCTAAATACTCCGTTTGTAGGGACATGATGCACAAAACGACGCGACGGGCTACCGGTTTTGGGAGAAGTCTGCTATGACTGAGTAGCCGTACTCGCGAGTCTGACTGATAGGTAGGGTTTTACACATTATGCCGGTTCAATTTTGAGCATAATTGCGAAGCAAAAGAATCCATCACTATGCCGGAATAATAGTGCAAAAATAAAAATATATATACGGTAAGACTGATCCATACGGCAGTCAGAGAAAGACGCAGAAGACGAAAACAGAAAATTTGCACATACAAAGTACAAAATATATGTAACAGAAAATTGCCTGATATTTCGGTTTACAAAACAAACCTGATGAAGAGGTTATCCCCGAAACTCCTCACTGTTTTTTCATGCAGTTTTCAGCACTCTAGAAACACAATTATTCTCATTTACCATTCATTTATTTTGAGTGCTACACAGTAAAACTTTTATTGTCGAAGTGTAGAATACTCTGACAAAGTAAGGACTCTGACAGAAAGAGTTTGTCAGCTTTGACGTGCGCAGCCTGGCGGTAGAGGAAGTGTCCACGGTCCTGTTGCCCACTGGTGAGAGAATGGAAGGCTAAGGGAGTAAGTGGGTGATGTGGAAACTGCCCGACGACAGAGAAAAAGACTCCTTCTGGAATCACTCTGTTGGAGAATAAGCTGTTAAGGCGGCTATACACACACCCGTCATGGTGTCCGCAAGGAATAGAAACAACAAGGTAAGATGCATGTCTGTTTAGTTCCTGCCAAATTACACGCAGTTTCCTCCTTCCGTTTAGTCAAAATTGTTCATAAGTGAGCTGACGTTCAGTTCTGACTTAACAGGTTTAGAAACGCAATACGCGCACACCCGGCCTCATAGAAAATTCTCAGCCGACTTACTTTTGCTATTTTGTAGGTCTATCAAAACCTGTTAGTAGCGCGACATAAGATAACCGAAAAGCGTCAGCATAAATAAGTGAGGAAAACAACGAAACAAGCACAAACGCAAACTTAGAGGATCGAAAGGAATGTTTATTTCTTCTTTTGTTTTCCGTGATGCAGCATAAGCATAAGAAAACCCATGTTCTTGTGCTTATGTCGGCAGCTAGTAAAAACCAGCCTTTACATAGCAACTTCTTTCGATCAGATCCTTAATTGCCCCAGCAATTAACATCAGGCTGCGTTTCTCAGCAGGGGATGGCACGTAATAGTGAAGCACATCGCCAAATCAGTTGAACCTTTCGGAGCGAGACACTTTTGAAAAGACAATGTACATCCTGAAACAAGGATTTTCCATAAAAACAGCACTCACTTCCGAAATACTACCAGTTGTTAACATGATGGTTAGGCTGCATTTTGTTCACAGGAATGCAAATAATTTTTCTTTCTTAAAACAGAGGGCAAAACAGAAATGTGGTTGGACGTTTTTTTCAATTACTATTTTAAGTGGAAGTCTTTTTTGAAATAATTATTCGTTATCATTATTTACTTATTATTTGGTAAAAAAAAATTTGTCCGGACATAATGTCCGACCGAAGTTAAGATTTCGGACATTGTCCGATGACCGACAGTTATTTGCAGCTCTGTGTTCAAAGCAAAAATTTGACAAGGTTTAAGTGTCAACGCCAGCTATGCCTTCTGCATATCTGTATGAACGACGGTAAACAGCCCAAAGTAATGACTTGCGTACGCTAGGGCGACCAAGGGTTATGTTTTGGGCGGAAACCCACAGAGGCTCCGATATTTTTTATCCTGGAAACCTTCTGTCGCTTTAGCTTGGTGCCCGATAACATCACAAGGGTCAACAATTTCTCTGACACTGCAGGCTCAATCGTGAGTTCTTGCTCCTCAACTGCATGTGTGCACGATATGACCATTTAAATCAGTCGAACACGCTATGAGTCCGTGTAGTGGTTCAATCTACATAAAGCAACAACAACAACAATTGATGTAATTAATAAAGAAATTTTGTGCTCGTCTACCTCTTATCTCCTCTTTTTCTCTTTATTTGTTATCCTTTGAATCATCTTTTGTTTAGTTTCATTTGATTACATGTCAGTTTTTTTTATTGTTGACTGTGATTGTATCTGTATTGTGAGTATTTAATATTGTTCCAAAATAACATTCATTGCATTAAAACAACAGCAACAACAAAGATGTTCTCAGTAAGTTGACATCTGCTTTTGCTTTTTGCCTTTCTTCTTTTTGGAAGTGGTTAATTTAGAGTTGGAGGTTTACCTGAAAAGTGACGCCTTCCCTCGGTCGTTACCAATGGAGAGATAACCACTATTCGGAGAGAAGTCGAAGGTGTTAACGTATCTGAGTGGCGTGCGTGACGTGGGCCAGTTGGGGAAGACAGTAAGCGACGGCAAGTGAAGCTGGAAGGAAACAAAACAAACAAAAACACAGAAATAAATTATAAATCCTGCTGTTGGCTGTCTTTATGGAAACAAAAGAAATGTGTATAAAAATGTGATGCTGAATTTTTAAGCCCAGTGAATATATGAGAAAGACGTTAACTGATTAAAACATCTTTCTCAAAAGAAATGTGTTGTGGCATTTCCAAAAACTTACCAATTTAAGCGAATCTTTTTTAACTCTTGAAGAAATCGCCAAGATTTCGCTAAAAAAGAAAGAAACCGACAAATTTACTTTAGAAATTCGACAAGAGCATAGAGCGTATTGTAAGTTATGTCTCTCATCTCTCCTGGATCATCAAGTTCATGCAAGATTGACAGCGTAACAAGAAAGAGACAAAAGAAAAGAGCGAGCGAAAGGAGGTACTACTCGTACGCCACACCCCAGTGGCACCCACTTGCGTTCACGCTTTATACCCCTCCCCCCGGGAGTTTTTATTTCACTTGTGCACTCAACGATCTTCTTTGAAATCCAACGTCTGTGAAAGGCTAAAGAAGACGGTAGTGCCCAAGTTGCGGCCACATTAGCAAAGAGTCACTTTGATCAACACATGGGAATACGGGACTCAGTGGAATGAAAGAAAAACAAAAACAGTACACGAACCTTGTGGAGTTAAAAAGAGTTTTACTGACACTTGTCGTCAAATTCATGATGGCCTTCAGAGGTTTTGGTTGCGTTTGATATAGACACTGATCATCGTAGACGTTTACTACACCACTATCGGACCTGCAATGAAACAGGCAGAATTGTTAGTAATTATTGCTATTTTGTCACATTTTATCAGTTTACTTCCACTGTGAAGTACGAACCAAAGTGGCCCACACAAGCCGGAGCTTAACCCGGTTTCTATAGCATAAATTAACTGAGAGTATTGCTCCTCTCCCCTGGATAGGATGCTAGTCCATCGCAGGGTCGCCAGTACCCATTTTATACACCTGGGTGGAGAAAGACGGAGTTTCCTCCCCCCCCCCCCTAATTAAAGATTGTAAATTTTAGCAGCTATTCACGGATAGCCACTCACCCACAAACAAGGTACTGGCCGTCTCTGGATGCTGCCAGTGTGGTTGCATTCAGACACCCTTCATCTCTAAACTTGTGTACACAGCTGCGAGTGTTCATGTCCCACACGTACACTTCTCCGTCGTCTTGCATTGAAAGAGGAAAAAGAACAGAAGAAAATGAGTTGATGAAAAGACAACATTTGAATAGAACGCTTTGTAAAACCTATCACTACAGGCTCAAAGGGAAGACCAGCAGCAAAACCAGATCTATTTACGACATTGTCTTGGTCATGGCGCAGTTTTCCGCTCTTGGCTGCAGCTGCACTCTTGTCTGTATGTTGCGACTTTGAGTTCTGATAGCTCCATTGTGTTTAAATATTTGTGTTTTTCGTTATCGACCGAATGTACAGTAGGCTCCGCTTATCCGGCGAACACGTAAAGGAAACCAAAAACTGTTCGAGACAACGGGAGTTCGAGATAAAGTGGGTAGCTGCAGTAGTAAATAAGTGAACAACATTAACCAAGGAAAACGAGTTTCAGTTTAAGATAGAGGGGGATTCTTGATAGCAGGAAGATTCTTGATAGCGGGGGGATTCTTAATAGTCAGGGGATTCTTGATAGCCGGGGGATTCTTGATAGCAAGGGGATTCTTAATAGTCAGGGGATTTTTGATAGCAGGGAGATTCTTGATAGCGGGGGGATTCTTAATAGTCAGGGGATTCTTGATAGCAGGAAGATTCTTGATAGCGGGGGGATTCTTAATAGTCAGGGGATTCTTGATAGCAGGAAGATTCTTGATAGTGGGGGGATTCTTAATAGTCAGGGGATTCTTGATAGCCGGGGGATTCTTGATAGCAAGGGGATTTGTAATAGTCAGGGGATTCTTGATAGCAGGAAGATTCTTGATAGCGGGGGGATTCTTAATAGTCAAGGGATTCTTGATAGCAGGAAGATTCTTGATAGCGGGGGATTCTTAAAAGCCAGGGGATTCTTGATAGCAGGAAGATTCTTGATAGCGGGGGGATTCTTAATAGTCAGGGGATTCTTGATAGCAGGAAGATTCTTGATAGCGGGGGATTCTTAAAAGCCAGGGGATTCTTGATAGCAGAAAGATTCTTGATAGCAGGGGGATTCTTAATAGTCAGGGGATTCTTGATAGCCGGGGGATTCTTGATAGCAAGGGGATTCTTAATAGTCAGGGGATTCTTGATAGCAGGAAGATTCTTGATAGCGGGGGGATTCTTAATAGTCAGGGGATTTTTGATAGCAGGGGGATTCTTGATAGCGGGGGGATTCTTAATAGTCAGGGGATGCTTGATAGCCGGGGGATTCTTGATAGCAAGGGGATTCTTAATAGTCAGGGGATTCTTGATAGCCGGGGGATTCTTGATAGCGGGGGGATTCTTAATAGTAAGGGGATTCTTGATAGCCGGGGGATTCTTGATAGCCAGGGGATTCTTAATAGTCAGGGGATTCTTGATAGCAGGAAGATTCTTGATAGCGGGGGGATTCTTAATAGTCAGGGGATTCTTGAAAGCCGGGGGATTCTTGATAGCGGGGGATTCTTAATAGACAGGGGATTCTTGATAGCAAGGGGATTCAAGGGGTGGGGGCATGCTGCAATTATTAGCTAGCTTTGATTTACAACATTCATAAGACATCCCTTCTGCACGGGCAATATCACAAGTAACATCAAACAAAACCTACACCACCTGCAAAACCTGTAGTCATTCATACACAAACTTACAAATAACAGAAATTGAACTGACCTCCTGCTGTAAACATGCGAGATCCATCAGCGTTGAATGCTACTGCACCTACAGAGCCATTCATCTTCAAGTTCCCGATCCACTGTTTTGTCTTCAGGGGAAGCAAAGCAAATCAACAAAATTAGCATTTTGGTTTATAGGTACCCTTATGTAGGAAGATCAATGGGCCTTGCTTTGCAGGGTAATTTATAGTGAACGGGGAAGTTGCACATGGAAAGGGTTCAAGAAGGAAGTGAACTAGTTAAAACCAACCTTGCTTGAAAGAAGAATTAAATATCCATTGCTGCCATTAAATATGAGGTGCTTCCCATCAGGTGAAACATGAAACTTATCAAAATGTTCTTCTTTCCTTCCTAGGGAGAAAACAGAAGTTACATGTACAGCTATCTTAATTTTGTATTTGATTAGAAAAACATGTACATTTGGTGGTGTTCAGTCTCCTAAACATGTTGCTTAATTTCCTTTTATTGTTCAACTAAACCGTTTGAACCTCTCTTTAGGGAAAATTCCTTGAGCACTTTCCTTTTGTATGGAAAAACCAGTTGTTTCGGTGGGAAATCAAATGGAATGGTCCTTTTCACTGCAAATTTTTCGAGTAAAAAGGAATACCTTCAGAGGTATCCCTCTTTTCTCAGTTTTACCGGAATTATCGGAATATCACCATACCATTTGCGTCTTCACACTAGTACCATGCTCCTTGATGAACTATGCAGTTTGTCTTTGGAGAAATGTACTTTTCCATTTAGTGGAAAATTCTCACCAGTTTTCCCGTACAAATGGAAAGCGCTCCTTGTTACAGATACTTCCCATAACACATAAAAGAGAACACAAAATGCAGAAAAGCACATGTACATGTATTTCACAGTAGACTGTCTATTACACAGTGTCTGTAGTATTCCACATTGAGAATGCAGAACTTTATTATTTTGATGCCTTAGAAGATTATAAGCCGAAGGAACCATTCTATTCATTGTTAGGAGACTATTTTTCCCTCAAACTTGGAGGATTTGAAAAAAATACAATATACAAAATTATTTGCTTAATCATTGAATTAGGTTGATTATTCAACACTTCTAAGCATGTAACTAATACCCATCATGTTCATTTCATGATCTTAAATGTAAATTATACTTTTTAAAAACTGTTAAATTACCTCTTATCTGAGGGATTTTAATTACGTCTCCTTTGATCATGTCATACACATAAAATGATCTTCTCTGTGAGGCTAAGACAACTTGCTCCCCATCAGCACTGAAGTGAGCAGTGTGGATTGGAAAATTTTCTAGAAAGATGCTCTGAAGTTTTGGGTTGGTCTGGCCATCTATCTGTCAAAAGAAATAGGACTACACATTGAACCATCATTCACTAAAAAGCGATTAGACACACTAGCAGAGATCCTGTGCGGGAACCTACAGCAAAGATTTAACACAAGTAGCACTAAGTTTCTACATTTTTTTTCCTCACTGATCACAGGGGTTCATGTACAACTTAAAAACTGTAAGATTTGATTCATTACTGGTCCACGAGTACAGCTGTATGTGCACAGTGCAACTCCATGGGAGTTATAATTTAAACATGGATAGCAGTGTTAAACATGTAAAAGTAACAGTTATTAGAATTGAATACCTGGAAGAGATCTAATGTTTTATTGAAGCCAGCTGTGAGGAGGACCTTAGCACTGGGGTGAAACTCGACACACCGGAGAGTAGCCTATAAAAAAAGCAGTAATTTCTGATCATTACTTTTCTTCTTGATATTAACTGCCATATCCTGGTAGGTACTCAGGTATAACAATTAGTGACGAAAGATGCAAAGGCCTTTTGGGGGTATGATATTAGTGATTTGGGCCTTTTTTTGGGTGACAAATTTTCTGGTGCTGCATATTACGTACAAAGATTTTTGGCAGGACTGTTTTTGGGAGTTGACAAAAAGTGTGGATACATTGTACCTTGGTTCTCAATTTTATGTCAACAACATTATTGTCAGTATCAGTTTTATTTACAAATTTAAAAAAGAAAGGTATAAACTATTTAAAGCATAAACTATTCCATTTTTATGAAGATAAAAAGGACTTCTCAAATGTTAAGTTCTAGGTCACTGGACTTTTTTGGGGGTTTTGTTTTAGACTAATGAGACTTTTTTTGGGTATCAAAATTTGGTGTCATTTGCACCTCCCCATCATTATAATGATGTAATTGAGTACAATGTACCTCCCCTGGGTGGCAGATTCTTCTTTAACTGGTCTCTTACACACTGAGTTGGGATGTATATGTTGTAGTTCAATTTTATCCTTGGTTCAATTTTTATTTTCTTTGTTTTATATTTACATAAAAAGAACAAACGAAAAATAAAAATTGAAGCAAGGATAAAATTGAACTACAACATATACAAATGTCTCAATTATTACTATTGCTAACTCGAAGTCTTCTTCTTACTCTCCACTTGATATTTGCTACAGAAATTGACCTGCCAATTAGTGGATTCTACATTAACCAAAATTAATACAACTGACTTATAAAAAATAATTGATTTCATTTTGAGATTCGAAAAGCAGAAAACTAAATCCACTTTGTTGTACACTCTATTGATTCCATTGAACTGTAAATATTATACAAAGAAATAATTAACTGAAAAATTTTACAATGTCATGGAGTGTAATATGTTTCTCACATTTGAAGGTTTATCAATGTTTGCATCCTTGACTCGTACAATATCCAGGAATCCATGAGGAAGTTTGTCTGATTTGCTGCTCAGAAGATTTCCTGCTCGCTTTAGAACTAAGTTTTCCTCATCATCATCATCATCATCACTTCCAGAATCTGTGTTATTAAAACAGGAGAAAAACTGGTTAAAAAGGATAACTCAACATCTACTGAGAGTACGTGACATAGGCACACATTACCTTCATGACCTCAAGGAAAAAACATCACAATCATTCATGTGTACAGCTTTTCACTGACATCACTATAAATTGCTGGTAGCATTTCTCCCTCTGCTATGGTACACTAAGTGCATACTGCTATGGTCTGTTGCATGTACACCTGTATGCTCCTCTCAAATCAAGTGCCAGTCACATAAGTGCTGATAAAAAGTATGTGTAACTGTTTTGAAAACAGCTTTACTTTTAACTCAGCAATACACAAGAAAGGCAAGATATGCATATCAGAGCTAGCCAAAGTGGGAGGTGATCTGACACAGATACATGTATTCTTGTATTAAAGCATTCAAGTGAAAATCAAGACAAGGTAGACAACAAGTTGCATTCGACTGCACCTGTCTACTAATAAAACCACTAGGTTCCTAGGGCTAGGTACAATACCAATTCAATTTCTGTATACCTCTTTTAAAACTGGATACAGAACTGTACTGTCTCACACACATTTGACAGATTTTGCATGGCATAAATGTACAAAGTATTAACAATGATGTACCTTTTCTAGTTTTTTTGTCAAGGTCTGCCCAGCTTGCATCACCATATACTTTTTCAAACCTAGAATTTAGAAAGGAAATCATTCATTTAAAATATCCCTATTTATACATGTAAATGATTACGTCTCCTGTGTAATTGACAGAGACTAGAACCAAAAGATTTTGCATGAGTGTCTTACCCTGTTTATGCTATGTTAGATCTCTCAACCGTCTTCCCTACAAGACATTGTACCCCTAGCTGAACTACAAACAAATTTAATTTAAACTCACTGTTTTTTAAGCTTTTGAGTAAATTTCTTGCCAGAAACAACCGTCTCATCTTCAGAATCTCGCAACTTCTTTAAACGGGGTTCTGCTGCAATTTCAATTCTGCAAAAAAGAATTCACATTAAAGTTAGCAAAACAAAAGCTTTAATAATTTGTGAAAATTTTAAGAAAAAGTAAACTGACATTTATGTCTTTAACCAAAGAAAATGACTTGTAACAAGTCTTACCTTTCTTCCTCATCAGCATCATCCACCCAAGCAGGCATTCGACCCTCACTGATTGCTACTTTGTCATTCTTTCTGAGATCAGCCTCACAAATCTCTTCTTCATCCTTATCATTAAAAAGTGAAGCATTATTAGTGAAAAAGAAATTCTAAGATGGGAAGTGGTTAGATCCATTCTGTACTAGATAAACTGTTTATAGTTTACGATAGAGTAGAACCTATGATCTTTTGCACGTCAATCAGTTGAGATAAAGGGACACAGTACATACTAGTCCTGGGGGAGGGGGAATACGTATGTATGTATGGGTAGAAATATTGGCTTTCCGTCCTGAACACCCTAAATGAGACCAAAATCTGCAACTGCCCCCCCTAGCGAGACGACGAGCATCCCTGTCCCTTTCATGTGGGAGTCCCCCTCGCAGGGTACTAGTACACACATGGTATGTTCCCACCATTGCCAGTCAAAACATTTACTCAATCTCAACCAAACATCAGTCAGCTGAAACACCAATTTCAATTGTGTTTGGTAATTAGACACAATCAAACCAAAAAGTCCTCTTGCCTACAATACCACATCTTCACTGTACACTGCATTTTCAATGGAATACAATTGAACAATGACCGCCTTTTGCAATCATCAATTGGTTGCATTCAATTACTGAGCTCAGTTAAACCCAATAACGTCACTGGTTAAACTGATTTTAACTGATCGGACGTTTGATTTGATTTGATTTGATTAGTAAGGCCTGCAGGTTCGGGTGTGTGATCTCAGACATATACTGCTAAGATCACTAACAAAAATACCCAATAAAATGTCTGGTGTGGTGTGTCAGTCATGGACGTTAAATAATATAAGCTTAATACATGTTTTAAGCTTATCTTTCTGTTGAAAGTGCACTGCAAAGTAGGTTAATAATCATGAATAATTATTAAGCTTTTATTAATTCAGTTAGGCCCACAGTGGTTCTTGACAACCCCTACGAGTCGAGTGCACTTGGTAGATGTGTAATACTACACACCACAACTCTCACCTCATCACTTGAAGTAAAGCCATCCTGCAGGTCGGCAGCCAAGTCTTTCTCTAGTTCTTTGATTGCATCACTTTCACCTCCAAACACTAGTCTCTCTAAGGTCCTTTCCGCTTCATCATCTGAGTTTTCACTAGCCAGTTGTTTTCTTCTTTCTTTGGAGGAGGTTTCATCAGATGTTTTGGGCTCTAACTGCTGTTTTTCTTTCCTTTTTGGCATCCTGAATTCTCTCTAAAATCGACACGAAAACAAAACGAAGAACTTCACGTGGAGTGTTTGACCAGCGGTTGATCCCAAGAGGGTTACCTACGTTATGTACAACGGATTTGAAAGGACAATTTTGCTAACTCACCCTGCCCTGACCGGGACAGACAGTTTATCACAAATTCCATCATGGAGTGGACATGGATACTGAAAGTGACGAAGCTGGTATTTTGGAAACGTTGGAACAGGATGTGAGCATTTTAGCGCTAGAGGAAGACAATCATGACGACGAATTTTATGATGATGATGTAGAAGAAACCATTGTCTTGGAAGAACTTCCCGAAAAACAACAACCAAAGTCGGTAGAAAACGAAGCATCGCCATTTGATGATCTTCCAGAAGAACTCATTCTTAACATCTTTTCATTTCTTACTATTAAAGAACTGTGCAAACATGTTGCTGTGGTTTGTAAACTTTGGCTCTATTATTCAAGATGTCCGCTTTTGTGGCAAAGGTTGTCGCTTTTGGAAACCAGCCGAATAACTTCGCTCGAGGAGCTCAGTGAGTTTATACAATCACACTGTCCACTTCTCAAGCATCTTTATCTGCAACCGAGAACCGAACTGACATTGCATGGCTGCAACATTTTAGCTCAATCGACCCCTCACCTCCAGTCGTTATCACTGTCTTTCTGTGATCAAATCACAAAGGAGACTCTTAATCAATTTGTCACAAATTGTCCTGCCTTGCGTGACATTAATTTAGAGGGATGTGATGTGACAGACAGCTGTTTGGAAGGCCTGGAAAAATTACCTTTAAAAAAGCTTAATGCATCCCACTGTAGCCATCTCACAGACTTTGGACTTATGTTTCTTTCTACGCAATGTCATCAACTTTGTTCATTGAACTTTGATGGTGTTCAATGGATTACTCACGAAGCCATTTCTGTGTTAGTAGAGAATTGCCAAGGCCATCTCAAGCATCTGTGGTTAGATGGGGAGAACATGACTGATTTTACTGTTCGGCTCATTGCAAAATGCCAGCACCTAAAGTAAGAAACCAAGTGTGACATAATGTGTTACTGTTGTACATGATTCAATAGACAGAGAAAAGTCTGAAAAATCTTTGTTGATGTTGGCAGTCTTTGATTCTGTTTTAAATTATCGAAAAAAATTAGCCGAGCTGGACAAATGAAATGTTATGATTATTTGAAAGAGACCATCACATTTAGTAATTTTAGTAAATATGAGAGAAAACTGTTGAAAAATGAACAGACACCAAATTTACAGCTGTTTTTATGGCTGAGTGGCAAGATCTGCCATCCAGCCAAACAACTATTATTCTGAAAAATGTTGTATGTTTTAAATACGTTAATTTTTTGGAAGCCGGTTTTCATCCTTTTTCTTTCAAACTTCACATGTTAGCTAAATCTAAAATACTCTTCCTAGTAATGTTGTCTGCCATCTGATGATGGTATATCAGGTGAATTTTAACTTTCAAGGTGTAATTGATGACATCAGCAAAGATCTACCTATGGAGCTTCTGTGTGCTTGTGTTCATGTGGAAATCCTTTTTCTGGAGAGTCTCATGTAAAAAATTATCTTCAGTCCAAATTGTCACACTGGGCACCACATGCAAACAATCTTTGAGGCACTCCTTAGCCTCCCATTGCAGACAAAAGCAAGTAGCACCAAGATGAAATTCAAAGTTAGGTCACCCTCTAAGCATTTAATGATGATGATGATGATGGTGATGGTAATGGTGATGATGATGATGATGATGATGATGATGATGATGATGATGATGATGATGATAATGATGATGATGATGATGATGATGATGAAGACTGAGAAAATTTAGCACCAATAAAATTCAGAATAGTTAATTAGAGTCATCACAGAGATTAAACACAAACTGATACTTTATATCCTCTATCTCCAGATCTTTTGGCTTGTCATTCTGTGACTCGCTGACTGACCAATCCTTAATGTACATACAGACTCTGTCAAATCTGGTGACACTGAGACTGAAGAAGGGAACAGAATTCTCTGCTCAAGCTTTGAAAGAGTTGTTTGAACATCTTCATCCACACTGGACTGGCAGTGCCACAGGCTTACTACATGTCAATGTGGCTGAGTGTACAAATCTTAATGATGCAGCTGTTCAAGCCCTGGCTGACAGGTAATATTGTACTTACTTTTTTACTTAGAATTGGGTTATTAGTTTTTTTACTCTTAATTGATTATTCACTCTTAAGGACGGTGCCTCCTTTTGTTGCTGTGCACACGTTCTGCGCATCTCGGGATATTCAAGTTTCTTAAGGAATTTGCCCACTAATACAACAACATTTTTGCATGGTTTATGACTATGTGGTAAAAGCAGATCTTAGCAAGGGCTATTAGAATTTGGAAAGACGTTGCCGTACATTCTTTGCATTTTAGTGCTTTTTTGGAATTATGGTTTGAATTTCTCGCCAAAATTGTTTTGGGTAAGCTACGTCTTGTGACGTATTGCGATGTCAGCAATGGTGGCAAATTCGAAATTAACCCATGCAAGTAAACCTTCAGATTTCTTTCTCCTGAGAGAGAGAGAGAGTCCTGTTTATTTCTGTAGGATATCGTGGCTACCTTTTCTACGTGCCTTTCTGATAAAATAAGAGTACAAAAGCGTGTTATTTCTCTGAAAACTGATTTCAAAGCATAGGCTGCATTGTACATAACTCTCCAAAGGCATAATTTGAATAGATTCCCAACTTTTCTGATTTTTTTTAAAGAAAGCACATTGAATATCTTGTACATAACAATTGATTTATCAAATCTTATTTTATAAGTACTAATTTTGCCAAGTTTCACTGCTGTAGGACAAATGGAAGACATTAAAAACTTGAATTATTTTGATGCTGGTGTGTGATGTTCTTAGGGCAGCCATTTTCTTTGGAATTTCGAGGGGTGGTCTGGGCTTGGGGCTCTGGGGCTCAGTGGGTTAATTATCTCTGAAAAATGCGTGGTTACCCACATTTTTCTTTTTGGATTCCATTAACCATTGCTAAGATCTACTTTTTCTCCATAGTCATAACCTTTGCAAAAATACATCTGTATTAAGAGGCACTGTCCTTAATTGATTATTCAGTTGATATGGTAAGAAAAGGTGAAGATGCAAATGAACCACAGGAAGGCAACATTGCCTGAGAACGTATCCTCAGTTTCTGTAGCTTGAAGCAACTGAGAGTATTGGTACTTCATCCCTTCTTCCCCCCTCCCTCCCCCCGATGGGATGCTAGTTAGGGTTACCCCCAGCAGTACACTTTGATGCCAGTACCAAAATACACCTTAGTAGAAAGACAATGTGGAGAAAAATTTCTTGTCTAAGGTAACCACATGGTGGCAGGATCAGCCCCTGATCCACCAACCTTGAGATCTGAAACCCAAAGCACTAAGCACTTTTAAAACCATCGCAAAATTGTCATTGAAAACCCACATACTTACAAACATACATCACAAAAAGAAGGTGATTATACTACAAAATAAGAAGCAATCAAACCATACAATCCAATGTGTGCCGTCTAAAAATATAAGCGTTCAATACAGTCATGCAACCTAAAAAATTACAGTTGTTTATTAATAACAATTGAAGGGCTAAAAGAAAAAATTGTCCCAAGTGTGACTTGTGACTCATGTTTTTGATCAGTTGTAGATATCTGGAAAGTATTGACATCTCATGGTGTTGGGAAGTTACTGACGCCGGACTGGACCATGTGATCAACAAATGCTGCAGAATGGTTGATATGAACATTTGCGGTGCAAAAGACTTGCGTGGAAATCCTTTGAAGAAAATTCCACAACTTATGCCCAGCTTACGACGGCTTGATGCAACACAGTGTAATCTAGTGCCTGATGAATTATTAGAGGAAATTGCATTTATAATGCCACAAATGACTATCATCAATTATTATGGTGAGGAAGTCCAACGTCCGACATTCATGCCTGATAGCAAGTACATTTTTCAGGGTGGCTGGTGCCAAACTACATTGCAAACAAACTCAGTCACCAACACAAAGAGCTGCTGATTACAAGAGACAGGCCCCTCAAAGTGACACTAAAATAACTCTTAAACCTTTGACCGTACAAAACAAAGCTCTTTTGCGAGTGATGGGTTTGGCTTAATTTAGAGACTGGTTTTCATTCTCTTCCCAACAACTTACGTACTACCAGAAGGAAAAATTGAAAAACGTTGTCTGTAAGGGAGGGGAAAAAAGGGGTGTTTTGTAATAGCCAATGCCAGTTGCTTTTTTGTATCCTTAGGGAAGCTTAATTTTTGCCGTCAAAGAGGACAAAAATTTTAAACCATTTCTCTCCCAGAAGTGTTCAAGCTCAAAGAAATTTTCTAAAATTATTAGGGGTAGGTGCCTTTCAGGATACTTTCAGCAAGTGAAAGTAATCATGTCAACCATTTGATGGCAAAATTGGCAGTGATTCCAGAATTAACTGACTGGTTTTTACGTATAAAATTCAGTATGAGACTATAAGCTTTTTCATCAGTTTATTTGTTTCGTTTTATCATCACTACACGTGACTTTCAATCACCTAAGCTACAGTCATTCTTAACTTTGAGGATGCGTTTGCCCAATAAAATTGTCAGTGACGCTTGCTAATCCTTCTCAGATAGCTTATGATGAGACCTTTGCATTCAGGTGGAGTACCCTCCTTAAAAATAAAAATACAATACATATAATTAATTATATACAGCTGTAGATAATTGTAGATGCTTGTTTCAAACAGCGTTCAATAAAATGTCGTACATGTCAATTTGGCCGATTAAATAGTGAATGTGTTACTCCTTGGCTAACTGATGAGGCAAAGATGTCCAGTTTATTGATTTATAAGAAAACCCCATCAATAAAATAATAAATGAACTCAGATTCGATTAAAAAAAAAACAAAGAAACCTATGTTAGAACCCAT
Source organism: Siderastrea siderea (assembly GCA_964030785.1). NCBI lineage: Eukaryota > Metazoa > Cnidaria > Anthozoa > Scleractinia > Rhizangiidae > Siderastrea > Siderastrea siderea. The sequence goes on from OZ034972.1 coordinate 44,011,815, forward strand.
GCAATTGTCTCACCCCTCTACTTTAGGAGGGAAACAAGGGGCGTTTTTTCAAAGAAAGCCTAGCTTTGTAACTTGAAGCAAGTAATGGAAGGTTTCCATATGATCACCGATGAAGCAAAGGGCTGGGATAGCCTTCCAACATCCTTCACACAGAAATCTCTTTCCTCTCTTCTAAATGCAGTTTTTAAGTAACTAGTTTTTTAAAATTCTTTCTGGGCATTGACTGAATTGAAATAGAGATTATTTTCTGTCCACTTACCTTACAACAATCCTCCACCGGAGTCAGTGTATCTTTCTGAAAATAAAAGGTTTATATATAAATTATTGTCTTGTACTGTAGTGCACTGTACGGTACGGTATGGTATTGTATCATATCGTATCGAAGGTTATTGTATTGCAAAAAAATAAGGGTGTGGTCAATTGCAGTAATAGCTTTAAATTATCACTTTTTTATGTGCTAATCTGAAAAACTGTGAACACTTTGATTGTAGCTGGGAGTGTGCCGCCATCAGTCAGATGTCAGATCACAATACAGCTGAGGAAAACATCGGACAACGACAGATTTCTAAAGAAATATTATAAAATTAACAGGGTAGCCCTTTGACAAATGTACTTTCAAAGGGGTCCTTGACAAAACAAATAGACTCAAAAAACAACAAAATACCTATAAGGCAACAAAATAATCGGAAATAAACCGAGTAAACAAGAAGCGCTATTCTGTGCAAAGCCGGATTAAAGATTAGAATTACCGTTACCACTGCCAGTTTACTATCTCGTATCTGACGGGTTTTTCCTTCTCGATACATTAACATTCCAGAAGTAGGTAAAGCCCCGCATAATATATCGGGAATATATTGAAATCCACTCTGTACAACTCGAGATTACGATCTAAAAACAGTCCAAACTGGATTTCTCATCGCTTTGGTTTATCACAACGGCAATTAAATGCTTTTAACTAAAATACAATACAGGTCTCATTGATCATCACTGGCCCGTCAAGTTTAATTCTAAATTGAACGTCATGCAAATAACGGAATGAGTTTATCAGGAGGTTTTATACGCACTCAAAGTGTCATCGGTGAAAATTATCAAACCACCCTTAAAATCCACAGCTAACTCTTAGTGGTACTCACGTTCTCTGGGTTCACAGTCAGCTGATAGCCTGTGAAAGAGAAAGATATTCACTCATTCAATGCTGGTGTAGTATATAGATTTATCCAAGCCTAATGGCGGAGCTCCACATATTTTTTTCCCCGCTGGTACATTTTAATCATGTCATTAACTTCTGAAAATACCCTCATTGAGGTAGTTAAAAGAAGACAAAGAAAAAAAGACAAACTCACCGAATCACACATATGTGAACCGAGTACCAGAGTAAACTTTCGGCAGCTAAAGGCGGACTTGAACAAACAGTGCGACTCGATCTGTGCGAAATTGTCTTATCTATTTAACTGTTTTCTTCTTAGTACTTTTATAATTTGCAAGGATGTATTAATCCGTGGGAAGTTTGTTCTCTGTTCTTTTCTTCCAATTTACAAGTACGTGTTTTATGTTGTTGTTTTTTTACAATTTTATTGTCACATTTTTGAGGCCTTGTAACGTTGTTTTTAAATTCCCATCTTCTTGCTATCGTATACATTATAACACTTTTAGCAATAATTTTTATCGCTAGATCAAAGTTAGGTTTAATTTTTAAAAAGAAGGAGAGAAAGGGAGAGAGACAGAGAACTGAACTGAACTAAACTAAAACTTAAGAATTCCTTCAACTATCAAACTGGTTTTCATGAAAGCCGAGTTTTAAAACATTACTAAAATACTTAATAGACTATGAAATAACAGATAACTAAATTGGTACGGTCGAAAATTTTTCCGGCAGGACAGACTATCGACAGGAAGAAAGCAAAAAGCCAAAGTCAAAATGTTCCGTTACGTATGAAGGTCTGCTATAGTCACATCTTCATTGGATTTCTTTTGAGGCTATTCTGTAAAAGTCATTATCAGAAAATAACACGCAGTAGTAAACATTTTACCATTTTTATCATGCAGCAAAGTCGCAGCTATGACGGCTTTTACCGCCGAAGCATCAGCTTCAGATAGGCCTGCGAATAGAAAAGTGAGACAGGTTTTAAAGCGAGAATACACAATTAACGACACAGAGACTGGTAAAAGAAAATCAAAACGATGATATAAACAAGACAAAATAATGTAAGAGAAGCAAAGAAAGTCTTGAATTCACTGTATATATGGTTGCCGGAAAGGGAACCATAAAATTAATGATCGAATAACCACTCACTCTTTTAACAAGCGCCCTCTAAATAGGTAATAATAATAATAATAATAATAATAATAATAATAATATAATAATAATAATAATAATAATAATAATAATAATAATACTAACAATAATAATGACAAATTTAATATTTGTATTGCGCGGGTTCCATACGGAAATGCTCACCCGCGCATAACAATAATACAAATTTTCAGGGTGTGGAATTTAACTTAACTATCTAAAATCGTTTATCATGACAAATCTTACTCGTTTGAGACTGATTTCGGTTGATTTATCAGGTTTAATGAAAACAAAACACATTTGAAAAAAAAAATCCTTTTCTTTAAGAGATGTGACTGTCTTATTTCCACGGCCATGACAGTACAACTCATATCTTCATACAACAGTGCACGTGTGTGTGGAGGAATTTTGATACGATGACTCCACAAACGTGCCTTTCATGTTATGGCGTCATTGATTCAGTTCAAGCCCTTGATGAAGGGTGGGATGTGTGGATAACAACATAATTCTTCCTTACAGGAGGTACCCGAGGGAGATGCTCGACAACAAGATATATTCAACAACATAAAAAATTATTTTAATTACCAAATTTTTCCATGAGTAAGGCTTCGATCTCAAGATCCTTCAAGGCCTGAGGGTTCGCTGAAGCCAGTGCTGTGGATAAAACAAGTAATTTTTATATACAATACAATACAATATAATACAATACAATACAATATATTACAATACGATACAAGTTTATCAAGATGTAAAGAAATAAATAAATAAATAAATAAAATACACTTGACGGGCTGTTGTTTATGTTAAAGATTGTATAACGCAGCCAAATCGGGCAACTGCCGTCTTTATCTTTTGATTCATAACTTTGTAAATTCATGCGGAGTTAATTTTGAACATATTTTTGAAAGCATTTTCTCTTACTTTCTCGATTGAAAATTTGTTTCTCAGAACGAATATCTAGAACGAAAATAAGTTTGTACTTTCTCGTTTATATCTCCGTCTTTTCATTAGATTCGTCTATGTTTCAAAGTAAAAAATATATATAGCCGGCTACATAGGCTACCTAGGCTACATATAGCCGGCTATAAGACTAGACACACTAATAAAGTTGTTCATTCATTCATTCAACTAAATTGCTGATTCAGGTGCTCTTCTCGAGTCGCGAACGAGAGAAGTCTTGGCAAACGATTCACGTAAAAGTATAAGGCAAGAGCTTAATTAATTGGGCTAGCCTGCGCGGTAGGCGCTAAAACAGGAAGGAGTGTGAGTGATTGGTTCACAGTGTTTATTGATTAACCGAATATGGTGGTGTTTGCTTTGGTAAATAATCCCTTGAAAACTAGATAGTAAAATTTTACCATCAATTTGTGCTTTCCCGATTGCCCAGAGCTCCATCATGATTTGCTCTGCTAACGCTGGACGAGTCTTAATCAGCTCTGTGGATACATGAAACAAGTGATTTCAAAAGGTTAATTCGGACCTAAAATGAGGAACATATGGCCTTAAGGGTTGCCACACACGAGACCACTCCCTTTGATTGGACCCGGGAATCAAGTCCCTTCCTGTGAAATACCCATTATTGTCAAAACATCTAGTTGTGGGGAACAACATTTGGTTCCCCCCCCCCCTCCCCCTGCGAATTGTCCCACAAAATATTAACTGGTGTTAAGTCGCACTTAACTCCGCGTGTGCTCTGATCGTGCGACTAGCCGCCTGAAACCAAATTGAAAAAAAAAATCAACCCGGCCAAAAACCAAAGGCGATTGTCTCTGCGGCAATATACCCCTCTTGTAAACACTATAGGGGGAATGTCACCACGACTCTTCCCTTCTTTTGTCCTATGTGTGCGAGCTTTTGCAGGAATTAGTCCCTAACACAAGTCCCTTTGACTGTCCCCTCTTGTGTGTGGACCAACAGAACTAACATTTCATTCTAGTACATAAAGTAGAAGTACCTACGACTTGCCTTTGTGTTATTGCAAAGCCTGAAGCGGCACTTTTCGTTCGTGGGGTCTGGGCTGGGCCGGACGTTTGAGACCCATATATGCTCCTCGAAAAGATTATAACCCAAAATACAAACAGGGAAAAACTTGGATCTGCGGGCCGATACATGGTCCCAACCGATTGCCAGTGACAAACAGCTGCAGTAAGATGAGATCAAACAGGTTTCATGAATTTTTTCTTGCAACCTCAGTTTGGTCCCATCTCATTCTTCTTGACAGAGACCTGTACATGTCTAACGTTTGTTTTGCAGATGTTTTTGCTGCTTTTAACCTTGAATAGTCTCTATTAACAATACTAACCTTTTGCCTGGTCAACAGCGCCTTCAAGTAAATGTCCTTTTTCTAAAGTCTCTTTTTGAAAATTCTCATCCTCCAGTACGTGCTTGGTGTATTCAACGCCTTTCTCTGAAAGGTATTGTCCACATTCTATTTGGGGGGAAAGACAGTATTAAAATACTTGTATACGAATCACTAATAACAGGTTTCACTTTCATCACCCAGCGAAAACCTTTTCGTTTCTATATCGTGATTATCTTGTCGCCATGCTGACCAAGAGCAAAACGACGGGGTCGACAAAAATTGGTACTATTATCTTAACCCAAACTATTCGTAGATATCACGATAAATCAAACGTTTTCTCTCGAGCAGTGCCTCGAAAAGAATATGTTTCAATCGTTATTAGTAAGACATTTAATGGTGAAGTAATCTTTTTACCTCTCTCCAGTTTTCTTCTTTGCTTTTCTGGCCTCCCGTAAAAAATAATTATATCATTTTTCAGAACTGATAAATTTGCTGAAAATGTAGGGACAAGCGTACTCTTGCACCATTCTGTTATATAATACCAAAAGTCGGTAATTAACACCAAGACAGCTGACCAACCCTGTGATGTCCGAAACCACCGTAACATAGGATAGAATGACCTTAGCTTGTACTGAAAAAACATAATTTGCTTTGTTTCTTTGGTAGTTGTTCCCATCACTTTATTTCATGACAATGTTTAGATCCCAGAAAGAGAAAGTGGTGCTGATCATGTAATAATTGTGAACTTGTATTGCGCACTCCCCTCAAACAGAAATGATCAAGTGTGCATTACTGGATCAATATAAAATGTATATGTATATTGAAATAAAGGTGATGTTGTTGTTGATGTTGTTGATCTGCAGTGGCCACGTTTCTTACCAGAGGCAGAATTGGCAGCACGACATAAGCATGGCAAAAGAAAAACGACAAAAATGGCGGCCTTCATGACAACAGACAATCTGGCTTTGCTAAAAAGAAAAAAAAAAGGACGAGTTAAGGTTACAATCTGTATGTAAATGTGGCAAATGGAACGACTCAGACTTTTATCAAGCAAATAAGGCCTGGGTCAAACGTCGAATTTAACATGTGCCGAACCTACCGCGACACATGTAAAGTTCGACGTTTGACCTAGACCTAAGAAAGGCTTTGCGCTATTCATTGGTATGCGAACGGCTTTATATCATCCACTCACTCCCCTGTACCCTCAGCAATATTATATTTATGACGTTGTTTAAACCACTTTTTTAAGATAAACCCAACTAATCAATTCTTTTCTGAAAATTTTTTTTCTTCCTTTGAATAAGGACTATTGAATAATATTAGGTCTAGGCCGACGTCCATTAATTTGCATTAGATTTAATTATTGGCACATGAAAAGTTCGACGTTTGACCTAGTCCTAGCTTTAAATTCGCAGAATAATTACGTATTTTCTTGGTTAGGAAAGGAAATTAAACCTCGTGCGACGTGAGTTTGCTAATCAATCAGTGCTTGCATGTTTGTTTATCAACAAAATTTGGGGATGAATGATGTAAAGAAAAAATTACTGGCCTCGTACTTCGACGTCTTACCAGTTCAATGTTTAGGCATTATTTGCATAAACGTTTTTTCTTTCACGTTTTGATTGACTAATGTAATTTGTTTAGAGGCGCTTCGTGCGTAAAATTGCGTTTATTTCCTTTTTTCAGCTGGCTAGCTAGGAGCCACATTTCTGGCTTTTAGGTTGTTCTCCTCTTTCATAAGAAAAAGCCAAATTCTCGAAACAGCAAATTTACAATTATCATTCCTTTAGTTAGTTTTTCTATTCTTGCGCTGACGTTTCGATTTCTAGCTCTGCCGAAAAAACAGAGATTTGCTGAAATAAAACGTAAGTACGATGAAACTTACTGAAACAAACGAGCTGACATGTTTTCCTCCAAGCATGAAGAAACCCACTTTTTATGAAAATTGTAATCAGATCTTGAATTGCATACAATGAAATAGGCGTTAACTAACGCTCCTCTTTTGCATGACTATTGTCAGATCGAGTGGACTTATTTCAATCTTTGCTAACAAAACGCATCCTACATATGCAAGTATTATGTATAACGGCAAAGTGATAGTTTTAATCACTTCTTCGGCCAATAACGAGTATTCTCTTATTTATTCTTATTTTAAAAATACTTGGCTGTCGGTGCCAACTTTACTGCCCAGTCGGTGCGAAACAGAAGAGCATTCCATGTACGTCTTCGTCTTTTATATTACTCCTGATTAATAATTGTTTGCAAATTCCTTGAATTATTCCAGGATTTTTGGAGCTTTTTCGTACTATTGCCTTATTGAATGGACGAATGGAACGAGGAACTAGAAATCGATCCGTCCCAAGAACGGAAAAGACCGCAAAATAAAATCCAAATAGTTTCTTGCGTTTTGGATAACATTTCTCAACTATTTCTTTCCATTGCATTATCAACGTTTACGTCTCTAAAGCCCTATATATACATTTGAGGCTAAAATAAAACTTAAAGAGTAGAGATTTTACCGACCTTTTGCAGCCGTCTTGTCAAGAACAAAATTTTGCTAAACAGTAGAACTGAAGCCTTTCTTTATTGGGTTTTCTGTCTTCAGCAAGAGGTCCAGAAATCGTTTGCAATTATTATCAGTGGAGGTAAAATACTATAGCGGTAATTACGACCACGAAAATCTTAGCATCGATTTCAAACTACCTCATGTGTTCTAAATAATACTTTGATGTTTCAATGTAATGACTTTGCTACAAAAGGAATTTAATCAATTTACCCTGTATGAAACTTACCTCTGAGGAGGGTGATTTAAACAAAAGTCTCTTTTTTTTCTCGGTGTGTGAGGTAAGTGCTTTGAATAATCTTTATAATGACTGGTCGTAGTAACTTTTTCATGTAATTAATATAGGACAATCACACGATAATTTCACGACTATATCTATAGCAGAGAACAACTGATCATTTTAAGAAGATTTCAGATCGATAGTTTTAACAAAGAAAACACTATCAATGTACGCAAATAGATGCTTTAATTGTTGTTCTGTTTTTTCTAAAGTGAAATTTTTTAATTGAAAACAGGCCTTGTGAAGAAATTAATGGTAAAGGTAGCGAAGTTTGCTAATTGCCGATGAAAATTTCGATTAATGTGTGGGGGATATTGTTTTTTGTAGTTTGTATTCAGGTATAATTATTATTTCCTCCTTAACTGCCAACGTTGCGTTGGTAAGAAAGTCTCACAAAAACCCGTTGGAGGGAGATGGAGAAATGCATCGATTCTCTTATTGGCTTTGAAGAAAAAAATGAAAACATACAATTTAATCACCTAAATGACACGGCTGATAAAGGTTATACCCGAATTTCGAAGCAACACAACGGTATAATTATTTCAAGTATGTTGGTAATATAACATAGCATTATATCAAGACTACTTTACAACATCATCAAATAATTTATCAGACTAAATCGTTTAGATTGATCAAGTAACGTGTCAGTGTTTATCTGCGAGAAAGAGAGATGCTAAACAACAGAGTGTTTCCGTTGAGGGACAATCGACTGACAGTTGTCTCGCGGAAAATTGATGTTCGGTGAAACAAATTTTAGCCCAAGAAGCGAAACGTCAAAGGCTTAATGAGTTTGAAGCCTGTAACATCAAAGTTTCAAGAGGCAACTATCAGCCGGCGCGTCTCGAGACGGAAACAGAAGAACACTCTAGTGGTTTTTTTTTTAATGGTTTACCATTAAATTTTCTTTCGCCCAAAAACCGCCTTTGAGAATCTTAAGTGCACCAAGTATGAGATTTTAAAAGCTGTAAAAACAACGACTTAAACAAAAAAGACAAACGGGAATAGTGAGAAAATGGACGAAAAAAGGAACCTTACTTAACGCAAAACAAAGTTAATTCAAGTGTACTATCCATCCGGATTTCTTCAGCGGATGGACACTAGGTCCTAAAGTTTTCCACCTCGGGGGACTACTATTGCGTCACGTGTTCAATTTAAACCAATCAACAATGGAGAAAATTTAGTGGTCAACTATAATAGGCGATAGCGTCAACCATACGGCGAAAAGAGCTTTCGGGCTAACATTAGTTTTAAAAACGTTGCTCGAGAAAAGCACCTTATTGTTTAATTAGGGCTGGAGATTTGTTGGGGCCTCTTTGGTTTTCATCCTTCGATAGCTACGAAATAGCGTTCTACGAAATGGTACAAACATTAATATTGTATGGAAGATTGATGAAGATAACAAAGATTCAAAGAAAAACTGGAAATGCAGCATTTAGCCGTAGAAAAGCAGCTTCACGTCGCACCTAACCGGCAGCCATTTTGATTCTGGGAAACATCCGGGAACGGAAAACCTCTGGTCATAAGGTCATGCGGGCCCAGTTATGCCACCATTTTCTTTAGAGACGCAAATAGAATTTCACGAAGAACTACCGGTAAATTCTGCAACTTTGTAGGCGATTTTCTGCTTCATAGCGAAGGTAACTGTCATAAAATTACTTGTTTTGGATATTCCACCATCTATCACACTCACATTTGGGGGACAACAAAAACATAATAAAAAATCTGCCGGTGCAAATACCTTGTATTAAGACACTGAATGAATGGAACCATTTCAAAGTAATTGCGAAGATCGTGGTATGAAAGTGGGTATAAAATTTTAAATCAACCCACCTCCCCACCCCCCCCCCCCTTCAACCTACCCTGGCAGCGGCAAGCACTGTCATAAAATCACCAGCCAGACATAGACAATTAGTATCCAGGCAAGTAGATAATGCTCGTCAATCTTTATTTCTATTTCTAATTCTAATTCTTATTTTCTTTTCAGCTTTCTTTTGATAAATACAAGCTTGTTTTCAATCGCCGGTCCGGTTTGATCAATTTTCCGTTTTGGTGTTGGTCTCTGTTAAATAAATAGAGGAAATAAAAATAATTAATAACATAATAAATAAAGAAAGAAAGAAGGAAAGAAAGAAAGAAATGTCAAGATCTTTCGTCGAAAAAACTTTCCGAGCCCCCAAAGGGAATCGAACCCATTACTTTCCAGATAGCAGTTGGAACGCACTCTTACGGCACTTAGCTTAGTAATAGAGTTCGAGTCCGGTTGGGGGCTCAGAATTTTTTCCAAGAAAAGATCTCGACATTTATTTATAAGTATAATCGTGGAATAACTTTACGGAAAGTAGCTCAAGTTTTCTGCTCCTTGCCAGGCTCTCTATGAGAACCTTGTCTCTGATAGGCATGCGCAGTGGAGAGGTTTTTTTAGGCATGGAAAATTCATTTATATTGAACACTGTCTTGTTATCGACCATAAAAAACAAGTGAATTAAATTGTAGACGACTGCAATAGCTTACCTAAACACTGAATGAAAGATGATGACTGAACTGGAATGTTCAAAATGACTGATTTATTTTCAATGAAACGTAAT